>JAWDHB010000112.1:0-324448 GCA_033439405.1 Fusarium sp. NFCCI 5145
GTCTCTTAATTATAAAAGGAATATATCTTTATTATAGTCTTCTTCTTAGTATATATAATAAGGCATTATATTTACTCTTATAATATTCTAACTCTAATACCTACTTAATTAGTATTTTAAATTTCTAAGGCGCTAATTCTATATCTTATAATAACCTTATTAAGCTGCTTAAATTATTATTTTATCTCTTTTATGCTAGCTTTTTTATACTTATAGTATACTACTTTTTTTACTTTTAATATTAAGGTATTAAGCTTAGGATAATTATTATAGAAGTACTTATATTATATCTTCTTAACTAGCTTAATATTAGAATTATAATAGCTTTTTATAATATTAGCTATATCTATAACCTTGCCTTTAAAAGCTAGAAGACTAGATTTTTATATCTAAATAATAAAGCTTATAATAGCCTTATTTTTATTATTTAAAAAAAGTTATAGCTAGCTAATATTTAGCTAAATAATAAGCTTATAATTAAGGATATTTATATTTTTAAGCTATTTAATAATCTAAGTAATAAATAACTTCTTAAAGCTAGGATATTATTATTTAGTATTATAAAAAGAGAGAGCTTTCTTTAGTATATTAGAAATATTATAAGATAAGCCCTTTTAGAATTATTAGTATAAAAGAATAATTACTTAAGTAGCTTAAAAATTAAGATTTAATAGCATAATATACTTAGATAAAATTAGTACTTTTTTTACTAATTAGCATCTAGATTTAAGTAGAAATTATATATAAAATTAATAAAATTCGCGATAACTAGCTATAAGGGGTTATCTTACCCTTTTGTGCCGTCCTACTATTTTAGGCCTAACTAAGCTTGCTTAGTTGGCTCGCCCTGCCCCGCGGCATGAGTCAATGGGTATACTCCCAATGTTATCTTGACTGTGAATGTCAATTGTCGTGACAAAAGTGGTGGCTGCGGCACGGAAGTTGATCGGAGCTGACAATGTAATTGCTGTGATAGGTCCTTGTAATTGTCACGCAAAATGGTATCAACAAGAACCATTTCCATGAAAGAAATCATCTCCTCAGAAAACACATTGGCCAGTTCCTGCAATAGTATGATCATTGGCTTACACGCATCGGTTTGTTGATGCTGTCGCTGCAGCAATTCTCGGACCCGATACCGCAAGCCGGCCCCACCACCGGGTGACCCTCCGAGCATCCCGATCATGTGAAATGCTATTTCGGTGCGCCTGAGTTCGAAGCTCATGGATGAACGAAACGAGAAATAAACATTCGTTTTTATTAAATTTGGTGTTTACTCTTCTAGACTCTTGACGTCGTCGTGTCGACAGAAACCTCCTTCGTAACTGTTATATCGTATCGCTGAGCATGCACCAATCCTTCCTGGCTGCTGCTCCGGTTGCCTATCGTCACGCTTGTGTGGCCAGCTGGATACGATTGAAGCTCTAGCTGGCCGCTTTTAGCTGCCCGACTTCGACTCTTGTTGTGGCTCGTTTTCGTTCTTGAAGTTTCGGCGTAGTAGTCTTTTCGTGATCTGGAGTGTAGCTTGGCTAATCGGTATAGACCTGGACCGGTGACTATAATGACAGCTGCAGTCACAGATTAGTGGTTGAAGTTTCGACCGAAGACCTGGACTCACCTATGGCTGCTTCGATAGTCCCCCAAAGTGCGAGCCAAGGCACAGTGGGCTGTCCTCCTGCTTGTCCAATCTGCGTCACGCGAACAGTCGATGCGATAATGCAGATCCAACCAAGACAGAAGAGAGCAGCGATACTGCATTTGCGAGATAATGGCATCTGCAGGGTAACAATCAGTCGTAGTGGGAGTAACATGACTACAATCCAGTTAGTACTGGCTGGTACCTCGTTTGTTTCCACTTACTTAGCAGATCTGTAAGAACGTCAACTGCATAAGCAAACCACATGCTGACGGCAGCTGCTTTTACATCTCGTGGAGTCGTGCATTTTCCCACAGCGAACCAGGCCTCCATGCTAGAGCAGGCGAGGAACAGCGTAATAATATTACCAATCAAGGTCTATCTCGATAAGCAATTGAATTCACCTAAATGCTGTGGGGATTCACTTACAACAGCACAAAATCCTACCAAGGCATACCAAAGATTCATATAAAACGGGAGCTGAACCAGCAACTTCTTGTACATCCACAACAGTGAGAACTTTGCTGACCAGAGGCAGAACCAGAGACATGCCGAAACTGTAAAAAGGCCCTTCTGGATAAACAAAGCATCGTCGTTGACTGTCGGATAAGGTTCGATAATTCCTTCTCCAAGGTCCGTCAGTCGAAAGAACGCGGGGACGATATGGAGATACAAAATGGCGAGGACGAGAAAGAAGACATAGCAAGAAGCTAACCACGCATCTTCAATTCGTATGCTTTTGTGGTGGACGACTGCGAGATATAGGCGGAAAGCGGCTGCTACTGAAGCAATAACGATGAGAGCAATGCCGGTGTTGCGGATCGAGGCTCTCGACACTGGTGTTTTCACCATGATGATAGCTAGTGAAGAGTGTGCATGACTTGGAATCTGGCTGACTCGACTTCATCAAGGAGAAAAGGATTCTTTTGCAAATATGCAACCAAATGCGAATTACCGTATAGGGGATATAATTCGAGGTTGGTTTAGCCAAGCGAGGTTTTCTCCCCTCCGGAAGGATTTGGTTGCATGCATCCTAAATTCCAGCGGTATGGTTCAAACCAGCGGACCAAAGACCACAAAAGGTTAGTATCCTTGCAAGAGAGACGCATCGAACGATTTATATTTTATTATAGGTAGTACGATGTTAGCATGGGGGGTCCAAAATCTTACCAGATGTCCCTGTCACTCCAAGATACCCGACAACCGTGCGATTCGGATGATATTCAAGACGGATATATTAATTCCTACAAGCTCGTTAAAAACCTTCAAAGCCGGAAAATACCTTTGACATGAATGTGATTCTACGAGAATGATGTGGGTTTCATGGACCATTTCCTCCTGATCCCCTGCACAACATCCTGGACTCTCTCAGGGCCAACACTGTATACGCCCCTTGGCTGCATAAAGAATTTTCATTTCAAGAAGGTGCCAACAACCAACACACTTCGGATACAAAACGGGGACGTGGAATAATTTTCCACGATAGAACTGGCGTGCTATTGCCAAGGTCATTCTTCCTAAAGGACACTCTATAGCCTATAGGCCAGAAACCGTCGATAAGGCTATCGTGGGTCTCGGAAGCAATCCTTGACTATTAGTAGTGTCTTTCATGCAGGAATCAGGGGCACAAAAACAACGAGAAACCTACGGGACTTTACAAAACCAACGCATCTTTTCCTAAACTCTTTTTCTCTCCCCGTTTCGATTGGCCAACTCAACGTCTCCTGCCAATTCAAGTCGATATGAGGTGCTATTCCTTGCTCATTTCAGCCTTCTTGGCTGTTGCGTCAAGCGCCATTAATCCTCTGCTCGAGACAAGCGAGTTCAACGTCACTCAAGCACTCCTCGATCAAGGTGTTGATGTGTCAGAACTTCCTGTCTCTTCTGACGACGCAAAGCGATCTGACACTGGCTGCGCCGCGGCTGTACGTCTTCCTGCAGTTGTTGACATTCATGTGATTGAACTAATCCAAATAGTGTGCATCTCTCGAAATTCTCTATGGAGATGCCGCAGTTGAGACGAGGAAAGAGAAAGCCTTCGAGGAATTCACGAGCTCGTACTGGTCTTCGCACCAGGCCGAAGTGAATCCTTATTGTATCTTTAAGCCTCAACGACCAACCCAAATCTCTGTAGTTGTGTTGCTGGCACGATTGGCACAATGTCCGTTCGCGGCTAAAAGCGGTGGCCATGCGGCATTCGCGGGTGCTTCTTCAGTTGAGGGTGGCATCACCATTTCATTTTCCAATCTCAAGGGTGTCTCTCTGTCAAGAGATAAGAAGATTGCTTCGATCGAGCCTGGGAACATCTGGGGTCCTGTGTACGAGGAGCTGACCAAGTCTGATGTTACTGTGGTAGGAGGACGGCTTTACAACATCGGTGTTGGAGGCTTGACCACTGGAGGTAAAGTGATGTCTCATGATATTTCCAACTAAAGTTTGACTAAAAAGACTCAGGTGGCATCTCATACTTCTCAAACATGTACGGTTGGGCTTGTGATAATGTTGAGAGCTACGAGGTAACTACTCCAACCCCGACATACTGCCATTCAAGCTAACTCATCCTCCAGGTGGTCCTCGCCAATGGCATAATAGTCAAAGCAAGCGCCACCAACTACCCGGATCTGTACTGGGCTCTCCGTGGCGGCGGTAACAACTTCGGCCTCGTGGTCAAGTTCAACTTCAGGACAATCCCTCTTCCCAAGGGTGAGATGTGGGGAGGATCTCGCGTCTACACAGAAGACAAGATCCCTGAAGTCACAGATGCACTCTTCAACATCATCAACAACTCTGAGAAGGACCCCAAAGCTGGTATTTACGTCGTTTGGGCCTACAGCGGAGGCAACAAGCTTGCCATTCCGGCTCTTTACTACGCCGAGCCCGATGCTGTCAACGCTACGATTTGGAAGGACTTCAATGAGATTGAGGCTATTTCTGATACTACGAAGAACAGAGTCCTTGCTTCTTGGGGTAAAGAGACTATGAATGACAGTCCTCCTGGTCTCCGCGAGGTCTACTATGTTATTACCACCAAGGTGAACCATGGCATTCTCGCTTTTGCCAGGGACTACTTCTACAAGACAGTTCCCATGGTTGCTGACATACCCGGAATTACCCCTGTCTTCGTGGTACAGGGCATCACCACTCCTCAGCTCAAGCAGATGCAGAAGAACGGAGGAAACGCCCTGGGAATCAAACCTGATGATGGGCCTCTGTTCATTTTCCAGTTGTGCGCTATGTGGGATAATAAGTCAGACGACGAGGCTGTGTATAGCTGGATGTCTGATATTTTTGAGACAGTGACCAAGGAAGCCAAAGCTCGTGGTGTTAGTAATTCCTACGTCTACATGAACTACGCAAGTCAGTTCCAGGATGTCATTGCTAGTTACGGTTCGGGCAACAAGGCTAAGTTGAAGAGTATTGCGAGGAAGTATGATCCTCAACAGGTATTCCAGCGGCTTCAACCAGGATACTTTAAGCTGGATCGGGCGCCTATTCCTGATTCTGTATACTTCTCGCATTAGAATGGGGTGGACAATTATTTCAGACTATTAATTGTTTTTTTTGTTTTTTTTTTCAAAGCAAGCAATACAATACAAAGATATTTTCAATGAAAAAGAAGTTACAAAGAAGCTGTACTCTGATAATCTGCGAACATATATTCCTAGCGTGTTAGTTATCAGCTGGACCACCAAGACCATAGCGCTTACACCCTCGAATGGCACGAATCACTTTTTACACTATGCATGCAGGGTCCAGATCAAGCGCTGCAGCCACGCCACTTTAAATAGTTCGTGCAGCGATATACCATTTTGAGACAGATGCAGGCTTTATCACATCAATCACTTGCTAGTTGCACTGTAATATTGAGCCTAGATGCACACTTCGTATCATGTCGCTGTAACTTGCGATCACTATTGGTGCTACAGTGAGGGGTAACAATGCTAAGCTAGCCCTGGAGAGCCTCTATTGCTCTAATACCACATCGGCAGGACGTTTGGAAACTGGTCTCAGCCTCAACGCCAAATAACCCGCCGTCATTAGCTATCTTACGAGATATTTGTACAAAGGCGTAGCTGAACTTTTGGTTCAGGAATAGCACTGGCCCGTCCACCTAATCAATAGTCAAAAATTATGTATCGGCAAGTTTAAATGATACTTTTGAGAGTTGAGGTCAGTATGTAGAGGTTGCTCCCAGTGGAAAAGAAATGATATATAACACCGCATCTCCCCTCACCATCCAAGCGAGTCTGAACTACCAACACAATATTCCTTATTCACTTCATTTTTGCAACATGGGCTCTCATACCACCAACTACGCCATCACGGGTATCCAAGACGGGCTGAACCCTGATCGAAAGGATCCTCTTCGTGAGGTCCCCGTTCGCTTGGAGATCGATGACTGGTTCACTTCAGACGATCCCATCCACATTAACCAGCGAGCTTTGTTCTTCCCAGCCTTTAACAGGTTCGCTGGAGCCAGCCCACATGAAGCACTTTCCTGGTACCAGATTGCTGGTGAGTAATTAAACTGCGCCGCCAGAGCTCTTCTCACACTTGTCAATCCAGGTATTCACGGACAGCCTTATGTTGGCTGGCCTGTTGAGCCGCCTGCCAAAGGTGAGACTTCAAACAGAGGCTACTGCACTCATAATAGCATTCTATTCACCACTTGGCATCGTCCATACATGCTGCTTTGGGAAGTAAGGTCATTTCACTCTAATTCATGGATAATCGCTGATATCAGAGTAACAGCAAGTCATCTATAACTTGATGCGAGATGAGGTCAATCGCTATCCTCAAGATGATCAAGCCGCATTGCTCGAAGCTCTAGCATCTTGGCGATTCCCGTACTGGGACTGGGCAATGAAGAAGGCTCGGAACCCCAAAGACGAGAATGATCTCAACTATGACATTCCTCTTGTAATGAACGATACAGAAGTAGAGATCCGTCTACCTCCTCCTCAAATGACTGGAAAGGTCGCCAACGCTTTCCATCACTTCAGTATGCCTGGTAACATCACAATGGGAGATAAGAGCCTTGAATCGCAAGATGAGGATGAGAATCTGAGAAAGTTGAAAGATCTGAGTGTTCACGCCATGGACATCAACGACGACGATCTTGGAAAGATCCAACTAGTTGTGAGTCACTAAACCACCAGTAAGCATTCGAGATTCTTACCAGTAGTCGTACAGTTCAACCGCTGCCAGGGAACTAGTCGTCATCTCACAGAGAACGACGTCAAAGCCAAGACTTGGGTCGAGGGCCAACAGAACAACGACGCCATCGTGGACAGCCTCCGCGACCAGGTTGAGTTTCCCGGAGATACAGACAAAGGTAACCCGAAGAGAAAGGGCAATGTGACAGCCAGTTTGCGAGAAGCTTTCTATCGTCTCCTCACGATCACCAAGTTCGAGGATTTTGCGACCAAGCGCACCATCATTGACCCCAACACTAAAAGGCCTATGAAGCCTCTCCCCAATGACTCCGCAGAGGGACTGCACGACTCCATCCATGACTGGTGTGGTGGTCCGACCGTGCAAGTAGGAGATAAACAAACATGGCTCGTGGGACATATGGGCATCCCAGCCCTTGCTGCTTTCGATCCCATTTTCTGGCTTCACCACTGCAACATTGATCGCTTGTTTGCCATGTGGCAGATCCTTCATGATAACCATGATGAGGAATCCTGGTTCAGCGGCAAGGATACACGCGACAAGGACGCAGGTACTTTCGGTATCCCCCCCAACAACATTGACACCCCTGACTACCCTCTCAAGCCTTTCCTGAAGTCCGCTGAGAGTGGTGACTTCTATACTTCGAACGACATCAGGGAGGTTTCCAGCTTGGGCTACACTTACCCAGGCCTTGAGAAGTGGAATTATGTAAAGTTGGATGGCTCCTACGACAGGGAGAGACATATCCAAGACGTCAATATTCTCCTCAACAACAGTTATGGAGCAGGAAGGCGAGCTTGGCAGAAGGCAAAGCTAACAGCTGATCCTGGTCAGTCTGGTATTCAGCTCAACTCCATCACTCGAGACAGTGTGCCAGACCAGGATCTTATCGGACAACCTGACTACATTGTCGATATAGTATACGAGAAGTACGTATGACTCCTAGCTAGTGGAGCAATACTGACTGACTTGTTATAGGTTTGCTCTTGGGGGGCTTCCTTACTCCATCCACGTGTTTGTTGGAAAGCCGGGTGAAGTTCCCTATCTCTTCAGTGCCGCTGATCCCCCAGTTGGTGAGATCGTCAGCTTCTCTGGGCCCAAGGAACTCGAAGGAACAAGTTCAGGATGCGGCAACTGCCGCTCTCAAGCTGAAGACCACACCAAGTCCTCCGGTCGGATTGTGTTAACCAACGCCCTCATTACTCGGTGGAAGAACAAGATTCAGCATACGCCAAACGATCCTAATGCCCCTAGAGTTCTTGAGAGTATGAAGCCTCAGGATGTTGTGAAATTCCTCAAGCATAATCTGCATTGGCGAGTGACGTCTCTCGGACAAGAGGTTGAACTTGATAAGCTTCCCTCACTTAAAGTCGCACTGGCTGTTGGAAAGGCCGATCACTTTGTGGACAAGACCAAGTTGTCCAAGTACTATGGCTACAAGGGCGCGCATGAGGTTACACAGGGACGTCCTGGAGGCGCTGGTCCGGAGGATGGACTTTACCCACCTGGATACGAGTGGCAGCCAGAGGACTGATGTTGGTATTGTGTATTATCGTCTATGCTGGCATGAACAATGGCTAGTATATAGGAGATTGAGTCTAGTCTCATGCATAGTACTGTTTCTTAACGGGATCGTTGTGGCCATCTTTGCTCATTTGGCTGCTGGGCCAGAGATTTTGGGCTTCGCCTCCTAAGATCGGCTTACCTACCTACTACACTTTGTCCTGGAGAGACAAAATATATAACATTACTATCAAGCCTAGCACCATGTCAGCCGAACACTCCTTCATGCGGATATTGCTGGAGGGGGATTTACCTGGGAGGACTAGATAGAGAATGATTTCACGGTGGGAGAGTACTTGGAAACCCGTTCGCGCCGTTTCTGGATCCAAGTGTGCGGTTTCATCTGATGAATGCTGTTGTCCTTCAACTTTGACTGGGCTCATACTGCATTCCTGGTCGTTTCCTGCGCCGCTGTCTAGCAACCTGAGCAATCGATCTTTGTTCTTCGGATTCAAACGATGGATCCATTGACGTAACGACATGCTTGGTCTCCCATCACGCACGTCCCAGCTTGTCACCATCTGCAAGAAGTGTTCATCTTCGTCGATGTCAACAGTTAAATCTTTGTCCGATTTATCGAAATGAAGTGTGACATGGGTAGGAGACTCTGGGTTTTCCATAGAGGCGAGAAATCCAGATGAGGCTCCATGCTCTAGAAATTGCTCAGCAGCGAGGCCGAAGCGATCACGGTGGAATGGATATGGCATACGGCCATGGCGACCAACCCATCCGAGAAAGCAAGATACCAAGTAACGTTGCCAAACCGTAAGATCTTCTGAAGTGGCGTAGGAAAAGCCAACAGACTGGGGACCATCAGTGACAGGAGAAATCTTTTTATCTGAGCCATCCGATGATACGACCTCCTCAGTAGAGCGACCAGCACGTTTCAAATGTACCGGGCCCATGTTAAGATGGATACAAGGGTTATACTGAGGGTGTGGAAAGGGTTCGAAAACAGCTCTCTCATTGGAGAGAAAAAGTCCTTCAAAGAAGTACTTCAAATCTTCGATAGGCATTCCGTCACGAAGGTGAGAATCGAGGAGTGCGTTGGCAACCAGGGCTCTCTTCCATGGTTTATTGACAGACCTAGATGCGTTTTCGAACTCCCACCTGACGAATCCGACGTTGCGTACCATGGCAGCCTGGCACACGACAGGAAAGATCCGGCGATCAGTGATTGCTCCATATCGACATACGCTAGCCAAGCCCGAGCTATTATATACTTGAAGTCCTTGATGTATCAGAAGATGACCGGGCCCAGGCTCCTGGTCGAAAGCATCGGCAACCCAGGATGTCATGGTCTTTATGAAGCGATATGGTGGCTCGTCGATTCTGTTTGCTAAGCGCATCCATGTCACGTCGGCACACAACTTTTGGGCTACACTCCTGATGGTCATTACTTTCATACTTGCGAAAGATATGTGAGATAGAGCATCGACACTGCTGAACGTTCCTAGACAAGAATCCATGTCCTGTTTGATCTTCTCTCTTTCGAGCATTTCGGGAATGGATCGATGTGTAAAACTCAACGGAAACGGGCGCCATGGGTCAGAATTGTTGGGCTCGTAGCATTCGACAAGTCCACCACAGATCCCGCGAAGCCGTTTGAGGTAAATTTCATGCGGCCTCTTGTTTTGCAGAAGACCATTGGTTCCAGTAAGAGAATCTTCTTGTATCGAGAATAGAGGGTCATTTTGGTAATCTTCGAGGAACATGAATTCTTGCAACGTGAACTCTAAGTAGTTCCAATGTGCAGTTCGTAGTATCGACATCGTTTGATATGCGGTTCGTCGACTGTTCGCGTCTAGGCCATTGAGGATATGCACAAACAGCGCCTCCAAATTTGGTGGAAGACTGTCAAGTAGTCGAAGTAATTGTTCTTGCGATGCCTCATCCTCGATCTTCTTTCGGATCTCGTTTATAACGAGTGTTACCCAGAGAAAAATGCCATTGGCCTTTGGTGGAATCATCATCACGAAATAGTCTTGGAGCTCGGCATTCTCAAGATGTGCCAGTTCATCTCGTACGTAACGTCTCATGTCGAACCAAGTCAACTCATGTAGTTTAAGACGATGATCTGCGGAGAAAGCATTTAAAAAGACGTTGTAGTCTCTGCTAGAAACGACCATCTTGAGCCGTCCCTGCGAGTTCTTGGCCCAATTGTTCAGTAGTTTCACAAGATAGACATGGTCTCTACCGTGCGACTGTTCGTATTCGTCAAGACCATCGATGAAGAAACAGAACCAAATTTCCGAAGCACATTCTGTGCTGTTGAAGATTATCCGTTCAATAGCAGACTTGGCCATGTCAATGGGTATGTCGAACTTGGCCTGTATCTGCCAAGGACTACTTTTTACCACCTCCCAAAGCTCGGGTAAGGCGTCCTGAATCAACCATGGGCAAGCTTGTAGGATGTCGTGAAGAAGCGATCGGTAGAGACCGTTTAGGGACTTCTGAAACTCGGTGCCAGGTTTCCAAAAAAAGAACTGAGCGACTAGAAGCGACTTGTTTCCTGATTATTTGGTGAGACCATGTTATCAGACAAGTGATGCAGAGGAGTGGTGACGGACTTACCTGCAGATTTTCGAAGCTGATCTCGAGTCTTTGGATGCGTATAAAGTAGTTTCATCAACGTTGACTTTCCTGAGCCCAGCTTTCCCGAGATGTGGAATATGCCCTCAGACGAACTCAGCCAGTTAGAGAAACAGGCCCTTGACTCGGATTTCATCTTGTTCATCTGTTCCTTTTCTCGTTTTGATGGCCACATAAAATCACTATTGGGTTCCTCACTGTCCATAACCACATCATCTTCCAGCAGCCAATTGTAAGTTCTTCCATGAGGATAATGGACACTTTCATATCTGTCATGCATCTTTTCGAAGCGGATGCTTTGAAGAATTTGTTGTCGGTAAATGGAATCGAGACCTTCCTCCTGTAGCCCTAGGAGTCGACGTAGCTGAACACAGGCTTCAACGCCGAGGTTCTCAACCTGCACGCCCTTTCTTATCGACTCCATGTGAAGTCTAAGTTCTTCAAGCCGTGAAGCATCGTTCTCGGCAATGGCGAACAACCTCTTCGAATATGCCACAGAGTCTTGGCTGTAAGTTGTTATCAGATACCATGAGTAACAGAAAAACATTTTGAAGGATTGAATACTTTGAAAGGTCCACAAGGCCCAACACCAACTGATCCCGGCACTCATTCAACTGTTTTTCCAGGTCTTTGATGTCGCTTTCCCTACTCCAAGCCCGGAAGGCAGAACGGTAGTTCTCAAAAGAGCCTTTGGTCTTGGGCTTAACCTTATCAAGAATGTTGAGAATCTTTTGCGATAGTTCATGGCATTTTAAGGCGAGGTCATGTACACCTTTTTGCTCAGGTGCAATTCTGATCTGATCTGTGGGTTTCAGTCGACGAGAAACTGCTTCCATCTCATCCACGATACATTTTCGCGTCTGGTTTCTGTCTAGGCTCCCATCAATGGAATCACGTATTTCACGCACGTTTTTCAGCAACTGAAAACCGAGGGGAACGAAGGAAATGATGGCGGACGCTAGTCCAACAGCCGTGACCGGGTCCATTGCGAAGCCAAAGTTGGGATCGACTTGATGGCCACAGCCAAAACAAAACAATCTCACGTAAGGCGAGAGAAGAGAAGAGAGAGAAAAGAGTGATAGATCGTATATTGGTTGTGTCTGCTTACTCACGTGCATTCCACCAATTGGAGGTGCAGAATACGCGCTCAGCCAAAACGCATCCACATAAAATGAAGAAATATGTTTGAGTTGTCTCTCTAAGGTCTATGAGTTTTGTAATATTCTATCTCTAAATATGCTCAATAACGCCTCCCAATTACTCTTTTTTAAAAAGAAATCACAGTAGAAACATTAGGTATTAGATAAGCACAGAGCAATGCTCAAAAGTTAACCCTTCTTGGCCAAAGCGGTTGCTTGTGCTGCCTTTGCCGAATATTTGCATCGCTGGCGAATAGCAGGTCCATATTTGAAGAAGATAAATGGCATAGGGAGACAAGCAAGTGAAAGAAAGGCAGGGACTGTACTGGCCCACTGCGTTCCAAGCTTATCATACATCTGCTTGGTGAACAGTGGAAAAGCAGCGCCAAAAAGCGATCGCAACAATGCGTTGGATGCAAGAACCGAGGCTGCGTAGATGGTGTATGAATCGATGAGGTAGTTGAAGATGCTGTGGAACACGAGTGACATGCCGAGGCCGAAGGGAACACCAGCTGCTACTGGAGCCATCCAATGCACTGAGGGATACGTTGTCCTATTGATTGTTAGTTGAATAGCAACAAAAGTGAAAACATCTTGACTCACCATGCAAACCAAAACATTCCCACAGGGACACAGATACCGCCCAACATGCATCCAGGTAGACGATATTCAGGAGGTACAGGCTCGCCAGTGAACTTTGCCGAGACCTTCATATACCACTTGTTGATGAGTCCAATGACAGGAATAGCCCCAATCATTCCGACGGCAACTCCCAGGAAAGCCAAGCCTCCCTTGCCTGGCGACCAACCTCGTTCGAGCTGGAAGACGACAGGGTATGCACCAAATAGCATGTAGAGAGTTCCGAAAAGAATTGCGATATAAGTGGACAGTAGAAGAACGATAGGCTCGACGAAGAGAAGCACCCAGGGGCGGACGAGAGCCTTCTTGAGAACCACTGTTGGGGAATCGGCCTTGCCTTGGTGCTCGTAGATGGATATGTAAACCTTGCCGGTCTTTTTGGACAATACGGTGGCTCGGTTCTGGAGGATGTAAGGTGCATAGGTTTCTGGAGCGAAGCACATGTCGAGAATCCAGAAGAATCCGGCAATGATAGCCATCAATCCCATTACCTAGTTGAGTCAATTAGCAACAATACTTAGATCAGACGACATAGCAACTCACCCATCTCCATCCTTGATCTTCACCAAGGTAACCACCAATAAAAGGACCCAAGGTTGGTCCGAGTGCAGGCGCCAGAGAGAAGAATGCCATGGCGATAGCACGTTCATCAGGTTGAAAGACATCGGAAATGACACCACCAGCATTGGTCAAAGGTGACGAACCAAAGGTTCCGCAGAAGAATCGCAGGACCAGGAGTGTTGCGATGCCATTATCTGCTGTGCATGCCGCACTGAAGACGACGTAGATTCCAAAACTGAGGACGAAAATGATTTGGCGGCCATAGATCTCGCAAAGTGGTGCCCATAAAAGAGGTCCGACAGCGAAACCCAGAACGTAAAGAGAGACACCAGCAGTGGCGAGAGTTTGGCTTGCCTTGAAGTGGATCATGATTTCCATGATGATGCCTAGAATATGTGAGCGAGATGGACAAGAATAGAGTATAAAACTGACCTGTATAGGCACTGGAGCTAAAAGCGACGGCAAATGAAGTCGCAGCGGAAACCATGGTGATGATCCATTTCAACCACTTGGGCCAATTGAGTGGATTACCTGTATCATCTGAAACCCAACTGACAACGAAAGGGTCCTCAAAAGAGCCAGACCCGGGGTACTCGTGATTCTCAACTGCCTGATCGATTCTCGTTCTGTCGAAAATGAGATTCACAAGTGATCTCGGTCGTGGCTTTGGGTCTGTCTTTTCGTTCTGTCGCAGTGTTTCATCGTCACTTGCAGTAGCCGAAGAGCTGTGCAAATCCGTTCTAGAAGCCATCTTGGTAGTAGCGAATCTGGAATCTTGTCATGCTATTCCCCAAGAGGACTTCCAAGACGGGAGGTCGAGCCCTTTATAAACGGATGGGGAGATCGGGGTTCCATCTTGTCGGGAAGACCGGCGGGAGCGGGTGCAGACCCCTGAAGCCGGGTTGTAGACATGGATGAGAAACACGCGATTCTGCTGTGAGGACGGAGTCACAGGACGGAATCGGGACTGCCAAGGCCCAGAATTCTGGCTAAAAAGAGCATGATACCTTACGATCTCGCGGGTATCAAGGAACAGAGTGAGATCTGTGATGACGAAGCCTGGGCAATACTACGTTGTACGTTTTGCCATCTCCGTGGGTCGGAATCTCGCAGTCTTTGGCCTCCGACCTTCTGGACCATTGACGATGGTTCTTTTTTCGGTTCCACATAAACGTGGTTTTGACAGGTTCTGACAGGGATTGTTAGATTAGAGATAACAAACTTTGACCATTCGAATCATGCTTAAAATGTCCGACGGAGTTTGCTGGAGAAAAGGGAAGCGAAAAAGCCGACTGTGGATCTCTTGGTCGTATATCAGTCCACTATTTGGCCGTGCGTTCCAGACGAGAAATCCGGCCGAGGCAGGTTGCAATGCATTGGACTCACGTGTTTGCAAGGCTGATCACATGTTTCTCTGTTGAAGTTCAATTCGTGGTTATAAATAAATGGTCAACGCTTCATCTGCTTGTTGGTCTCTGTTCATATTACGAATGCCAAGGATCTTTTGTCAGAGGCGACGAAAACGTGGCACTATATACATCCATTGCACGCGCCGCTTCTTACAATATCTAATTTCCGTTTAGGTGTTGAGATAGGGGAGGGGCCCTGAAATCATGGATCGTGAATTTAGAGTTCGTTGCCGTCTTGGTGGTTTATTAGCTTTGGAGCTGGATTGAGATCTCGGCCGAAAGATGAACGGAACGGGTTTGATTGATCATGTGACGAGATCAGGCAATCATTTTGTGGCGACCAATATGACTAACTCATTTGACATCTCCATGATGCTTCCATTGACAAATCAGCTCCCAAATCGGTGTTTTTCTTGCCAGAAACCCTGATCCACTGACTTAAAACACCTTTGTAGGTAGCGTTGGGCTCATTTTGCACCATCCATTGCTCATCAAGGTTCCCAATCAACGTGTTCATCCACTGAAAAAGCTGGGATTGACAACCGCTTCACCTCCGGACAAGCTGATCTTCTAATCACCGTCGCGACAATTCTAATCGCCTTGATTTTCTTTCATCAACAGAAATCACTTGGAAAACAACATGGGAAGGACTGAGCCATCTGTCGGCCGACAACCAGCGGCTTTCCGCAAGGATGCACGCGCCAAGAAGGCAAAGGCCACAATCAACAAGGTCATCCCCAGTATATTAGCCGGAAACCCTATCGCCCAGCAAGGAGTCAATTCATCCCAGCGTTTGGGATTCATGAGCTATCGAGTACTTCCTGCTGCAGTCGCCAACGCCTCCGAACCAGAAGACTGGGGGGATCGAAAGAAGCCTCAACGTATTGTCCTCCCATCAGTGAACAAGGTTGAGGATCTACCCCCGCTGAAATTGCCCAGGGTGTCGATCCGAGAAGTCGATACGCTCACTGCTGCGAGAGATCTTCTTGACATAGAAACACCGGCTGGTGTCAGGGCCGACCTCAGCAATGATAAAGCTCGTGTCGCAATTCTCAACATGGGATCACCTCTGAATCCGGGCGGTGGGTTTCTCAACGGCGCAAACAGCCAAGAGGAGTCACTATGCATGCGCACTACACTTTACCCTTCACTAAAGGACGAATGGTACCGTCTACCAGAACTATCTACTATATACTCTCCCAACGTCTTGGTGTTCAGAGATGAGGAAGGCGAGGATCTAGACAAGAAAGATCGTTTCTACGTTAACTGCATCACCGCCGCTATGATCCGCGGCCCAGAATTCGAACTCGACGATGACGGAATAGCAACATACGCCAATCATAAGGACCGCGAAACAGTACATACCAAGATGCAAGCGGTGATGCGGATTGCAATGCTAAGGAATACAAAACGACTCGTACTCGGAGCTTGGGGCTGCGGCGCGCACGGGAACCCCGTCGGAGAAATAGCACGCATCTGGAGAGCGGTTCTAAGACCAAGATATGATAAGTCAAAGATTGCCAAAGAGAGATGGGAGTACATCGACGAAATTGTGTTTGCAATCAAAGATCATAACATGGCTCAAGCTTTTGCAGAGGCTTTTGGTGAAGGTCTTGAACGTCCGGATGAAGAGAAGGAAAAGAATGATGATGGTGAAGAGGCTGAGGTGATTGATCTGGCTGAGGTTAAGAATCAGGAGCTGCGGGATAAGATCAAGGAGCTAGAGCAGCGGATTCAATCGGCGGCAAACCCGAAAGTTTCGGATGGACTGAAGACTGTCCTTGAGGGGCTTAAGAAGCAGCTTCCCTTAGAAGATGAGCCTTCGACGCAGGAGAGTGAATGGGAGAATGTGCGATCTGACGGGAATGCTTCGAGTTGATAGCCTTGATAGTCTCAATGAATTTTGATGTGTCATTACCCCAAAACGTGATGAAATCGGTCATGGTTGATGTCTTCATTGTACGTAAATACCAAGAGCTTGTACAACAGGGGCTATCATTATCTAGGGTAGTATTGATGCAGTAGATCGTCGGAAATGTGATATCCGGAGGTTCGACGCCCCGCTCACCGTCTTTCACAACAATTTTAGCATATCTTATCTATCCAATCACTAAGTCCTACTCACGTTTAAACCCATTCCATTCGGAGATCTCTAGCTTGGACCTCTCATCTCGTTCTAATAACGTTAGTTCATGTTGAGTTGTTGTGCGGAGGTGATCCCGCAACACGGGCCCATCTCCGCATCCAGCACGTATTGGAGCCAATTCTATTCCTGATTCCTCCTCCCCCCATCAAAAGACCTTCAAAGTCTGGGGTATACCTAGCGGAACATAGATAACGGCAGCTGACGTTAGCATTGACTTTGATCGACAAGTCCGCGTTCTGCCGTTCGTCCGAGTGACCTGAATTTTGATTTCCAAACATAGAGAAGTGGAGGACAGAACCATCGAGTTTCGATAGGAAGGACGAAGTACAGTATAAACAGCTTTATGCAGAGATTCTACTACGTATATATATAGTTGTTCAAATAGTGCTAGGGTTCGTTTCGTTGCCATTTTCTAAGTTTGATTGTTGACATGGTCCCCAGCATTTGAACCCTGCCAACAGTTTCCGAAGTCAAAGCATGACTCGCATCCCAGAATCTAACCACCCAGGAGACATTGTGGTTCTTCGGCACTTGAACGCCGAGCCGGCTTGTTCGGACGATCTTCAGATTCAGCTGAACTAGTAACACCATATCCATGGATAGCTCCACGGCAGTTTTACATCCCCACATCCCCTCCACCAGATTACACTTCCCCAGACTTTCTATCCGGGGAAATGGGAACTTTATTCTCCGTTAGTGTACATAGCAGTCTCTATATAAAGGACGGGAGAACCTCCTGTTGGCCTTGATAACTATCAATTAAGGTTTTTACAGCCTCCCTCCTCAATCAATATACCAACAAGCCTTACCTCGTTATCTCTGTACCATGTCTCCCCGAACAAGCATCAACGGAAAGCCTCGAAGCGATCGTGATGACATGGAACACATCCAGCCATCCATGAGCATCCCAATGTCGCCGGAGCTGTTCGAACAACTTTATCTGCAGCCGCACAACAAAGTCAAGGGTGACCTTCGAAAGACTTTCGGCAACCCAACACCAGTTGGTAAGGAAGAAAAACCCCAAACCTCTCCACTGTGTTAATAAGGCTAGCTTTGGCTGGATTCCTGATGTGCTCCACGCCAGCGTCCATGTCCTTGCTCGGATGGCAGGGCGCTGGCGGCTTTGCTGCTGCTGCGAACGTGTAAGCTCTATCACAGGCTGACTAATGGAATTTACTGATCATATTTAGCGGTGCCTACTTTGGCTTAGGTGGTGTACTCCTTGTGTTAGGAGGAATTGGAGAATGGATCCTCGGTAATCACCACCTCGATCATACAATTGCCTCGTAGCTTACACCTTTAAGGAAATACCTTCCCGTCCACCGTATTCTTCACCTTTGGTGGCTTCTGGCTTGCCTTCGGTACGACCGTCGTCCCTGACTCTGGCGCCTACAGCACGTATTCGACCACTGGTACCGCTGCAGACGGTCTATCTCAACCTCAATTCTACTCGACCTTCGGTTTCTTCTTAGTCGCAATGGCGATATTGTGCACCATCTACTCCATCGCGAGTATTCGAACGAACATCGCTCTGTTCTCTATTCTTTTCTTGCTTGTTCCTTGCTGTAAGTTTGAGTATTAGCCCTCTCAAAATACCAAATGCCTAACTTGTCCATAGTCAGCTGCCTCTCAGCTTCGTTCTTTGCTGTTGCTCAGGGTCATACAGCTCTCGCGGTTCGATGTCAGCACGCTGGAGCAGGCTTACTGTTCGCCATTTCACTCATCGGCTGGTATCTGTTCATGTCGATAATTCTTCTGTCTGTCGACTTTCCCATCATGTTGCCGCTAGGTGATCTGTCAACTATCATTCACGGCCGCACTGAGACCAAGAAAGATGCGAGCAAGGAGGTTTAGAAGAATCCATTGGTTCAAGATATGTCCGCCATAAACCAACAAAGCAAGCATCTCAGGTGTTTCTAACCCTGGATTCAGCTCAGGGAAGGGAATAGTAGCATTGGTTAATCATGACTTAGTGTAGTGGGAGATCCATTTGGGAGTGTCCGACTATAAGGGTCAACTGAAGGGAGGATGAATACGAGTATAATATTAACTAATATGAAAAGCGTATGGGGATTTGTGATACATGTACTTGATATCGAAAAGAAAAACCATTTGTCTTCTTCACCGCAATCATCTCAACCCATAACCCCTTGCGGCATCATCATCAGACAGCCCATCCTGGACCGTCTTCAAATACGAGTCAAACTTGGCAGACACCTTGATGACATGCCGTAAGTGACGGCTCATCATCCTTTCCTCTTTGAACTGAGCTAATTGGCGCGCCGTGGTGATGGCATTCCTGATCTGTCGCCCATTCATCTCATATTTCGCTAACTCAGGAAGATAGCAATCAATATCCTCAAAATCAATGCCGATTGAGTCGTTCGAAACGCCTTCGCCGATTGTTTCGTCTAAGGACTTTAGTCGGTTGAGGAAGTTCTTCCAAATACGGCGACGTTGACTCTCGTCTAGATTCTCATAATGCAAGGATAATTGGATGCGGGATTTGAACGCCTCATCGAAGGTTCCTACCCGGTTTGATGTCAGGATAAGAATACCCTCATAGTATTCCAACACACGAAGGAATACAGAGACAAGAGCGTTTCGTTCCAGGTCAGTGAGTCTTCGTTGCTCGAGGAAAACCTCAGCCTCATCAAGAAGCACCACACAACCCCAGCTTTTACCAAGATGTAGAACAGACTCAAGGTACTTCTCAACATCTTCAGGCTTGGTGCCGATATCTCCACACGTCACGCGGAATAATGGCTTTTCTGCTATCTCAGCGACACTCTCAGCCGTGAATGTTTTGCCGGTTCCAGGGCCACCATGGAGAAGAATGATGAGCCCGTTACCTTTGCTGTCGATGATATCAGTCCCTCGCTCTCGAGCTATCTGGTTCGTGACTAGAGCGTGCACAAGCTCTTTGGTTTCATGGTCAACAACAAGATGGTCGAACGATTTCTTATTCCACGAAACATCGCGTATCTTGTCGACTTCAAGATCAACTGTGGCACATATTGTCAGCGTAACCATATTAGATGCTCCTAGCTCTACGTACCCCACTTCTTGCTTCGAAGGTTGTATCCAACGATGTTGTTGGGGAAAACATATATCTCTGGTGCAGATGGCGGTTCATTAGACTCCATGACCTGGGGGTCCATTCTGTTACAATCCGGATCGTCTATCATGGGGTATTGCCTCTCGAAGGTAACTGTATCCGAGTGAAGTCTTTCGTAGGTGGTAAAGTCCACCATGAACCGTTCACTGCTCTGTGTTTCGCGAATGTCAATCCAAGCTCTCCTGATGTACTGGGGGCTTATCAACTCACTCCATAGAAACCGCCTTCATCATCGTATGCTACGAGCTTTCTCTTTCGACAACTCCAGAACGTCTGACCTCTTTTCTCCAGATCCCTCTTCCACTCATCATTCGCATACCTGAGTGGATATGCACTTAACTCTTGAATGGGTACTTCAGTCTTGGATGTTCCAGCCTTCATTGCAGACCGGGTGTTAGTCTTTTCGTAATAAAACGAGCCGTCGTATCGAATCTCTCGCGTATCAAAGATCCAAGTCCAACTTGGGGTACTGTTGTCGGTAGAAGGATGTTGTGACCACTTGGGAAGTTTGCTCTCGGCATTCAAATTCGGTTCGTAAAAGAGCCTTGGCCATGATTGGGAGATGACAGCCATAAGATCTTTCTTTTCCTTCCAGACAACAACGTCTCCTGGGCGGATGAGAAATGGCATGGTCTCTGGGGAAACAACATTCCTCTCCCTCTGCTCTTTGACGCGGTTGTAAAGGTCTCCGTAGTTTTCGTCAATCCATGACGTGAGTAGCTTCATTGTTTCATAGCTGCCAGGTGCAAGGTCGTCTAGAGCTGTTGGAGAGCGGTATTGATACCAGAAGAGATATGGTGACCTTATCGAGTACCGCTCATTGAACTTTCCAATCACTTCCTCATAATCGGGCCTCTTTTCAACAAATTCCTTGAAAGCCGCCGTCATTCTCTGCGAACAAAGCGAAACTACCTCTTGGATAGGTTCGGGCTTTGGCAGAGTATTGCCTTCTCGGATGGCCTGTTCAGCTTCTACTCCCTGTTTTGAAAAGGTGTAGTATTTTGAGATTACGAAGGCTATGTCCAACTTGTTGTTGAGATAAGCCTCCACATTGTGGATCAGCGAGCTTGCCTTGAGGCTGGCACCTCCAGTCTGGGCGATATGCCAAGTCGGTTCATCAAGATAAGCAGCCCAGCCTCCCCCCGTGCGGTCCTCGAGGAAGTGAAAGATTTGCCAAGTAGCTTTCGTACCAGTGCTTCCGGACGAACTGAGCTGTTCTTCAAGTGCTTTGATTCGGCGTCTCAATGTGTCCATATCGTCAAGACTGTTTCCTTGGGCCTTGATGGCCAGCTCTGCTTCCGAAAGACCCATTTCGTTCTCTTGAATGGCAGATGGGGATGTCAGAGGCATTCCGAAGTCTGAATGAGGTGGAATCCTGGGTGAAATGTCTTTTTTCGTTGATTTCTGAGATGGATTTGGTTGTTGGAAGCTTGGCACGAGGAGCGCCGACGCACTTGATTGTTTATTGAGAGGTTTCAAACCCTGTACATTAGAGTAAGAACTGAGTCTCTGATCTCCGCCTATTGATATCAAGGTTTGGCTTTGGCGCTCTTTCGACTCGTTGGACTCTTCTTCACCGTGGGATCGGAGAGCCAGTAGTTGTTCTTTGTGGAAGTCGCTTGATGCAGTTTGATCCCTTGATATTGTTAGGTGTACCCAAAGCTTCTTGACTCTCTTCCTCAAAAGTCGTCTGCGATGCTCTTTGTACTCCTGTTGAGCAGTGGCTGCTGGTTCAGTAGCTTCGTCTGTGGCTTCTTGATAGGTGGCTTCTTCTGAACTTGAATGGCTTGAAACAGATTCTTCAACTTCCTTCAACAAGGAGAAAGCATCACTGACTTCTTCCCAAACTTCTTCCTCGCGGTCGTCGACTTGTTCTAGTAGGTCACGCCTGAGCTGGCGCTCTTGAGATCCGGATAGACTTTCGAAGGCCCTTTTGATAGCCTCTCTCAAGTCTTCACAGAACTCTGTGACCTCCTCACAAATGGTCTCTTCTGTGTCGGCAGTGTATTCTTCAGAATCAGCAGCGGCCTCCGCTTGGACAACAAGTGTGATAAGGTAGTCGAGAGCGCTGTCCACAGCCCTTTCAATACGTACTTCGAAATCGTGGAAGTTATAAGGGGAGCTTAACGAAGCTAGATACTCATCAGTGAAGACAAAAGTGGTGTTGCCTATAAACTCGTAGAAATCATAGGAGTCAAAAAGCGCTACAAAAGGATCTATATTTTCTTTAGATAGAGACATTTGCCATATGTCAAGAATATGTAAAATGACCTTCTTAAATAACGCAAAAGCTGATGGAAAGGTCGGGAATGCCTCGTTAAGATAATGTGCGGGGTCTGAGGTGCTTTCTTCTCGGCTGCATCAGCTGAGCGTCGCCGGATCATATATTGGAACAAGTATCCAATACGACCGCGGCGAAGTGGAAAAAGTGGCTGATTTGCACCAATACAAAGTCTCATGTGGTAGCACTGCATAGCACTACGGCAGGCTGTGAGTTTTCAACCAATATGACTGGATCGGGTTCCGGTCCGACACAATTGGCATAGCCTCAGGCAGATTTTGCACAGCCTGGGTGAGGCTCTTATCAAGGCGAGGCCAAAATTACAGACGGTGCCTTGCTGCAGCGGTTTATCCTCAGTCATCGCCTCCAGTTACAGGAATGAAGATAGTTCTGCTATCATGTCGACCATGGCATCTTTCAAAGCAACAGAAGACGTGAAAACAGCGCATGATGAGTCTGTTCCCTTGGTGATATTCAGCAATCTATTACAGTGAGCTAATTATGGTATGCTCAAACAGCACAGACGAAATATTCAGAGAAGCCTTTTTAGAGGCAAAAAAGGCCCTCAGTTCATCCAAATTGTCAGAGAAGTCTCGCCGTTTTATAACTCCATATGATTCTCTGGAGGATATACAGGAGGCAGTTGAAGTAGCCTTCGAGAGATACCAAGATCACGCGAAGTCTCCTGCCAAGACATGGCTGCACAAGCTCTCGCGCCGCGTACACTACTATGGTCAGGTTCTTGATGTCATGGTCCAACATCACCCAGAATACGTTTCGCTCGCGTGGGGTATGATGAAGTTTCTATTTATTGTAAGTTTTCCTAAAAAGTATGGGAAAGAGACCTTCGGCTGACGGTTGATATATGGACAGGTTGCAATCGAGCATGAAAACACCACTGCTGGAATTGCTCAAGCACTCACAGAGATTGGCGATCTTCTGCCACAAATGGAAATTACAGCTCAGCTCTACGCAAGCCCACGCCTCCGCATGTCTATTGCAAGGATCTATGAAAATATCATACAGATATTCATACGAGCACAGAGCTGGTGTGAGAGCAGCCGATTTTCAGGCCTCAAACGAATTGCTCAGAGCGTAGCCTCGCCTTTTGAACTAAAGTATACTGATATTTTGACAAATATCAAGTATCATTCAAATGTCATAAAAGAGATCGGAGTCTCTGGTAGTCAACTCGATGTTCGAAGCATCAAGGGAACTGCTGAGGAAACTTCGTTGAAGGTTGATCAGCTGAGTGTTGAACTCGCATCTATCAAAGAGATGATAGGTTGTAAGTTTGGGACTTCTAGCTCTACAGACATTGGCTAATGCGCACAGTAAACTCTGCGGCCTTGATAAACACCAATGATCGCCTTTCTGACCTCCAATTTTCCCAAATCATGACATCCATCTCCAATGAACTTGGTAATGTCATATGGAATCCTGACAAGACAATCCGACACTTGAGCTCCCTCCGACGAAGGGACAACCTTGAAAGTTTACCAGGAACCTTTTATGCTTCAACAAAGCTCAAAGGCTGGACGACATCATCGAACTCTGAGATTTGTCTCATATTAGGGAATATCCCCTCAAGATTTGCTCTCAAGTGTTTCTGTCTCGATGTTATCCGCCAATTACGAACCGCAGACGTCCCCGTCCTCCTGGCCCTGAAGACAAGCAAACTGCAAGAGAATGCATCAGAACCGATATCAAACGTGGATATTCTGAGATACTTAGTCAAGCAGGCCCTAATGTACAGCAAAGGTTTGCAAACTGAAGGGTCAATGGCTTACAATTGCACCGCTGTGAGCTGCGCTAGAACAGAAGCAGAGTGGCTCGATATTCTTGGTTTCACATTGACGGCAATCGGCAAGCAAGTTTACATCATTCTAGACCTTGGGGTTCTGGACCACAAACCGTCAGGCTCCCATTTCAACTTTTCGTGGTTGGAGGGATTCCGCAATCTCTTTGCAAAACTATTCGCTAGACGACCAGAGCTGCGTGTCAAAGTCATGCTGGTAAACTATAGTTCTTCGGTTCCGTTTGATATCTCAACAATAGAGTATTCCACCCATTGCATCCCGGTACGAGCCGAGATCACTACGGTCAGGCTGCAGAGGAAGAGTTGCTTTGCGAGAGCGGGTCGGTTCGTTCTGAGAATCAAGCGGTAGCACCTGATGATATCTTTTCCCTAGGGAGGTCGAAGAATATTCATATTAGCAATTGCGGATTCACACAATACTATCAAGCAGATACTGACTGGCCAAGGACAACTTCCTTCTCATCACGTCTGACGCCATGGATATGGGTCATCTCTTTCACAATCGAGACAGTGGCTATATTGTGCTCGAGATAGAACTTTACACTAGGTCGATATAATGAGGTTATATTAAAAGCCGTGATAGGCTGATGCTCATACTATCTAATGATGAAGACTCTATTTGAGTGTTTAAATACTAAGTGCTTATCTGGAACCGTTGCGATAGTTGAGGTCCTTACACTGATTATCGTTGGCGATCAAGCATTATTGTTGTTCCCCGCGGTCCATTATAGACACGTAAAGGCGAATAAGATCTTATGCTTTGCATGTGTTTTTGATATAAATGGTAGCATCGTGGAATCTCGCTTGGGCCAGAACTCAAGTCACAAGTGCTTCCACACAACCACGTAACACATCCTTTGATTTTAATGGTTCGAGCCGCAGAAGTACTTGTTGCTGTTCATGTTCTCACACCCAGTACTAACGGGGCCTTCCCCAGTGCCCCAAGTTGACCAGCCTGCCCTGTAAGCACCACAGCGGCGGCTAAGTGATTCTTGGATCTGCTCGCGGATAATCACCTCGGTGCAAGTGTAGGTTCGGGAAGTGTTGTTGCAAAAGTAAGTCACCTGGTTATCCCAGTAGGCGTAGTAGTGAACGCCTGGACGTACAGATCGACCACTGCCGCATGACAACTTCATTTGCCTGACTGTGGTGTCGGTAGCCGTTCTGTCCATTGAATAGCCCGCGCAGGTGAGCTGCCAGCTCTGGCGCTTGTCCAAGGCTGACGAAGTGGCCTCGTCTTCGGACGGCAATGTACCGTCTGCTGGGACTTCCACCTTGGTATGATGTGCGATCCCATCCGAGTCAATGGTAACCCGGTACACACCGTTCGGGATATCCTTAGGGATGTTGAAACCCTTTTCAGGGGAGGCACCAGGGACGCTGAAGCGTTTCACGTGCTTGGAGTCGACAGCCTGGGGCATGGCGAGCCCCAGAGCCGAGAAGGAGAGAAGGGTAGAGATAATAATGGGGGAGAAATGCATCTTGGCTAGGTGGAGTGCAGAATAGGGACTTGGATAAAGTCTGGAATTTAGAGAAGTATATGGTTGAAATTGTGAGATGCTTGAGCTCACTGCAGTGTTCCAGTTGAGCAGATGTCAACAGCCTTTATATACATCTAGCTTTGAGATCGCTTGAGAACATAAAGTGGTCTTTTTTGGATAGGCTGAGGCCCCAATAGGCCAAGGATTACTATTATGCGCTTGATGGGACGCTGATATCTATCCAATTAGGTTAGTCACATGGCTGGCACTATAAACACGACGGCCGGATAGGAAGGTAATTAGCAAAGCAGATAATTCTCGACTGCAGCAGAATTTGCCAAGAGCAGAGTAGAGACAATACATTGCGCTGTCCGAAAGGAATAGCCACTAGTAACCCACACTTTACAAACAATTACTTAATCCATGCGTAGTAAGCTTACAAAGAAAATCAAGACTTACATTTAGAAAGAATAGTCTAGACAAAAATGGAGAAAGCTCACCCGGAATAGTAGCATCCGCGAACTATAAGTATCCTATTATTATCTCGTATATCAGGCCCTGCATCGCTTGTGTAATTCCCTGTATAAACAATGTGTTAACGAACGGGTCACTCGAGGAGCAAGCCCAATAGCAAACGCCAAAATGCGAATGCTACATTAACATTCTACCTGCGGCGGCCCACGAACGCTTACGGATATGGCTCTTCGTGATGTGACCAAGCCGACCAATCAAGTTATTTAGCCAAGCAATTCACTACGAGGCAGTCTTGGGCTTTAGGTAGTGGGATAACATGCTGACATGCAATTGATAGTGCGGCAGTCTGACAATGAACGGGTCACTTAAGGAGAAAGGCCAATGGCAAAGGCTAAAATCCGAATACCACATTTCAGACCCATGCAAATGCACGTGCCTAGCAGGCATCCACAAACTCGAGGTTGCATCTACCATCGTCATGCTTCTTTTCAACCTTGATCATATGATTTCCAGCGCAGAGAATCATGCCGAGTTCTCCACCACCAGAAGCCTCAAACCCAGAATCGCAGGAGATATGGGAGTCGGGCTCATCGTTGTACAATCCGAGCCCTTCACCCGAGGCGCAAGCGCGATACCAGGCACGAGAAGAAGCGCGCAGCCCAACTGTAGATGAGGAGCATTACGAATTTTATTCACCACCTTCACCACGATCGCCACAGTACTCGCCAGTGTCGCCGGGTTCTTATTGGCCAGATGAGGCGGATGATTCACTGCACCAAAGCTGGAAGGATCATGTAACAGAATTGCCATTTCTGTCTAATCCAAGACCTCGTGCAATCACTCCATCGGAATGCCGAAACGGAGACCCTCGTGGACACATGTTGAAGTCTCCTGCTCTTTATCAAAACTCCCCATGGTTTAGGGTTCCTCCCGCTGTTCGACAGGACATTCTGCGACAGGTTTTTGGAGATCGCCGTCTCCATATGAGTTTGTCATACTTGATGGAACACAAGCATGGCGGGAATTATTTCACATCCTGGCATTGGTTCGGATCCATTTGTAGTAGAGGCGAATCGGAGAATGATGGGGTTCAATCCAACGGCAGAAAATTTCCCAATATTTGGGATGATTATTGTAAGAAAATATCAGAGAACATTGGTATTATGGGCTGGCTTCTTTCCTGTCGTCAAAAGTCAGTATCAAATAATCCACAGAAGGGGCAACAATACAGAAAGATTAACAAACTCTGACAGTTACCGAGAGACTATCGAACTCCTGTATTCAAGGAACACCATCTCAATGTCTGGACAGGCAATGATTCCGCACATCAACCAACTACTATTGCCTCAAAGTCTTGCGGCGATAACTTCACTTGAGATCAGGTGGCCTCTTGAGGAACCAGTCCCAATTGAACATGACCCTAGAGAACATACTCGTTTGGGTTATAATCCTCAGAAGCCTTATCGACTGAACGATGGCCAATTCAGCGTTGCTCTAGATGCACTATCGACGGCAAATTTCCCTAACCTCCGGAAATTGATAATGTCATTTGAGGAGGATTTCCTCTGGCGCTATGTGGTAAGACCACAGTCGCACGAGTGGATCATCGAGAAGCTTTGCGAATTTGTTAAGCTTCGACCAAAACTCGACGAATGTGCTTTTGCATTACCAAATGAAATCTTTAGGAACTTCAGTAACAGAGTACGAACTGCAGCTTATGATTCTGCGTCCAAGCGACAGTCATGTAGCCAGGTCTGGTGCAGTTTAGATGGGAGCCTCGATAACATCCGAATGCCATTTTTGAATAGTTATCCTGCCCCTCCATTCCATTTAGAAGATAGAGACGAGGTTGGATTCTGGCTGTTACGGATCAGCGAACCCCATCCCTTGAGGATCGAGTCGACCTGAGTCCTCCCCAATAAGCCATTCGTCATCCAACAGTGCTGAAAAGAAAGCTCTGAACATCGTGCCCCCAAATTTACATCATCTTACATCCTCCTTCTTCCTTGTTTCGATTTCCCACTCTTTTGAACAATGCTGGTTTATCTTCGGGTTCATATTTCCATTCCAGCTTATCAACGACCCCATTCTCATCGCGACCAAACTTGAGGACTCCTACAAAATGATGTTCCCAGTCCATCATACCTTTTGAAAGCCATTGGTCTCTAGTGCGGGCCTGGAGACTGTAGCTATCTGGCCCATAGAACTCAAGGTCGCATCGCGATTCCTCATGATTATTGAGCGTCATGGCCAGATGCCCTGTCTCCTGACGTTTAAGAATGTTAACGGTCGTATTACCCCAACTGTAGTTGCCAACATAGTCATCTAAACCCCTCTCATTATGGATGACGTCTGAGTGCTTTAGCCAATCAACTAAAATGCCCTCATACCACAGTTTATGAAGGCGCACTTCCTCTCTCGCAAGTTCTAAATAATTGACATAAGGTTTTGTGTCGAACAACGCTTGAGTCATGATTTTAGCTGCAAAGTCTGCCGCATCGCCAAAGTTTGCTCCGTTCGCAAGAGCCACGACTGCGCTTCTGGTTTCTGGAAACAGATAGATTGCTGAAGAATAACCATTCGCATTCCCCTGGTGCCCTACGAAGAAGCGTCTAGGGGAATCGCGTCCTAGGATGTACTTGCTGTTAAATGCAGCCCTGTCCTGGTTTCTGAGTTTATGGTTTGTTCCCATGTAACCAAGACCTGCTGTTGGCATGTACCCCGAATACCAGCCCATGCAATATGCAAGCTGATTGTCGAAGCCGTCGTCCATTGGTCTCGTCCATTGAGCACGCCAAATCGTGGACATTTCTTTGAAAGGTCCGGTAGAATCTACAGACCTCTCCTGTTCTGAATCTTCACAAAGATAGGCTTTCATCATAGCATCTGAGAATTTGAGTAAATCCACGACAGAGCTCTGTAATCCGACAAAACTGAGAATTGGAGAGTGGTCACCACTGGTATATGTCTCCCCTGATTGAAGTCTTCGGTATTGTCCATTCTCGAGCTTAGCATAGCCGTGGGCTTTGTTGTTGTCAATCTCTTCTTTCTCAGTAGAAACGAGCGTGTGGTTGAGCCCCAAGGGCTGGACTATGCGTTCTTTGAGAAAGTCCGAGTAGCGTTGCCCTGTGACACTTTGCACAACCAAACTGACTAGTCCATATGTCAAGTTGTTGTAGGTCCACCAAGAGTTAAATCGTTGACCAAGGTGATTTGTAGTTGGAGCATGATTGACAAACTCGATGTAGTCCTTCTCTTCTGCAACAACGGAGCAGTTTGGCCCCAGGAGGAATATTTGGGGTCTTCCAAGTCCAACAGTATGTCGAAGTGCTGCTCGTATCGTTGCTTGTGGGCCGATTCGGGAGTCTCCTTCGGGATTGAATCGAGGTAAATGTTTACTGATAGGGTCATCCCACGACATTTTACCCTCGTCCACCAAGATGCCTACCGAGGCTGACAAGAAGCCCTTGGAGCATGATGCAAGCATGTAACTTGATTCCGGGGTGGCATTTAAATTCTCTTCGACATCACGAAGCCCGACACTATGCGTGTACACAGTGCGTCCCTCATGCAGGACTCCAATGGAAATTGAAGCAACTCCGGTGATTTCTCTAATTCCATCGAGTTCGTTTGCTTTGTCGAGCCTCTCGTGCATTCTTCGATGAGTGTGTTAGGGCTATATCTGATGCACATTTCAGGCTGAGGGGCTTACTCTGTCATTTGCTATCGCTGCAGGAGCAATTCAACTCGTCGGACGTGCGGAGTATTCTGTAGGAGACTCCTCCTGATAACTATACTTCTTCCGATATTTGGAGCTAGGCGCTGGGGTTCCGAGTCCTACGCATGAAGGATTATGCAGTCCTGTGACCAAGAGAGAAAAATGTGATCACAGACAAGAAGCCATTCGTCTGTCTCAGCAGGGGGCTGGACCAATCATGCAGTATGGCCTTCGGAATTGGAAATCTGTCCAACTTGGAAAGACTACAATTTGGGGTAACACACAGGTTAATCGGTCAATTAAACACTGCCACATTAATTCTACCCCGCTCGAACTCGCCTCACTGCGCCTCTATGAGCAACCCTCTTCATCTTCAGAGAAACCAATAAAGTTAGCCCGCGACCCTACTCAAAGGGCAACATGGCAAGACGTCGGGCGCTGATCCGCATAAAATACTGCTCTTATGATGATTCCCACTGCATCTAATCCATCAGCTGAGTGATTTATCATTATGCAGTACCACAGCCTACTTAATACCTTGTCATCCTACCAAGTTGAGTGAGGCTCAACTTTCACTATTTCAACTATCAAGTCTGTACTGAATTTGATCACGACCATATACTCAGACACACATGCAAGCTCATCGTTCTTCTTCCCCGTTTACATCAACTTGCTCTCACATCAATCACCATGGATCCCACCAAGCCCTCTGACGCAATCAATCAATGGATCAACACTTCAGGGGCAACTTCAGGGGCACATGAACCCACTTCAGCCGACATGCAAGGTGGTGGTGATGTTGAGGGCGGAGGAGGTGGTCTGCCCCCAGATCCAAAGCCTGGAACTGGCGGTAGTGGTGGAAAGAAATGAGTTATCAGCAGAATTTTGTCTGGAGAGCTGGGAGATGTGGAATTTACTCCAGCTACAATTGTTAGATGTAAGTTCATAAGTACAAGAACAATGATTTTGGAACTTTTGTACTAATCGTATATGGTAGTCTTGCTACATTAGTGCAAGCTAAAGGAGGGTTGCAGCTACTCGCAGGATGAAGAAGTAGATGGATGGACAAAGTGCACATAACAATTCTCAAAGATTGAGATGGGGGGTTGGCTTGGGCAGCGATTTTATGATTATTGTGAGTTAGGAGTCTTAGAGTGTAGGGCTTAAAAGGGTTTCTGAAGCCCTGTGATCACGAATTTCATCCAACTGGTCGTACAAATAAATAAACGAGAAACTCGTACTTTCACAAAGCAATTCTTCAAATTTTATATTCATGCTTATATGGACTCATTAACCACAAAATTCTCCGAAACCCAAATCTCACACCGTCAGCATCTGACTGAGAATGAACGCGCAACAATGGAGCAGGTTGATTCTTACGAGCAGCTTCGGGACAAGCTCCAAAGCATGCAGAAAGCGTACCAGAACAAGACTTGGGTCAAATGGTTGACCAAGATCGAGCCTTTCGTGCTGCAGCTAAGCTCATTTGCAAAAGTGGTCTCTGTCTTCGCACAAGCTAAGCCCGAGATACTCTCTCTTGTGTGGGGGTCTGTGGCATTGGTATTGGAGGTATGTGCACATGTTTGCGCCGAAATCCCTGTAAATGGATAAACAATTCAGCCTGTCTAACCACATTGTGCGACATTCTGTAGCTCGCCATCGGGCATTCTGCTGTTCTTGAAAGTATTGTTGATACTTTTGAGCAAATCAACATGGCCCTACCACGTTTCCAGTTCTATATCAGGGAATACGTGTCTCCTTTACCACTGACTTGTAGGCTCGAGGAGGCTATCCAGACATACTATCAGGCTGTTGTTCAACAATGTCAGGATTATATCACTTTCCTGAAAGCCTCACCGTTCAGTAGGTACATTGCCCCGCAGGGTCATCTCATAGACCTCGGATGCAACACAAGGCTGCAGCTCAAAAATAAGCCAATCGACAATGACAAATAAGTTGGATTATCGCCCCTCACCCATCTTACCCAGCCTTACTGGAATCTTCCATTGCTTAGTGAGCTCTACTGATGATTTACTAGAGAATTTTCTTCGCCTGGGATCGGTATCTCGGAAATTGCATACAGGGTCAATCAAAAGACTTGAGCGGCTGAGGATTGTCTCAGCCTGGGTTGACCAGGAAGCAAACGTGGCCAGTGCATGCCAACAACAAAGGATCCTCCACGATACTCTCAGCTCTAACAAGGTAGCACCCACAATGACGGGAACTGTTCCATACTATGGCATTGATTATCCTCAAAATCCAACGTTCTATCCAAGACCGCAACATTTAGAATCGATAAACAGGGCCTTGGACTCTGACAGCAATGAGAAGTTGTCAACAGTTGCTTTGGTTGGGCCGGGTGGATGCGGCAAGACGCAACTCGCGATCGAGTATGCTCATGGAAGCCGTGCGTACGATGTGGTTCTCTGGTGCACTGCTGAAAACAGCCTTCGTCTTGCCGAGTCCTATACTGCTCATGCTAGGGCACTGGGGCTTATCGAAAAGTATGAGATGCCGCAAGAGGAACGTGTCATAAGACTTTTGAAGCAGTGGCTAGTGACTTGCAGTAGATCAGGTGAGCCTATCCGGAACCAGCAAACACATCACGACGCAGTACTGACCGGGTCACAGATGATCCCACCAAATGGCTAATTATTTTTGATAATATGGAGCAGTTCGATGGTCTTGCAACCTATTGGCCTAGTGGTGCGTCTGGATCCATTCTAATTACTTCAAGAAATCAGACACTCGCCAAACAATACAGCCAAGTTCAGGTTCCCGTACTATCATTAGACTCAGCTGATGCACAAAGATTTCTCCTTACCTTCTGTGCCCGACAGGATGAAATCGGAGCGAAGGAGAACACAGCAGCAGCTCTCATTGCCGAAAAGCTCGGCTCTCTGCCTCTGGCGTTGGACTTGGTGAGACGCTATGTATTCTCCAGCAGTAGTTCTTACGGGGAATTCTTGGACAACTATGGGGAGTTTGTTGATTCTTTTGTTTTCGGTCAGCCCGATACCGCGTTGCAGGGTCAAGGGTATCACTCAAGCATATCAACAACATACACGTTTCGAATGCGTAGCATGAGCAAGAACGCCGTTCTCGTGATGCATCTACTCTCAATCTTGGACCCGACCTGCATACCTTTAAGATTCTTCAAAACGCACGAAAGAGACATGTAAGTGACTAATCTAAGGCATCTATTTCCTGAACTCACAGCTGCTTACAGGCTCTACAATGGCCCCGATCTTGTGGATGAGGTACCAGAACTTCAGGAGTGGCTCGAGAACCCACTTCAACAGGCCTATGAGTAATACGAAGTGATTCCTGCAACGCAAGCTCTTTTCTAATATTTAATAGGCGGGATTTAGCCATCACTGAGCTTTTAGAAGGCTCCTTCGTTACTCGAACAGCTGGATCTCGAAGTTTGAGTATCCATCGAATTATACAAGGAGCTATCGAACGATCCATGGATGCACCAGCCAAATTGAAAGCATTCTACAAAGTCTTGTTCTTCCTCAACAACAGCTTCCCCAAGGTACGAGATGGGGGCATGCTCTTCAAATGGTGGACTCAATGCGAGGAATCCGCCACGCATGTCGCATCAGCTGTTCGATTTTATAAAAAGCACCGTGAAAGTCTAGGGCTACCTATTATTCTGGCTGAGGTTATCCGTCGTTGTTCATGGTACTAAGTTCGCCTTTCTATACTTGAATGTGCCTCATTGATTCGTCTCCAGGTATCTACTAGAGAAACATCAATTTTCAGATGGGGCAAGTCTTGCTAAAGACGCCATCGTCATCTGCGAGGAAGCACAGAATTCCCAATCAGCCCTCGGCTTCACGCAAAACAGGTACATCCCTCGATTATTAGCAGACCTATACAGAGTGGTAGGATCTCTTGAATACGAGTCACATGCCAAGGGCCATGGCTTGGTCTGGGCTATGAAGGCAAGATCCCTTCGTCAAGAGATTTATTTGGCTTTTCGGCTCGAGAAAGACCGGAGAATGCTTCAGGTTGATCAAAACAATGTCGCTGTAGATATGCTGGCTAACGGTAGTCCACGAGATGCATTGCCCCTACTACAAGATGTTTACGCTTATGACAAAGCTTCCGGAGGTATTACGGCGGTCAATTTCTATAGGACTATCAACTTATCGATTTGCCACCGTCTTTTGGGCGAGTACTCTGAGGCACTGGAGTATTCTAATATTGCGATGAAGGCCATTCAAGATTGTATTGGTGATGACGGGATACCAATGGCAGCGTATGTTCAAAATCCAGCTTCAACATCTTTCTCCAATACTGATCGACTGCTCAGAGCACAGTTTTTTCTGGGGAGTCTCCTTCTATGTATGGATAATAGGGGTGGTGCACTTGAAGCATTTTCCAAGTGCTTCCGTGTTAGGCAAAAATTGATACCGACTCATCACGACACGGCTTACGTAGCCCATAAACTGGGCGCGATGGCGGCACAGGACGGACATGTTGCCACAGCCATGTAAGCAGCAAACCATAAACACATGGCTAGAACTATACTTACTAACTGCACTAGCACATTCTTGAACCAAGCTCTGCGTATTTTTGAAAACGACGACAGCCTGAGTCTTGCTACAGCACGAACTGCAAATCTATTGAGTTCCGTTTTGCTTGAGAATGGACAAATCGAGGCCGCTAGTCATCTCAAAGAGAAAGTTTACAAAGTCCTTGAATTGAAAGGAGAACGTGCCAATGCGGATAGGGCAGAGCACTCGGAAGCTTTTTTTGACAGCTTTATTTTGTTCAGACATGTCTGATTAAAAGCGCAAGGATATGGGGTGCGGACACGGGAGCCGCTTAACATTACCCGGAAGCTAAGGAGATAAGGGATTCGAACAATTATGATTTCTTTTTTGGCCATGACTTTACTTATTGCATTGACACTATTTAAAATAAAGAAGCCAGTAATAATACGTCGCTTGGCACTTTGCAAGTTGATTAGTTATCAACTTCGACGTAACAAACAAGGATTCGTTGGAGGATCCCTGCATTTTCTTTTTTCTTTATCTGTAAGCTCCCACTCCAGCCTCAGCTCACTCACTCCCTGCCTGCCCCAACCCATGTCGATCCCTTGAAAAGATTAGCAATCTGTACGACCTTGAACTGAGACAGCTAAGCCTCCTTCTACTGGAAAAACTTTGTTGCAGATTGTTTGTTGTTCCGTCTCCGGACTCCTATCTGGACCCTTACACAATGCCAATCATTACCTGTTCAAGTCTAGCCCTGTAGATCATAGATCACTAAACATTTAAACTAGATAAACCCGATCGATCTCTGATGTCCCCGCCCCCCCAGCAACTTTACCTCATCCCTCCATCACCATGCCCGATGATTCTCGGAAATCCTCTCTTGAGGCTTCTGCTGCTGCCCAACCGGATGCCCTTCTACGCTCCGCTTGCACTGAGTGTCACCGCCGCAAGCAGAAATGCAACAGGCAATGGCCCTGTAACAATTGCCAGAAGCGAAAAGTCGCCGACCAATGCCGTTTTAAGGATGATTCCAAGGGCAGCCCTGGCGAAGATGCCTGGGCGGCTTCTGTCGACGTCAAGCGAAAGCGCGACATGAGAGGACTTGAGGATGATAGTGATTCCGATGTTGGAGATGTTCTGGAGGCCATTGGATACAGTCGTCTTCATTTACTGACCAAGCTCGACCAAGACGTGAGCTTTTATTCCTCAAATCCAATCAAATCCAATCTTATTTACTCACCTCGTCCAGTCAGGAAGTACAAAGCCTTCCGAGCAATATCGCTTGGACCCCAAGAGTAACGACAAATTGAAACGAGCCTTGGACGTCCTGCCGCCAAGACACGTCGTAGGTAAGAGAAAAAACCAATGCAATATCAAGTCATCACTAGCTCACCAACAAAGATTCACTGATCCAGAGTTTTCTCGATGTCGTCAACTTTTACTACTACATTGTTTATCCTCCCTACTTCAGCAAAGAGTATGCCCGCTGGTGGGACGACTACACCAAAGGTCGACCCTGTGGTGTTCAGTGGACATGTCTTCTTCTCATGGTCTGTGCCTGTTCTGTCCAGCACGTTGATGGTCAGCTTCGAGGAAAGATCGAGAGTGAGCTGGGCGAATCTGTCAAGGAACTAACTCAAAAATACCATGACGCCGCCCGGGAGCTTCACAGCGCCATTCCTGTTGGCTATGGACATGTTTATACTGTCCAGTATCTGTTGCATTCGTGCTACTGGTTCAAAGCTGAGGCTCGCTTTGCCGAGTGCTGGCAGGTTCTCGGTGCGGTTGTCCGAGAGGCCCAGATGATCAGTGAGCATTAACCTTTTGAAATTCAACTAATTGATGCTAACACAGAACGTAGATCTTCACAAGAAGCCTGAAGGCGAACTGCCAGGATTTGAGTTGGAGATGAAACAACGACTATGGTGTATTGTCGATTCATGGGACTGGTAAGTGATCACCTCTACCAACAGACTTACCATATCCTCACACATTCTAGGCTTGTGTCATGTCTTCTGGCTCGACCAATGCTCATTGACCGCAAAGAATGCGATGTTGGACTTCCAAGCCTCACACTCGAAGACTATCCCGCTTCCCCAATGCTGCATCTTAAGCTCCAGTCTCAGCTTGTCAGCCTTATTTTTGATCGCTTCGGCGGACCCAAAATCCTTACTGATCCTGAAGATATTCGAGACTACCAAACAATTATCGAAGACTTTATGAAGACCTTTCCACCTGAGTATGCTCTCGACCATCCAAACACGCCAACAAACGAGGACCTGCCATGGATTGCATTGCATCGTCACTACATGCACACATGCACCCTCTCCATTGCCATGGGGCCTTTCAGAGGATTCATGGCCAAGACGATGGCGAAGGCCACCACGTCTGCAGTTGATCTTGAGTTCCGGGAGACCGGAATTGACTACGCCCTTCGTCTCATGAAGGCTGTCCACCGTTTCTTTGAGTATGTCTGGACTAGAGACACCACTTTCCACTTCGTCCCATTCTGTATCTTCGACACCGCAGCTCTTCTATGCTCAGTCATCATCCACGCTAAAGATGGACATGTTCCTCGCCGCGAGGAGGTAATCGGTTCTATCGCCAGAGCCTTCACCACGTTGAAGAAGCTGCGTACTGCCACGAACACAGCCAAAGCTCCCTATGACGTGTTAAAACGGTTGATTAAGAAACTGCCGTCGACGGCTGGGATGCAGGCTGCTGATTCTCATAAGAAGCGTCGGTTCGAAACGCCACCTGGAGCCAGCGGAGCCATCCCTGTTGCAGCGATGCCAGTCTCGCAACAAGGCATGGAACCAGTTATTATTGTGCCTGCAGTACCGCCACCAATGCCAGCTGAAGTAGTATCACGTGCTGTACCAGCAGCTCACTATCAGCAATACCCAAACCCACCTCCAATGATTCCTGGCAGGATGCAGGCTGGTCAACAACCTCTGATGCCGTATCCTCAGGATATGCAAGAACAGCATTTCCAGAATTATACATATGCTCAGCAGCCCATGTATCCACCTACATCCAATGGCCAGTCTTGGTCTGAGGAGATCAGTAGATCTCACATGCAGAACTTCACCACTGGACCTCTTCCAGTCGATATGGCGATCCCGATTTCTGAAGCCGAACTGGGAGATCTTGCCATGCTATGGAATTGGGAGAGTCTGGATCTTGGCTTCACTTCTAACCCCATCTATCAGAGTCGGTGAATAGATTGATATGGATTTACTTGAGAAATGGTCTGTACGACCAGACTTATCCGCTCCTTTTACGGATTTGCTTTTAGGGCATATTGGTGATTTTCATTTCGGCCTCATGTGCCATGTGATAGGGAAAGAATTTGTATTAGAATGACAACCAATTAGCCTGCTTCCAGTCTCTACACCTTTGTGACAATATGGCTCGCTGGGGAAATTATGCACCTCCGATGTTTGAAACCTCTAAGACGATTCTGGCTACTATGTAACGCCAAACCTCTTATCACAAACACGGCTTGTGATGGATCTGAAGAGAATAGTGGTGAGGAATGATCTAGCACGGTCGAATACCGTTGTATCTTATTCTTGCGCCTTGTTTCACCATTCAGCTAGCCATGCTAAGTCTTGGCAATGCCACTTTCAGATAGGTTTCAAGGTCGCCACGTAAATTTGAATACGCTCACATAGCAAGAAAACAACAGAGTTTCTCAGTACCTGCCGTATTTCGTTTCGCTTTCGTCTATAAGTTCCAGGGCTGCGGGGTAATGGAACAAGCTGTGATCCTCCCTTCCCATGGCGTGGGGTGGATTACCTTCAGCCAGCCACGGCGGTCACTGGTATGCATGGGGAATACCTTTTTATGATGAAGAGGATGTTATTGATGGCCCGGGTGTATGAATTGCGATTATAAAGATGAGGTTCTCTGGCCTTTTTGAGGGATGTCAGCACCATCTTTCATTGATCGAAAGCATCGAGCCACATCATTCTACAACAATCTCTGTCATCGTCCTTGACAATCTGACTTCGCAGTCATGGTTCACAAAAGTACTCCAAGCTCTAGCTCTGCTAGCGACCCTCGCCCCAATGAGGATAAAATCCTCAAGACTGAAGTTCTTGTTGTTGGTTCTGGCCCGATTGGAGCCGTTTTCGCTCATACGCTGGTGAAGAAGGGTATCAGGGTCACCATGATCGATATCGGCCAGCAGTGAGTTATCGATACACTAATACATCCATATATGCCTTTCTGATAGTAAGGATAGAGAAACCAGGCGCATTGGTGATCACAAGAAGAACAGTGTTGCCGTCCAGAAGGATATTAACTTGTTCACTAAGTAAGTTCAGCTAAGACCATCATCTACCATTCGCTGACGTGAACTTCTAGTACTGTGAAGGTATGTTCCAAGGCTCTCATATAATAAGAATTCGGCTCATTCGATAAATAGGGAGAATTGCAACTGTTGTCCGTGCCAACGAACTCGGCACGGCCTGTCATGGAACCATCATGCTGGGCTCCCAAGTTAGCTTTCCTGCCACCACAACGTTAACGAAGCTGACATTCAACAGGCCATCTGACTCAGCCTTTGTGCTCAACAACCAGAACCCGCAACAGAAGTCCTACGGAAACCTTCCCGCGGCAGCGGCAACTCGCGTTGTTGGCGGTATGGGATCTCACTGGACCTGTTGCACTCCCCGACAACACAGGGGGATCGAACGATCAGACCTTTTCAGTGAAGATGAATGGGAGAGTTACTACAACAGAGCCGAAAAGCTTTTCAATAAGACCAATACCGCATTTGACGACTCGGTCCGTCAAAAGCTGGTAAAGCGCGTACTTACTGAATCTTACCCGGATCGGAAGATGGAGAGCATGCCGCTGGCTTGCAAGCGCAGTGATCTGAACAAGGAATATGTTGAGTGGTCTTGCACTGCTACTGTCCTTGGAGAATTGTCGAAGCCAGAATACATCCACAAGGACAAAGAAGGACTTTTTGACATGAGGCCCAACACTCAGTGCGATAGGCTTCTACTCGATGAGTGGACAGGCGAAGTTAGACTGGCCCAGGTCATTGATCTAGAAACAAGCAAGACGTACTGGATCAAGGCTAAGAAGTACGTCGTCTGTGCCGGAGCTGTGCTCACTCCCGGAATCCTGTTCAAGTCGGGATTGAAGCCGAAGCTTCCTTCACTGGTAAGAGCCCGAGACCTCAATCCGAAATATGATATGTACTGATTAAGGATTTCAAATAGGGCCATTACTTAACCGAGCAACCTATGGCCTTCTGCCAAATTGTTTTTGACAGAAGCCTTGTCAGGAGTGTGGAGGGAGAACCTGTCGTTATAAAACACAGGGAGGCCCACGAGAACGACCCTCTTCCTTTCCCCTTCAACGATCCAGACCCGCAGGTCTACTTTCCTCTGTCTGAGAAATACCCTTGGCATACTCAGATCCATCGCGATGCTTTCGGATACGGAGAAGTGCCATCGAACATTGATCAACGTCTCGTGGTTGACCTTCGCTGGTTTGGCTATATGAAGCCTGATCACGACAACTATGTGACCTTCTCGGACAAGAACAAAGATCAGTTTGGAATGCCCCAGGTGAGCTATAAAGCAGCATGCGATATGAAAAAGGCTTGAACTGACAATTTATAGCCAACTTTCAATTTTGTGCTAGATGAGGAAGCTGACGAGCGCTGTAAACGTATGATCACAGAGTAAGTTGACTCAGATAAATCTGGAAATCGACCGAGACTAATATCTGAACCTATAGCATGATTGAGGTGGCTAGAAAGCTTGGCGGCTTTCTCCCAGGTGCCGAGCCCAAGTATCTGGCTCCTGGATCAGCCCTCCACATCTGCGGCACATATCGCGCAGGGAAGACCAAGGCAGACAGTGTTGTCAACAAGCATGGTAAAGCCTGGGAGATTGATAACCTCGTCCTTGGAGGTTGCGGTGTCATTCCCACTCAGAATGCATGCAACCCCACTCTCACTGCTGCTTGTTTTGCTCTCGCTGCAGCTGACAAGATCGTGGAAGAGCTCTATGTTGAGCACTAATAGACTTATCAGGGGCTGGGACAGAAGACGATTGACAGGACTTTTCTTTTGTAGTTTTCGTAACCTTAATAATTGTCATTCTCATTATGTTCTGTTCACTTTGTGGTTCAGGAGCCCTCTTCCGTCTGCTATTTTCTAGTTGTTCTCACTACTACTTTCGAAGCTTCAGATACTCAGTTGGTCAATGATACCACCCTCCCAGCCACTAAATCTCAAACATGTACCACAAAACGCCCCAACAGGGTATCATCACCAACGCCTTCTCACTCCCAAAAGCTATCATCCATCATGTCTAAGCATCGACCTTGCTGATCTTGCCAGATTTTACATCGTAGATATAGCCAGTTATAGGAACATCCAACACAAGGGGACTCTTCTTCAGAAACGCAATATCATCACGGACACTCTGCTCAAGATCGCTGAAAGGAAGGAATGCAATGTGATCAACGTCTTGATCAAGCTCTTTGCGAACCTTTGACTTGAGGTCGAGGTCGGAGAAGGTGAGCATTCCGCAGTCAGTCTAACGTTTGTTAGCTTGGAACTTCGCATTACGAAAAGAGATACCAACATGGTGAACAATGACAATCTCGCGAGTACCGAGGAGTTGTTGTGAGATGATGACGGAGCGAAGAGCATCTGCTGCGCGACCACCGGCATTTCTGATTACGTGGGCGGAGCCAAGCTCAATGCCGAGGACCTGGGCCGGGTCGAGACGGGCATCCATGCAGGCCAGGACAGCTACATGGCTGAGTGGTTGTCAGCTTTCTTTCTTTCTTCTGGATCTGATGTAAATACCGAGATGGAGGAAGTGCAAGATCTCCCTTGTCGAAGGCTGCAGCAAACTGTTCATTCGCAGCCTCATATTCTGGCACAATTGAAGAAGGCATGGTGAAATAAAAAAGAGATCAAGTTGGAAGGATTGTCTGAAACTGGGATCAGAGTGGTGCATGCGCAGTAGCTTTTATAGGATCAGAATTAGAGATCAGCTATTTTGTGTTTGGCACTATCATCGGCTAGTTTTCTAGTTGGGGCATACTGATCATCACCATGGGCGGGGTAGATGTCGCAACGATGTCGCAATCTCACGTGTATAGATGATGGTGTCGGATATCATGTTAGTGCGGGTGAGTGTCGGATTTGTAAGAAAGCCGACATTCGAAACAAGGACAGTCAGACAAACGTGTCGTCTGCCCCCCTCAAAACCCGCCAAGGCGTGAATAATTAAGTCCAGCCTGAACAATTCTATCGAGCTTCTAGAACAACCTTGACTTTAGTTCCTACTCGGCTCGGCCCGCAGAAGACACCCCCAATAGATCGAAGGATTGCCTCAAGCCATGGTGGGATGTCATGGGGGCTGCGTTCATTTATGGGAGTTCATCACTTGAGCTGCTTCGCACGCTACTGAGAGTATTTCTAAGTCCAGGTGTTCTATTCGTACAAAAGAGAAGAAACCATAAGGTATCATTAAATACAATTATATGACCTTGAAAGTTCACAGGTCTATTCTCGTGTACTCATCGGCATTGTTTGGGTATTGAGCTGACCTTCCTTGCATCCCACTTCCGACCCGCTCGCTTTTCACTGATTCCTATGCGCAGCCGCAAAACTACTCAGACTCATCATATCATCATCCCCAGTATACATATGCATTGGTGTGGCTGACCGACTCCGAGGATGTACTTGCGTCACCGGCGACGCTGGGCCTGGCTGGACAGGCGGAGCTTCTCTTCTCAAAGCCTTCATGAAAGCTTGATCAGACTCGTCGTCAATGAGAACGACCATCCACACTCCCACCGCTCCGTTCGAGCCCAGCAGTGGCGTGCAGTGAATCCAGCGGTTGCGACCTGGATTCGCAGGAGGAGCCTGGCCACCATCGCCGCTGGGTTGATGGTCCGTGGAACCTGATTTCCGACCCTTGGTCTGTGCCTCTGCCTTAGACAGCCAGCGGATCTTGGCAGTGAGACCGTTGCCACCTGCGAAGGCTTGGGTGAGCGTTTCGCGGACGCGATCAGAGCCGCCGATGCGGGAGAGGAATGAGCTTTGCAGCATTCCGGGGACGCGGAGGGATGGTGATGCGAAGAGAATGCGAAGACTAGGGTATGGGCGGACGAGGAGGTAGTGCTTGTAGATACCGCTGAGTCGGCCGCCGAAGCTGGCCATGGCAGTCTCGTGAAGGATAGGGTCAGAAGGAACTCTGTTGATGGTGGCATCGTCGCGGAAGACCAGTCGTGGCTTGTTCCAGTTGGCTGGCACCGTGTCCGTTTGCTTGACCTCCTGTTGGTGCGTACGATGGAAAGCACCGCCTGACTCACGTACTGTCTTCAGTTCCGTGAGATCAAACATCTCAGCCATCTTACAAAACTCAGACTTCTCTTCGTCCTTCTTCTTTTGCTCCCACTCGCCAGGGTAGCGCTCATGCTCAGGGTTCTCATCCGCCATGAGGGTTTGCAACGAATCCAGGCCAGCACACTCCTTGACCAGACCGGAGACGTCGACTTGGGCGCCCATATGGTATCGGACAACGCCTCGGGAGTCGTACAAGGGAGAGACCATGAGCAAGTTCATGAAAGGGGATCCATCGCGACGATAATTAAGGAATGTCTCGCAGTGATCTTGGCCGGCTGCGAGCTTGTCGCGGATTCGCTTTACACTGAAGGGGTTCGTTTTGGGGCCCTGGAGGAATCGACAGTTGCGACCGAGAACGTAATCCATACCGTACTGGGTTGTTCGGTGGAATTCTGCAACCAGGTTAGAATGTGCGAATCAACAACGGGCTTCAAGCTGTACTCACCTTCACTTGCAAAGACAATGGGGTTATCGGGTCTTGAAGGGTCCGTCAAGCAGAAAACTTCAGCCAATCCTTCTGACAGGTCACGCAAATGAGGCGCCAATGTGTCTGTGATTCTCCTCTTGATGGTGATGCTGACAGTCTGGATGTAAGTATGTGTGATGTACGCTGGCAGATCGTGGTTCGCCATAGCTTGGAACGCATCAGTTGCCCTCTTCCACAAAGCATCATTGACAGTAGCTGTCACAGGATCTGTGGTAAAGTCATGCCCATTGATCGTCTTCAACGAGCCAGTCAAAGAATTGGCGTAATTGATGGCCTTCATCGCTTTGAGAGTGTCGAGGTAGTATGTCAGGAGGGGTACAGAGTTGGGCCGCGATGCAGACAAATAGTTGGTGAAGCGCTGGAGAAGAACAGGGTCATCGAAGATTACGGAGAGGTGCTTAACTGAGAAAAGCAGCTCGGATTGTGTCTCGAGAGTATACTGCTTTCCCATGGCATGCGCCGGCACGACGAGGTCGAACGAGGCAGGGTCATATTCTTCCTCGGTCAAAGGTTCCAGGCCATCACGATCAAGGCCGGCACCTTTGGCCTGCAGCGCAGGAAGATGTGTGGGGATGTAGACGGAAGACATGGACGATGCGTCTCGTTCCTTGTGTGACCATATTTGCGATTCTTGTGTTTGGTGGGACATTGCGCGACTCGATGCTCTTGTCGATGGTGCTTGTTGTAATAGCTCTGGGTCGAAGCTTGACATTCCGTCGCCGAGATCCTGTGTTTCAAAGCTGAATTGTTAGTTTTCCAATGCTCAATTGCATACATTGGGATCCGAACAAACCTCTGCTTCATCGTGACTTGTCGTCTTGGTGTTTGTGCTCGAAGCGGAATCGGCGGTGGTGCAGATTCCATGTCTTCGTCGACGAGGTTTAGATGCTGTGTCTGCATTTTTGGCGGGGGATCAAGTACTGGCTATAATGATCGAGTACCGATGGTGTGCTGAATCGATGAGTAATGAGACAAGGAACAAGGCTTGACTCAGATGGAAAAGCAAGAAGACAATGCAATGGCTTCTTCCAGTGACTGGCTAGTTTAGAACTTTAGATGCGTATTGGATTGCTTTTTGTTTCGTTTCGTTCTACGTAGGTCGTATTGCATCCCTACCTGGAGCCCTTGTCGTAGTCTAAGCGTGCATCTGAGCTATCATCTTGCACATAAACGCAGCGAAATTGATCAGCGAGCATCGCCCAATGACGAGGTTTGTTTCAACGCTCAGGTCCCGATCGCGATGAAAGGGGAAACATCTCAAGATCGTGATCTGTGCGTCATCTGCAGAATCCGAGCCCTCGGAAGTTAACGAGAGCTAATTTAGCGGGTGGGCTAGTGTGTTCCTGACATGAAGGCCTCTTGGCTACCGACGAGATTACATTGTGCTATACCGATGACATGGAAAGCATCACGATCCTTTATCGCATCAGCGAGTTTAACTGGTGATTTGGGAAACGGACGGGACAGGGGGTACAGGTCCCTCCAGCTGGTGGCTTGGCCGTGCCGCAGTTCAGCTAGTGAAGCTTGTGACCATCACGCATACGAGGCGTCTTTAGCAGCCATTGAATGACGTACCGTGCCCGTGCCTGTGCCTGTGCAGTTCTTGTGCTATGGTATTTGAGATTTCTCATCAAAAAAGAAAAGATGAAAAGCAATGCCGACGCCATCATGTCTGTGAGTGGCCCCAATCGGATGAACACATAGATTTGGGTATGAGACTCGATGTGTCATTTCGTACAGTACCCGGCAAAAGTGCCCCACGAGCTGGTTACCTACTTTACTGGCAATAGAATACGAACTGAACACGCGACCGTTAGGCGTCAAACGTCAAACGACATTCCAGCGACAGTCGACCGCTCGCCGCTAAAGACAATCGCCACAAGCCGCCGCAAAGAAAATAGGTTATCAAAGCGCAACTTGGTCTAATCTCCAGGAATATTCCCATTAACGTCGTGTTTTTACCGCTTTGACAGCGAACTAATTATTGCGTGGCTTGATATCAGGCCCTTGCGTCTGCCGTCTGACATGCAGTTGGTCCAGTCCAGGTCCCCTGCACGTACGTTTCTCCCTTGCACAAGCCTTGTTGAGCTGATCACTCACCCTTGCCTTGACCTGCAGGTTCTGGATTGCGGAAATTGACTTGACTTGACTTGACTTGACTTGACTTGATCGATGACTTGATCGATGACTTTTGATCGTCGGTAGCGTCATCCGCAGCTAATGGAACTTTTTACTGAGGCCCTTGTCATTGTCTATATTAGACTGGTTGCTTATCTGTGATCGGCATCTCATGGTTCACAAACTTCATGATGGTAATTACAGTGAGTGGAGTTTGCGGAGTGCAGCCCATACGTAGCCAATTTTGCGGCATTTGCTCCGATGTATGTGACTGGTCTCTCTACCAAGTTACTACAACCCTCAATCACAATAACGTGCATGAAGGATTTCCTATCGTGAATAGCTTCATCCAAAAAAGATAGACAACAGTAATAATCGCAATCCCTAGATGCTAATTTCTTTGTCAGACCCCATCTCTGATCACGTCGCGTCAGAATTTAGGCTGGTGTCAGATTCTTGGCCAGAACCTGGTATAAATACCACTCTGGCGGTCATCTAAGGGTTCGGCGATTCCAACGTCCGCTTACCCCTGATGAATCTGCCAAGACTGTAGCCAACATGTCGGAAGCGAGCCCCATCCCCATCATACTCTGCGGAAAGACCGAGTTTATTGGGCAGATAGTCATTGATGCTCTCAAACCTGAGATCGAAGGTATAAAACATCATCAAAATGGGCCAAAGGGGCCACGTAAATACTGACGCTGCCAGTCGTTCACTTCGTCCTCCCCGGAGACTCAGGAAAAGTCATCATTCCTGCCCTTCTCACCGGTAGAAGCCCACCATCCCATCCTGACAGTAGCGCCATCGGCTCCGGGAACTACGCCCAAATTCCCCACGCCGTCGTCCTAGGAGGCGCTTTCGAAGAATCCGACATATCTGCTCTGCGAGACGCTGTCAAAACCGTTGATGGCGCCCGCGGCGTAGCGTGGATTCGTCAGGATGCTACCCAGTCGGCGCCTCCGGTTACATCGCCCGAGTACCCCAAGCTCATGACCAGGAGGACGAAAGAGGCGGTGATCAAGCTTGATAAGGATGGGAAATTGGATGGAACGTATGACGAATTTGAGTGGTATTGAATTTGATGCCCAACGAACTTGATGGTCAAGCGAATTTGGTGTCGGAATGAGCGAGTATTCTATCAACGTACGAAGCTAGCCAATAATGAAAACATGAAAATGAACTGAATTCGACACTAGAAGTCCGGATATAGACTGAAAGCACTCTTGCATCATGGATTCTCAGTCTCCTTCTTTGCATCCGCTTTTCCTTCTTTCCCCCCAGTCTGGTATCTAGATCCTAAGGTCTTAACACCATTGATGCTCTGACTCTTCACATTGTTTATACCCTGCTTGAAATTGGCAACTTTGGTGTTGACGTTCTTCCCTGCACGACCAACACTATCATTAATGCTTTTATCCAGCTGGTTCAGCTTGGTTGTCGTGCCGTTCTCAAAAGCCGCACGACGGTCCTTCAAGCCCTCGCCAACTTGGTTGTACTTATCAGTCATTGCTGAGCTAGATTGGTTTGTAAAATTTGTAAAGGCTTTCTTCTTCTCCGCCATGGCTGTACTGGAGTCGTTGGTAAATGTTGTCCAGGCTTTCTTCTTCTTGTCGACGGCTTGGTTTAGCTTGCTAAGAGATCGCTGGTAGTAACATGCGGCGGGGTTGCCTTTCTTCTCCGATGCCTCTGTAGACTCAGTTGAGACGCTGTCTCTTCGTTCACTCGAGGTGCTATTGTATTTCTGGATGGCCATGGACTCGTCCTGGGTCTCTTGCAACGGGAGAGACTGGGCAGATGCCTTTGGGTTGTAGAACTCTTTCACAGGTTCCCCATTTTGATAAGGAGGAAGAGCCTCTTTCTCGGGTGAGTTCATGTCAGGTGTCTGAGGGCTCTGGTCTTTAGGATTGTAGAACTCCTTCTCGTCATGCCCATCATGAAGCCTAATGTCGTGCACTTCCTTCTCAAGTCCATGATCGTAAACTTCCTTCTCCACCTCTGGAGCATAGACCTCCTTCTCGTCACTCCCTTCATTCGGGCTATAGACTTGCTTCTCATCAGAGAAATCTGTCCTGTCAACAACTTCTTTCTCCTCGGACACAGCAGGCAGAGCCTCCTTATGCGTGTCTTCCAGGCGGCGGTCAAGATCGCTTACGGGGGTGACAGGCGTAGGAGGTGTTAGAATGATCTGAACAGGGGGAATCATCGTGGCAGATGGCACATTGGCTGACGATGAGCTTGGCGGTACTGATTGATTGAATTCGGGCATTTTGTTGTTGATGACATCAGTTCGTTTCGGAAATTATCCAGGTTTCATCTCAGCCTCGCATCAGCCTAAGCTAAATTAGTTGGGGCGTACGCACTATCCTTGCTGATTATGTAATGATGCTTCCTTGTTCACCCTACAGCGACGACTTGATAATGAAGGAGAAATTGTGATTTCTACGTAGTACTTTCATTGATCAACTATTTAAAAAGGCTTTTTTGGTGTGGTGGTGATTTTGCGTCATGAGTTTTAAAAGAGAACCAACCCCAAACACCCAGCCATTTTTGCAAAATCCAACTAATCCGACTTCCCCTCAAATAAACCGACCAACTCAAACATTAGAAACGATAAAACATCGAAACTATTCCAAAACATTTAGGAATCCACCCAATCTGTTGTCTTTATTCCAAAGCTTCTCCCTCCAATCAAAAGTATCCACTGCAATCTTGAGGGGGTGAAGTGAAAGCTCTTTGCTCAGTACGTCTTGATTGATTAGCTGCGTGATGTACTTGCGGCAACTTCAGCAGGAGAAATAGAACGATCGCCACGGACTTGTGTTCCATTTGGGCGAGATACATTGGATGTCCACTCCCCATATGAAATAACGTTAGGAACGTAAGGAGTGGGAGGAGGAGGAGGAGGCCTGGGATGATAAGTATCGTCAGGCCTGCAGCCGCCTGGAGCCTCAAGACGACGCAAGCGATGGTCGAGCCGTTGCTCCATCTGAGAGGACTCATCCTTCATACGACGCATGCGTTCGACCAACTTTTCCTCCTGCTGGACCAACAGCCTGATCATAGACCTCTTCAGATCCTTCAAACGTTCTTCACTAGTTTTCTCCAGTGAAGCCAACTTCTCATCCATCTTCTTCTCCAGAGCCTTGAAGTGTTTTTCACTGGCTTGCTCTAGCTGGGTCAACTTCTCCTCCATCTTCTTCTCAAGACTCCTCAAACGTCCTTCCCTGATCCGCGACTCATCGGAGAGGGATTTGGAAAGCCTGAAATAAGTTTGATCAATCTGGGTTTGACTGGTCTTGGAAGAATCGCTCTTCTGATTCGCATGATCTCGAAGCTGCTGCAGTTGAGTCTGCAAATGTCCCATTTTGTCAGCGAGTATGACACGCTCGCTTCTCAGGCCCTCTTTCAAGGCTTCTTGGAGAAGTTCCCAGTTCTGTTGGTGCATATCCTTGCAGCTTGGCTCTGGGGGATGAGTGGGCTCCTCTGAGCCCTTGAACGAAATCCAAGATCGAGCATTCATTTTGCCAAATGCGGTTGCACGCCCGCAGGCTGTATCTCCGAATCCGGATCTAGTTTCAAGGTTGAATAGGCTTGCGAAGAGGTTTACATCGATGATGTCCGACTCTTGGCAGGAAGAACTTCCCTGCTTGTCAATGATCTCGAAGGTCTCTTCGTCTTCGGTACCCTGAGTGGCGCCTCCAGCTGGTGTCGCGTTTGGGATAAAGACTGGGTTCTCGGGACGGACTGTGCTCTCGGACTTGGGCGTGACCTTGCTGCAAGGCTTGCCTGAGCATCTGCACGAATCACGGTTTTGACACATGCTGTTGGCTAAAGCAGGTAAGAAGTTGAGCTTGAGAGGCGGCGACAGAAAAGGGTGGTCACAAAATGGGTCTTGTCTGATGTTGAAAACCTGCGAGCAAGAGGGTTAAATGTGACTTACTGATCAGTAGTTGGCGCGGAGTTTCTACTTGGCTCTCTGTGACAGAATGACCTTGAGTGATCAGAAATTAAGACGCGGGGGGTAGTATTTATAGTCTTCCCTTTTACAGTTTGTGGGAAAGTACCAGTGAAGTATCCAAGAAAAGTAAATGTGCGAAAATTGTCTGCATTATGGTTTCCCTAGAAACAACATTGATCGAAGGTTGAGGAAGAGAACTTTAAGTGTTTTCACCCGAGGATAAGCTATCGTTTCTCTTTAATGAAATCTGGGTATTTCATGGTATTTCATTCAGGACCCAGATTCCTTCCTCAAGTCTAATGCCTTCCATGTATTGTGAATGAAGATCTGTTATAGATTTTGGAGAAAAAGAGACCTTCAGCCTTGAACATTCATGAAAGCTACTACGAAGACGATGTAGCCAGAAGACTGCAGCAAAGTTTAGTTGAAAACCTACATTCGGTCAAGACTTTAGGGCTTATCAAGTTGGATTGTACACGTAGGCAACTGGCCAGTTTTGCATGCGCGCAAGAGAACTTTAGCACATTTACTTGAGTTATTGACGAGAGGAAAACATCTCCGTTTTTGAAAATTGGTCTCAATGTGATGTTAGAAAGAGTTCATTGAGCCCTAACCTTGTTGTGAGATTTCACCGGGTAATAATTTCCGACATGTCATCTGTCCTTTATGAGCGAATATACAATATGCGCCAAGCCAACAGATCGATCGCCAAGCAGATTATCGGTGGCTGCGAAGATACAACAGTATCTTAATCTGGCGACATATATACATGCGTTTCTGTTTTTCTTTTATAAGAAAAGAAAAACAGAGTACAAACTACTAGCTGCTGAGGTTTCTAAGTTGGATGGCAAAGGCAAGCTCTTAGCCACCGGTCTAAGCGACAAATAACACATCTAGCTCACATTTTAGACATTATACCACAATGCCTTAACAGTTGCCATAGCAAAAATGTGTTTTTAAAAACAATGGATAATGTCTTTTTTGTCACCGTTCAAGAAGTGTACGATCATCTAATTCCTCTGCCAGGACAATCCAACTCAACACTGCAACTGCTGAGGTTTTTTCTTTTTTTTTTTCAAGTGTTTAATCGCTTCGGATGATGCTCGACATGCAAAACCAGAACTTGCAATGATACTTTTGGAACTTAATGTCACGCATTGAAGCCAGATTGATAAAGTCAGTCATGTGCGTGTAGATTTGACGAATCGTCTCAGATTCACTCGGCAGATGTCTATATACACAAGAACATATTGCATTCTCTAATCCAAATGCTCTCTCGTTCGAACCTCATCGGCACCTCCAACCTAACCCTCAGTAACACCCAGGCCGCTGTCCTTAGGGCATTCCTCATCATCATCGGTGTTGAACTCAACAACACAGGCAGAATCCTCCGCGATAGCGATGCCAATGAAAGTTGTATCCGTCTTGCCCTCTCCAGATCCCAAGCTGTTGCCATCCTTATCCTTCACTTCACAGCTCTCGGGGTTACCGCTAAGCTTGGATTTGCACTGGAACTTGCGGACTGACTTCCAGCAGGGATCATTTCCAAGGGAGAACTCCCGTCCGCCGTTGGTTGAGTAGCATGGTGCATGGTCATCGGGATAGGCCTGGCTATAGATGGCCGTGCCGTCGTCTTTGAGAATAGTGAAGCCGGAAGAGTGGCCAGAGTTGCTTCCTCCAGCGGGTCCAGAGATGGTTGAGAAGTCGCCTTGGGACCAAACAGCGCGGAGATGCTCGGCTGCGACAGTGGATGAGAGAGAAGCGGCCAGGAGGCTGAAAAGAACGTTACGAGGAGAAGGCATGGCTGTGGTGTTGTTTGTAGTGTGAAGTTTGGTAGTTGGTGGTATTGGGTTTTTGATGAGATATTGTTTGTTGATGGTGAGAGAGTTGGGTGATCTATCGCTTGTATTTATACGCCTTTCTCTGTCACCACGGCATAAACCTTGAGTATTACAATCTCCAGTAAATCCTAATATACAACATCGCAAAAATGATATCATTGCTGATGCACTTTTGTTACATGTTGAATCCTTCTGATGAGGATGGATGGTTGCCTATTCCTCTCGGTCCATATTTTATAGTAGTTTGCCAAGGCTGATAGGTTAATTCGCCAAGATATTCGTTTCTCGTTGCTTTGAAGGTGGAGGACAGTTCGTGCTGTCTCCGTAATGACGTCCTTTCCTGAGTGTTCGAATGATTCAAGCTGAAAATCCGAGGTAAAAGGATCGGAAATATTACAGCAATTTCATTGGAGAGGAAAAGGTTATCCTGGTAGCTGAAGCACGGCTTACTGCTTCAGGTAATAGCGCAGGGAGGCGCAAGGCGGGTAGTCAGGGCGGATCGGCATAGGAAACAGGGCAATGCTACTTGAAGGATTTTAGGGCTTATGATCATCGAGATTCCATCACGTTAATGGAAATTCTATTGGAGTTCGCATTATGCCTTGAGGATCTTTACTACTCCAAAGGACCAAGAAGAAAAATGCCTCACTTCAGCAAGGATTCATGTCAGACATTCTCGATGGCCAGGTACGATGGGACAGAGAAGACACAGACTTGGTAAAGGTTCGATCCAGAAGAGGAAACTCGTATTTTTCTCAAATGTTACATGGAACTTTACTCCATAGTTATCGAGGCATGATATTTAGAAGTCCTCAGCAGTCAAGCCAACATTCTTTACCTTGGCCAGCCGAAGCAGCTCTTGACCAATTGACAGATCCATAACACCAGTTCCAACACTCTTGTAGATAGTGAACCCAGTTTCAAGCCATTTGTTTAGATCATCTGGATTCTCGGTATTTTTAGTGTGGATGAGCTGACCGATTTCCATCATTTTATTCGTTGGAACTTCAGCTTTGACCAGTTCTCCAGCCTCTTGTGAACAACCGTCGCGGCTGTCAACTGCAACGGATCCTTTGTAACCGGTAGTCGCAAAGGGTCCTGAAGGGTCGATAACTTGCTTCAAGAGCTCGGGGTCAATCTCCTGCATATCAAGCCGATAAGAGCCGATTGCTGCCAGGTATCGAGTTTTGCTGAGAGCCTTCTCGGAGGTGAGGTATGAAGCTGGGAACAGAGGCTGCGTGCTGGGTGTTGTAAAGAATAACACGTCTGCGTCAACGACTAAAGCCTCCAAAGCTGCGTCGCGATCACTCTTGGGATCAAATGCCTGCAAGCTAATGTGCGATGGCCACGGAGATTGAGCATTGGACTTTAGTGAGTCGATCAACTGCTGAGTTCTCTCAGCAGAACGGTTGACGATAGTTACAGACTTTATATCCTTCTGTTTCAGCAAAAGTGCCAAGCGAATATGCCAAAGCGCTTGCTGTCCCGCTCCAAAGACCACGATATTCTCAGTGTTGCGTCTAAATCGATAGGCCAGCATTGAGCCCAGCGCAGTCCGGAAAGCAGTGAGAGCGGCTGCATTTAGAGTACCAAAAGCCTGGCCTCTTGCATCACACAAAGTCAAAACGCTCTTCAGACCTGCTTCGGAAGGTTTGAGCTTTTCGGCTGGAGTGATGCCGACGATTTTGACGCCGAGGAGTTGATCGGTGGTTCCAGGCATGAAAAGACTGACCTGGCCACCTCGGTTGACGACAGCGCGGTGGGGCTGGTATTGTTGTTCATTGTTGCATGAGTATTGAATGAGAGCTTTTTCAAGGGCGTTGGCAAGATCAGTTACTTCGGATGGAGATAACGTATCCAGGATATGGTTGACGTTTTTATCCGAGAGAACTGTGAAAGACATCTTGAATGTTTTAGTAAGTGACGCTGGTTAGACGTGACAAGCATATGCGTCGAACTGGATGAATTTGGTGATGATAATCAAGTTGAAGTTGATGCTTAGGCTTATCATCAAGTACCGGTATCGGCCTACATCGGCTTTGGCGGTGCGGGGAAACCAAGTATTGCAACTCCGACAAAGAACGGAATCCCGTCGCAAACGCTTTCCTAACTCAATTGGGTGCTGAAAGATAAAGGTAATTAATTTCTTGCAGGGTTTACAATCAGGGATTCTCTATCACAAGAAAGACGGTCAAGTCTGCCCACTATCAAGCCAGGACCCCTGCGTTCCCTTTCTCCTCCCGATCATTGATGGAAGAGTCACTTTGAGGATTCTGAATCACTTCTGGTCGGCCTTCAACGGAGGCCTTTCCTCTCAGTCCTCGATATACTGTTTTCAATTGTGGCCATCCATCAATGATTGGGTACAATCCAGCCACAAACATGGTTCCCCATACCCAAATGATAGCGATAACGATCCACGCGACGAAAAAAGACTTGCCGAAGACATACTTGGATGCATACATTGGGAGTGGCCTGTGATAATTAATGTGTTAGAAAAAGTCATCAAAAATGGAGAAAGGTTTTCTTTTACCATAGAACCCAATGCCCCAAGAACGTGGCAGCAGACCAAATCGCTGCAAGAGTGCCCCAATGCTTCAAACGAGCTTTGTCGGCAGCATAGCTTGACAACTTTTCTTCATGGTTTTGCGATACGTCCGATGAAATATTTGAGCCAACCTGGTCAAACGCCAGACGCTCATTGCGAAAGTCAGCCCAGTTATAGTTGGCAGGTTTGATGAACGAAATGACAACCGAGTACAGAGCAGGACTCAGTGCCGATGCAACGGTCCCATACACGCATGGAAGAGACTTTCCGGTAGATGCAACCGTGACTTCGCCATACAGTGAAGAAGCTGTGCCGAGCCAAACTGAAATACCAGTCGCCATGCCCAGTAGCGGCGAGACAATAGCAGCAAGCTTCGACTGCTTCTTCCAGAGGATTGTGAAGACAGTTGGAAAGATTCCGGGACATGTCAAAACTCCGAGCATATACAACGTCCAACCAAGATCAACTTTGCCGTAGTATAGAGCTGTAGAGAAAGCAGCGGAAAATAGACCAAAGAAGACAACACCAATGTGACTCCATCGAATGGCATCACGGTCTGTAGCTGCACGGTTGAAGTATTGTCGATAGATGTCAAAACTGATAATTGACGAAACGGAAATGACTTGGGCGCTGATTGTTGAAGTCACAGCCATGAAAGTGATTAAGAGCACAGCTGCAGCGCCGCCTTTCCCCGCAATTGCGATCGCAGCATAGGGAAGAACAAGGCCGTTTGAGATTTCGACTGAAGACATGCGACGGGGATACGTGGGGAATCGGGGCGTATCCTCAAGTGCGAGAGCAGAGAAGCTCATCAAAGTGCCGAGACACCAAGGAATTGCAAAGTAAGCAATGCCACCGATGATGTATCCTGGGACAACGGCCTGTGGAGCAGCACTGAAAGCTTTGGCAAAGAAGCCAGTGTCCATAATGACAAGGCCAAAGTTGGCAAGGACGTGGATGATGCCGAAGTATATGGCCTGAACTGTCAGAAATTGTGTCTCAAATTGTTGAGTGGCAACTCACATCTTTGCTCGTCATTGTCAGAAATGACCCATCGTGATTACCAGAGACAGGATGATCTTTTCCAGCTTGAACAATGAGATCGTATAAACCACTTGGTGATCCAATCTCTGGCACCAAGAATGCCTTGATAGTGAAGAAGCAGATGATGATCGTAATCACAAAGGTATGGAAGTAATCAGTCAGAAAGGTCGCTTTGATGCCACCGACAAAAGTATATAACACCACGCCAACCGGTAGCAGGAAGGTGGCTGCGATGATATGAATACCGGACCTAGCGGGTTAGCTGATCTCTAGAATGTCTAAGGAGGGGACTTACAAGGCAGATATAGCTGCACTTGCACCAAGCAACATATTGGCAATTGCGATGATATTGTTGATTAAGCACAAACCAATCCATACGATATGCCCTGCCTTACCGTATCGTATACGGACGATCTCGAGTAAGGTATGTGCTTCGGGTACTCTCAACTTACAAGAGATTCCCAGCAAGGCAAAGAAGACAATCATGGGCGAACATCTGAAAGGTGGTCAGTAACTGCCTAGCCCCGACGAAATGGAAATACATACCCAGCAGCGAACCAGAACGGACCAGCCACGCCAAAGTTATACCCGACAAGAGTGCTCCCCAACATCGCCGTGCTCCAAAGCCAAGAGGAAATAACAGCAGAAGAAGTCAAGCCTGTGCCTACGCTTCTATTGGCAGTCATGAACATCTCCGTCGTTTTATTATCTTCGCCGACCGTCTTTTTCAGGATATGCGTCAAAAGCATCATGATAAACGCGATAAGGAAGCCAATGGCGATGACCACGACATATCCAACGGCTTGTGAGAGAGGTGGCTCAATGCCGTTCTCTTGTGCTCCTGCCCGAATGTGAAGCGACATTTTGACCAAGTATGGTGATGTCTGGGATCCAACAGTTCAGTTTCACGTCGCAGCATTCTGAACTTAGGCGTCCTCTCTCATGGCTTTATGTGTGGGATCTGCAGGGACGAGTTTTATGTCGTTTGTATAGCTTTTATGGTGCAATGAGCTATCAATTCTTAGGCAACTGCCGTGCAGCAGCCCGATGAAACGTGAAGAAAATCAGCTGTTTCTATTAGTTGACAGAGTTCTGCCAGCCCAGTTATGCGCCAAAGCATCAAACCAGTTCCGTCTCTTATATCGATAAGTGTCATATCTAATATTCTGGGTTTCCGGCAGCCTGTGATAGGCAAAAGGAACATCACCCACTATTCATGGGGTATGGCGTGCCAGCTTCAAGTGATGACGAGAGGGCCAATCGCCGTCACGCCATTCGGTACTTGTTCGAGGCAAGATGGAACAATATTCTCCCACTTATTTACCAATTCATGACGACTTATCAATTCAGAAATAAACATGACGCGTCACATGATTCTCAGAAGCAAGCTGGCGTGGTTCGACACAACCTAAGACAAACCTCTGGGGCGGGTTAAAATTGCAGTGAAAGAAAATCATTTGGCGGCATCAACTGATTCTCAACATTTTTCTTTAGAAATGTCATAAAAGTTTCACTTATATATTAATTGCTGTACTCAAGATTTTCCCTCGTTTTTCTAGCGTTTTCTTAGCTATAACATGTCAAAAGCTACAGCAGATAGAGAGTCTAGCATTAGGTATGGTGTAAGAGGTACCCACCAGACAATCTCACGTACCAGGGTTCATTGTGCTATGCCAAGCTTTTATTTCTCCTTCAGTATTAGCTGTATTGCATAGTCAAGTTGTGGATAACTACTGGCTTTTAATATCGTAAGAGAAGTTCGGCGTAGGTTTGATATGAACTGCCCTCCAGCTGTGACACGCGTCGAAACGCGTCTTCGACAGCTAATCAATGCTTTACAAACCTGGGCTTACGGGGTTCGAACGGGTTGTCTTGAGATCGATTTAGCGCTGTTTGACAATTTTTAAGCTACCCTGCGGTGGTTGCACAGGCCATGCCCAGAGCTCGCTCAAACAACATGGAACTGCCATTCGACCCAGTGGATGGGGTTTGCTCTTGATCAACACACAGGCAAATTTCTTCATGTCAAGCGACAGCGAGCATGCAAACATGCGAATATGACAGGTCTCAAGACTAGCGAAACCCGATGCCCGCTGTTTGGGTCGCCTCGTCTGGTCCTAAAGCAACGCGTCGCGACCTGAGATTGCCGAGATGGTCAAACGCCAATGCCAGTGCTAAGGCTCAACCGATACCGATATCGATACGAACGAGCCGACTAATACATGTACCGAGAGACGCGCTTAATGCAAGCGATGGGACCGAGGGCGTTAAGAATGTTGAGATGAGGCCTGCCCTTTGCTGGGTATGGCAATTCGACCATCCTTATTTGGGCTATGGGATGCGCTTACCAGCTTGAAGTCAATGTCTGGGCAGAGCAACGGAAAGCAAGGCTGTCTGACAGTCTCATACAGCCGCAATATGCTTAGTTTTTGTTCTTTGTCGACGTTTGTAAGCGCAAGCCAATCTGTCGCTGTTGGACCGTCTCCGAAACACCAGAGCGAACATGCCAAGATGTGCGTGGCACGACACCCTCCAAGATGCACCGCGACAAGAGGCCAAGTAGTCAGTAGCGATTTTGGGTGCATGTTAACACACAGCTAGCGATTCACAGCCATCACGATTGAAAGCGAATGGCGTAGTCCACCTGACGTGCCATCTCTGCCGTGTCTCAATCTCTTCCATCTCCTCAACTTCTTCAAACAAGCTCTCTTTGCATCTTCAGCTATCACGCTGGATCATCTTGCTTCTTTTCGCCCGTTCTTCTTGGAACGGACTAAATGTAATCTACAGCAGTCAACAATTTCCGTGTCAATCACAGAAGCCATCTATCAACGTCCTCTCTCGGTCATTTTACAAGCCGTGCCCTTCGAGACTTGCACACCTCAGCAGCGAGGAAGTAGCGAGAAAGCCTCTGCCTCTCCCCTACCCCGGCGCTTGCGATTCACTGCGCTGTTTCATTACCGCACCCCGACACTTCAGCAAAACACCACACGCCTAGCTGCGCATCTCCTTTGTGAACTCTAGGAGCACAAGGAGCTCAGTTCCACCAAGCAAACGAGTGCAGGACCTCTTCTTCTCTTGCTCTGAGCGCATTTCTTTTCTTCTTTCCTCATCGCTTACTCCATTGTAGGTTTGTTTATCTTGCGCCCGACCTTCTCCCTTCTCTTCCATCCGTCTATCTTTCTTCAACCCTCCTCCAACACTTCATCACTTGGTCGAATCACCAACCCGATGTCTTAACTTCTCTTACTCGAAGCCAGTACGTTAATCCGCATCACCTCATCTTCTCTTCATCGCCTTGCTGACGAGTGTCATCCAGGGCCAGTCCCGTTCGCCGCATCAACTCGAGAGCACTGCCGACCGTTGCTTCAGCACGGTGCACGCTCGCCATGGAGACCTCAGCAAAAAAGAAAAAAATCCCACCCCTGGAGGAACAGACCAATTGGCTTGATCAGGAATGGGGAGGAAGCAATTGGCTGCCTGACGTGGTGCGCGTTCGTCACGAGAACCCGCCTACCAAGAATGCCCTTTCTATCACGGCAGTCACTTGCTTGGTCAGGATGACCCAGATTGCTCAGCGTGAAGGGATCCCGCTGTCTTGCTTGTGGAGTGCCGACTCACCTTACAATTTTCTTTGGGCGCGTGTGAAGAATACCCCCTCTCTGCGCTTGACTGTGGGCATTGCGATGTCGGCGTACGCTGACTTGAAATGCCTTGTGTATGGTGATGTTTCTAAAAAAGGTCCGGCTGTGGACGTTCAGGGCAGTGGCAGCAATGGTGATGCCGGCATTTTTATCAAGGATAGCGACATCGAAGAAGATGGCCCCGATCCCGAAAGCGAAAGCAGCGGCGATGAAGACATCCAACCTTTTGTGGCCGGCGGCCCCACGAGTGCGATCAGTGAAACGAATGTTATTCATGTCAAAGAGTCTCCTCGTACACCCTCGAGAATGAGCATCACCAACAAAGATCACCGTGCCTTCACGCACGGTCCTTTTCTGCAGAGTCCATCCCCCCAAGATTCACCACGCACTTCAGATGCGTCACCCACATCTCCAGTCCTTGGAAGCTGGAATCATTTCCATACGTCGCCCACGACTCATGCATCCAAACGAAAGAGAGAGGGAGACTCGATTGCTGAAGGTCAGCCAAGAAAGAAACGGTCCGAATCTGCCAAGCGTTCCTCGGCTGCTGTTGCTGAGGAAGCAGCAAGCATCTATCAGCAGCTCACCAATAATGTCAAATTGACTGACACTACCCTTGACTTTCTTGCTAATCTCATTGCCACTTGTTACACCCCTGACGATGGCAACCTGCGCGTCGCTCACCCCCTCTGGCTCAAACTCGACAGCAATGGCCCTCGTACGGCGCCATTGAAGAAGAAGCTCGAGAACTGCACCAAGTTTTGCCTTGTCATTCACCACAACCACCCGAAGCATTGGACGCTTGCTATTGTAGACATCTCCCCCAATCGCATGGTCTTTAATTACCATGACTCGATGGCGGATAATGATCGCTTTAGCATTGTTTGCTCCCGCTTCCGCGAGTGGAAGGAACAGCAGGGACTCGCCCATGAGCTGGAGTTCAGATGTGTAGCAGTTTGTCTCTCCTGCCCTTCTCCCATCAATTCTATACTGACATGAGACACCATAGCCCTGCACCGTACAACAAGACAACATCAACTGTGGTATCCATGTTCTCTCATGCCTTCGCCATGAATTGACAGGCAATTCCTGCCCGCTATATCTCGATCAGAACGAGGAACGAGGATTCTTGGTTCGACTTCTGAAGATGGCGAAAGAAGAAGACTATTCGGGATACCACAAACATCTTCTGCAGGAGGTGAAGAAAGTCATTGATTCCCGAGATAAGAAGGAGCTTTGGAAGGCGATTGAGCACGCCACGTCCGAGTCTCTCGAAGCAGAAGGGAGATGTGCAGAGCTGGCCAGAAATGACACACGAAATGATCTGAAAGCCGCTGAAGCTGTCATGGGTGAACTGCAGGTGAAGAAAGCTATGCTGATCGAGGCTCGCGACCGTGTTAACCAAGCTTTTGACGCTGAGAATGCCAGTCCTCCCGCCAATATCTTGGATCTGAGGATCCGTGACTTAGGTCCCCGAGAGGCTATAAGCCAGCAGAAAGTCATCACCGCCAGAGCCGAAGCTGTCGAGTGCATCCTCAAGATGTCGCATTGCGATGCATCCGATATCGCCAAGAAAGTCTTTCAACAGCTTATCCGAGATATTGGCGAGAAGGTCAAGAGAGCGGAAGTGGATATTGAGCAAAAGAAGCTGGAGCTTCAAAAGGCAGAGCGCCTTGTGAATCGCCTCAACCATATGCGCAATGCCAACGAGGCTCTGACCAACATGCCGAGCTAGCAACGAGGTTTCTTCAGAAACAACTGGCCCTAGCGGGTCATTGATTGGGCTTTTAGGCGGGGTCTTCGTTGATTATGATGGGTGGTGCGGATAGTCTAGATTCTAGAATGGATTGCAAGCATTTGACAGGATCTCGCCCGATGACTTTGGCGAAAGCTGGGAGGAAACTAGGTCGTCATGATACGACGCCTTAACCCTTCCCTAAGCTACTTTAAGCTAGGTAAGATAAAGCTAAAAGTCTTCTGAAATGATAAAAGATCTGGGCTACCTGATCATAGAATAAAGCAAGTCTACTAAACTCCATGACCTGAACAATCATCATTTCCTAACTACCATTGCCCACCGCCCAACATAACCCAGTGTGTGTACCTTCATCTGATCCCTCGCTTTCCACCAAACCATTAAACTTGAAGCTCTTGTATCGTTGAAGGGGGTTTTGTGGTTCTTTCAGCGCTCATCTCTGCAATCTGGATATATTGCTGATGGTTCATCTGTGACTGCGACAATTCTAGCTGATCTGAACCTGAGTAGTGTTGAGCCATGGAATCTGAAGCCGTTGGACTCTTACCCTGGTGGGTTGAAGACCGCCGCTTTAGGAAGATCCAGACAGATAACGCAGCGATGATGGCGGCAGCAGGGATCCCGACACCAAGTCCAATCTTCATGCCTTGGTTATCATCAGAAGAGTCACTGTCCGCCCGGTCGCTCTCGTCCGAGGTAGCGCTTGGCTCGGTAGATACGGTCTTGGAAGCAGAAAATGATGTTGAAGATGATGTTTCGGTCGGAGAGGTGGTTGTCGAATCCTCATCATCTTCAATCTCGCCTCTCGAATTGAGAAAGACACCGCCTTTGCCGGCGCAGCAACCGGGGTCGATGTCACAGCAATAGCTTCCATCGTCGCATATAGTGACTCGTGGGAAGCGCTCATTCTTTTCGTCTGTCAGTGATGGGTCAGTCAAATGCGATTCCCCAAGCCGGACTACGGTAAGGTGAGACTGGTGATAATACGGGGATGCATTGTGAGGATATGCGATCGAGGATCTAGAAATAAAATGAGGGATAACGGAACGATGGCAAGTCGAGGAGCGAGCCCTACGAAGGGGTCCTACAAGGGGGACGATGGGCTTTTACAGCCAACGTACAGATGGCTTACCAGAATTGGGGTGTAGGTAGGCGGGGCATTCAGCTCTCTTCATAACCTGACTTCATTTTCTGCGGCTATTTCTCTGTTGCAATTGGAGGGCATATGTAGGGCTTCGTTACAGCTTTCAGCTTGGAGTCTTGGCTATTCCTCTGTTAGGGGAAGACTACATCGCACTCCTTTCCATTTCTGGAAACACGGTATAGACAGATGATTCTTCTAATTCATATTAAACCTGAGGTTCAATTTAGTGATAAACCTGTCTTGTTGAATGATTAATGTCTGGGGATGAGCTGTTGGGTGCTAAAGACACTCGACATTTCTAGATTTTCTAGTTCCACGAGCATCGGAAATGATTGAAGAAAAGTATCCCGCTATCAAAACAAATGGAATTAAGATCGTTGCTTTGCTACCAACAACCAATGTCCCGCAGCCTCGATTTCAAACGTACTTGGGGGCCAACAAAGACGAAGCTCAAATTGGCCACTTGCTCTGTAGGTAGGTATGGGTAGATAACATATGCTAGAAAATAGATGTCCCTACCTTATAGTATGTTTCTGTAAGTTTAGGATATCATGCTTACCATATGCAAATACCTAGGTAAAACTATCCTAACCAGTATTCTTTTGCCAGCAGACATTGGATTTCTGGTTATTTCTTTGACCCTAAGGACAGGCTGGTACAGCTGAAGATCAGCAATCCAGGCCACATCGGAGCCTAGGACCCCTGTAATCAACTTGCAGGGATAGCCAAGTTTCCACTTTCTCATCATTCACGTACGCAAGAATGACGCTGTGGCATGCTATCGATGCAGCAATTTGCGAGGAGATCATATACATCTTGACGCAGAGATATCGGTGGCAATATCAAGACCACGTTGGGCTGTACAGAGACTGGCATTTTGGACCTCCTGAGCGAAGCGATTCTCTAACCGGGGCGGCTCAGCCTGATCAGCGGTTGGCTTGTTGGTTATGCTTACTGATATGGTTTGTTGTTATGTGACGTCTCACTTCACTTCTGGTTAGACCAATGCCAAAATCTCTGACAAACTCAGGGGGGCATCCTTGCCTGCACGGGACCTTAACTGGGTGCCAGTTGCGCTGCCGCACCATTTTCCCATTCTCAATTCTCCATCACGTCACACGACCTCTAGCCCAAAACGACTATCTTCAATTATGTCGTTGGTGTCAACAGCCAGGCTTGGTCAACACTTCAGAGATCCATCACGCATTCTTTTACGCTTGAGCATTTTCGGTGCCCTTTCTTTCTTGCTCATTCTCATCACGTGGAAAGGCTCTTCTGCCTGGTACAGCCATGGTCGGACTGCGCCTGTCATCCAGGGCGAATTGAAGAATATTTTCCAGACAGCAAAGAAATGGGCCGAGGACCCGGTGCAGGCACCGTATAAAAGCACCTTTTGGGAAGTTGGTCAAAGGTCTAGAGAATTGAGTCAGTGGTTGTCCAAGTCTGATAAACTGAACTCGACTTCAACTGTTGGGCGAGAGCTTCTTGAAATCACTGAGACGACTGCTCAGCAACTATTTCCATTTCTCAAGAATCCACCACGTAACCCTGGCTCAAAATCACCTTTATCTGACCTCCGTCACTCTTTTGACAGAGGATCCCGAGGCATTGTAATTCCTGTTGGTGGTGGCGAGCAGTCTGTTCGATTTGCCGGCCACTTGATCGTCAACCTACGCAAGGTCTTAGGATGTCAACTACCCATTCAGATAGTATATGCTGGCGAAGACGACTTGCCAAAGAAGGACCGGGACAGGATCTCGAACTTGAAAGGTGCTTCAGACGTTGACTTTTTCGATATCTTTACAGTTTTCGACGATACCACGCTTAAACTCAAGGATGGGGGACGGGCCATCAAAGCATTTGCATTACTCGGATCGAGGTTCGAAGAGGTCATTCTCTTGGATGCGGATGCCGTGTTCATACAGAAGCCAGAGAATCTCTTTGCTCAAAGGGCCTACATCGAGAAAGGCAGTCTGCTTTTCCATGATCGCTTGCTTTGGCAGCACGCCTTCAAAGAAAGGCATGACTGGTGGAAAGATCAGATCAAAGTACCTTCACCGGAAATGAACAACTCACTTGTATGGACAGAGGACTTCGCCGAAGAATGTGACTCGGGAGTAGTGGTTCTCAACAAAGCGCGTGTGAGTATCCTTGCGGGATTGCTCCATGTGGCATGGCAGAATATGTATGACGTTCGCGAGGAAGTAACCTACCGGCTAGGCCATGGAGATAAGGAGTCCTGGTGGCTAGGCCTGGAACTTGGCGGCGCAAGCTACGAGTTTGAAGCCCATTACGGATCAATGCTAGGCTGGGGCGAGGGCGAAGGAGGAAATGTTACAAAGGTATGTAGCTTTGCCATCGCGCATACAGACGAAAAGGACAAGCTCTTGTGGTATAACGGAAGCTTATTGAAGAATAAGAGGGTGGACCCGAATGGTTATGAGGTCCCTGAGTATTGGATGATGGATGGGAAGTGGCACAAGGGTAGGACAAAGGATGATATGAGCTGTATGACTGATACTGAGGTGCTCGAATTGTCATCTGAGGAGAAGCGGGTTTTACGAAAGAGCATTGAGGTTGCTAGGATGGTAGACTTGGCTCTGAGAGAAAAGAGTGAATAGTGTAATTTGCTTTGCAGCTGACACAGATAGAACATTTTTCTGGGGCATATTATCGGATAAGCTAGTTTGGATAAGTTGCTAAAGTCTTAGCTGGCCAAAGGACATGGCCGAATACAACCGATGTAGGATTTAAATCCAAGGCAGCCTTCTTAAGGTTATTACATTATCTTTCAAATTTGTATTATAAAGAAAAGAAATAGGACTGCCCTATAACCTTGATCTGATTGGGCGTTATGACAATAAAGTAATTTTACATGTCGGTGCGGATCTTCATGAGTCTTTAATGAATTCATAGTTTCTCGAAGAACGAACTCGATTAGGAGCAACCCAAGCGATCATGAAGTTGAGCTGTAACAAGGCGAAGTTACCTCTTGGTACTTCTGATCAAATTCCTATTTAGAATACAGCCCATGAGAGATAGCCTGGAATACCTAGATAGGGATTGCAGTGGGAACAAGAAGATGGAATTGGTCAGGTGAAGGAGAAAAGGGAATAAGCACTCATCGAGGGAAGTTCAAGGTTCTGCCCAATTGCACTTAGATCTACAAAATGAAATAGGAAAAGAGATGCAAAGATGCATTGGGGGTTCGGTGCGGATAAAACTTGGAAGAATAGAAGCAGGATCTGATATTAGTCATCGCACGCACATCGATATCATACAACAAATCTTTATTCTAGTACTCTTGCTACTTCTTTTCGGGCAATTCAAGAATAACCCGACGATATCTTCGGATTGGATAAGGTCCTTTGTTGTTGGTGACCTGAAGAATGACATGCCATTCCTTATCCACCGAGCTGGGCTGCTCCTGTTCCCAGTCTGTCAAGTTAGTAGATATTCTGACCTTGGGTCCCAACGCCACATTACTGAAGCCTGCGCCATTGACAGAAAGTGTGCCGTTTGTGCCCGCCGGCGGTGACAATGACTCCACGGAGAAGAAGTTGGGTTGGAGACTTGTCAGCATTGGCATTGCACACTCAGCGTAAGAGTACCATTCGAAGTCAAGTCCAGAAGAATCCTTTTGATTATCGGTGTCGATGGTCTTGCTGGCATCCAACACAATAGCGTCATTGAGGCCAACCGTGAATCGCAAAGGGTCGCTACCCTTGGATCCGTTCACGTTGATGCTGGGAGGATGAGCGCCATCCGCAAAGCCGTCGACAAGAGTCCACTGCATACGGGCAGCAAAGTCATCTTGATACGCATCGCGCCACCGCCAAATTGTAGCATAGTGGCTGAACCAACTCTCGCCCCTGGTGGTCGTCAGACTGTCCCCTGACGTACCATACTCGTTAATGTCGGCGTCTTCGGTGATCCGAGTGTATCGGCCTCCCCAGCCACCATAGTCTGGTCGACCAGGAATGTTGAGACCATTCTGGATAGTCCACATCCAGCTTGGGCTATCTCCTTCCATTGTGTATATGATCTTAGGATACTCCGCTCCTAGAGGTCCCAGGCGAATGTTGGGAGTGAGCCAGCCATCCGTCACCTTTGTTCTATTCGCGGCATTATTATCTGCAGTAGAAATTCCAGTCCAGGTTCCCAGGCGGTATTCTCGGTAACCGTGGACATTAACGATGAAGAACACATCAGGCCACTTGATCCGGATGTAAGGACCGGTGTCATCCTGGTCGGAGATGGAGTAGACTCTGAGCCGTGAACGGAGGATAGCAGCTTCTTTCTTGCTCTTAGTCTTGTCCATGTGTTGCAGCGCTTGAGCCAAAGTGTTTGCTCCGCCCCAGAGGCTGACATAGAGAGGCTCCTTGGACTCCTCGAGACTCTTGATCAGAAGCTTAGCACCATCGCTCACGGGTTGCTTCAGAGCTACTTTTCCGTATGACTAATACTGTTAGTATAAGAGGCATTGATTTAAGACAAAATGAACTTACAACAGGACCAGAAGAGATTTTATTGAGAAGATCCTTGGGATCTGGGTACTTGTTGTTTGGGTGAACATGCTGGTTCAACTTGTCGACAACCTTGGCATAGGTTTTAATGATCTTCTTAATCTCACTAGGATGAGTGTCATTTCGTAACGACCATGAAGTTACTGCAACGAGTCCTCGGGTGTCAAATTCATTTGAATACAACAGATATCGGACCATGGACATGGAATCATCGGGTTCGTTGAGAATGTCGGTGAGAATAAAGGTCCTCACTCTGGAGACCTTTGCAAGGGTTCTCAAGTCAGTCGTGGCGGCATTTTTCTGTGGTTTAGGGGATGCCAAGCACGCATGGAGCCAGAGAAAGACACAGACTATTCTTGTGAACAAAGATGCCATGTTGAAGCGGCCAGGGATTACTCATCAATCACCTTGTCCGTCATACGGTTGTTGGGTCAATTGATAAACAATAGTATGCATGCTAGTGCCGGAGTCTCTACGGCTTTATAATAACATGACCGATGCCCTGCTGAACGTGAAGCCGATATTAAGCCTATTTCTACCATGGAAAATTGCGTGTTGATCGGATGGTGATCCATAGAAAAAGGGAGCTAATGCCATCTGGGGTCTCATGGTCTGGTTCTTGGACTAGGATTCCCCGCAATTCGGGCCTGTTGATATTTCGGAACTGTTTATGATTCGCGGGAATTAGAGTGGTGCTTAATCCTACCACTTTCGGGCTTTCGGCCAACTCTTGAACTAAAAGCACGGGATCAACATACGGCAATCCCGTCATCCTCCAGATTTGACATGGTGCAACACAGTTATATGTAATCCAATCGGAATAGTTTCCCCTTTCCGTCATTTTTGAGTTATAGTGAACATGGATGTCTCTAAAACTAGGGGAATAACCCGCTTGTATCCATCCCAATAGCGTTAGGTCTGATACTATACATGTCCTTTGGATAGACATTGGTAGAATCAACTCGGAAGTATTCTTCCATTTTCATGGTTCCATCTTGGCCGATTTTATTACATCGGTCCTAAAGGCTCCTCCTTCCACATTGGGTTTATGTATTGGCGCGTCAAGTTAGAGATAACAATCCTCGAGTTCTGCAATGCCTCTTTAGCGCTGATTGTCTTGTTGAAGTCTCTCTGTTTGCCGAGTTAGTCCTATCCATGATGTCTGCAGAAGGAAAACTCACATCCTTCACTAAACTGAAAGCGAGGACCATGTTGAAGAAATGGGAATCATTCGGACCCCAATAAGGCCAGATTTTGTCATACCAGTCTTCCCTCTCTCCAAAGGCAGTGTGGTAGGCATCACAGAATCCCAGGCTAATGCTCCACCATCCTTTTTCCGGTTGGAAATCAGATCGAGTGTTTCTGATATGTTTCCCGTCCTGCCAGTACTGACGCTCCACGGTCTTGAGACTCCAACGAAGATTTTCCCACGAGTTCCACTGCGTCACAACAGTGAACTTTTTGTTGGTGTCGACAGTATGCTCTGGTCCAGGACCGTAGAACGTAGCATTGCCTTTGCCCATGGGGTTGAAGTCACATCCTCGGCCATGACATTTCATGCCACATTCATTGCCGTAGCAAGTGTACGGGTAACGCTTGGTGCACTGATGGAAGCGGTAAGTGGTGGAATACTTGTTTCCTTCCCATAAGACCATGTGAGGACAGCAATATCCAAGATATCCAGACCCTGAGAAGCGGTCGGTCTTGGACGGAACCCAATGGTCGAAGTTGGCTTTACCACCGACGAACTTTTGACTTCGAGGGCATGTGGCATCGCAATAACCAGTTCCATATCTGGCTCCGGCTTTGTCTCCCTTGTATCTTTTCTTGCCGCCATCAATCTTCATCCGATGGAGGGATACAACTGCTTTGAAGCCCTTGCCGAGATTCGAGACATCCACATCGAATGAAACTTTGCTTTCCCACGGTTTCAGATAGTTGAAGCGCTCATATTGGTCTGGATGTGCCAAGAGAAACAAGCGAATATAGTCTGGCGTATTGGGGCTTTTGGCGGCGTAGTCAAGTGTAAGCTCATCATCGTGGGTGGATGCTCCATGATCCGCGTAGTTAGCGCCATCGATGCAGCAGTCAACAGGGCATCCCTTTTCCCCCTTCTTTAGCTTTTTGCAAGATGTTCTCTGTACATTCGAAGATCCACTGCAGCAGTCCACTCGTCTTAAGTTGGCGTCGAGAACAAGGCCGGCAAACTTTTCACCGCAGACGGGTTTCACGACCACGAGATCATGCTTGCATTTAGTCCAGGTCAAGGGCAGGTGCACCTCTTCTGTAACGGGACATGGCCATTGAGCGTATGCGGAGGCAATCAGTGCTATGGCAAGTGAGATGGAGCGAATCATGTTGGAAGACTTGAGTCAGTGATGGAATCAAATAGTGTAGGAGCAAGCATTTGGGGAAGTGGCATTGTTTAAGATATCTTTTTGCGAGGGGTTCCATTGGACATGTCTGTGAAGTGAGGAGTAACACTTCTTACAAAACCGGTCACAAATGTTAATCTTATCGAATCCGAATTACGAAACACAAAATAGTGTTCAACTATTGTTCTCCCAGGCAACCTGGTGTGGCTTCGGCTATTATTGGCTCTTGCCATTTATCTAGCTTGTCTTCAACCTTTTTACTGGATATATTTGCAGCAAACCCTATACGACACTTGCCTGCCAAAGAACCTTGTATGGCTGTATGCTAAGGTTGGTTGCTGGCCCAAACGCGATTTGGGTTTATTATGTAGAAGATGAATTAGACTTTCGTATTAGGGCTCACTTCCACTCAACAAAATGTTTCGTGGGTGGAATTCGCATATAAATATTGAGCACATGGGCATGCTGCTCCCATCGTCCTCCACTACCGAGCTTTTTTCCCCATATTTTCGTAATCGACTCAACCCCCCCAGACTCAAGATGGATCTCTTTTCGAGATTACCGCCAACGATTCGAGAACAGATCTTTATTGAGCTCGAGTCACACACAAGCATCCTGAAGCTGATCCGAGCCTCTCCTACAATGCTTGCGCAGTACACAGTCGATCGCTATATCATTGCGCGGGGAATACTACGTAACCTACTCGAACTCGACGAGAAAGGAACTATTCTTCGGGATTCCATGACAATCTTGCACTTGCCTTGCTATGGTACCCGAAAACAACTCCCCAGCAAAAGGCAGATTTTTGAGAAATGGACAGCAAAGGACTTCGCCGATCCCCTAGCCAAGTTCGACCGATCAACCACACTGAAGCTGTATCGCCTCTTCTCTCGGACAATCGTACGTATCGAAAATTGCATGGCTAAAGCCAAGGGCCCATGGCCTCCTCGAGCTCACCAAGCCCTGCCAGAATTTGCATCTGGCATTACTGGCATGCGTTTCAAGAGCGATCCAGTCGAAATAAAACCAGTCTTCTTCAGCTGCCTGGGCTGTTCTGAGAAGAGTCGCTTCTTGCGAGATTTCTTAAGATATGAACTCGGCCACAAAATGATCATCATCATGCTGCCTAGTGTAGACGATGGAACGCTGCCTGTTCTAGAGGTTGTATAAAGACCTTCGAATGAGCGAACTTTACGAAGTGTGTTCATGAGTACCATATGGCTGTGTATAGTGTTATCGCCACCCATTCTGGCCCGGACGTGATTTTGTTACAGCCATAGTACAACAATCCTGCAACGCTTCGTTTAAGTATTTGATTTCAACGAGCATTTGGATTGTTTGATAGTAATAAAAGGCTCTACCCTACAGCTCAACCTCACTTTCCGATAGCCGTTGAAGTTGCCAAAATGACAAAGATCGATGGCTTCTACTTTAAAAACCAAAGAGAACGGACTCCTGGAGATAGCCTCGAGAGGCACTATTCTGGTGGTTGTCATCTTGGTCTGCTTCTTGCTGCTTCTTGAAGGATCTTCCCTTGGCGGGAGAAGTAGCGGCGATGGATTGACTCATGGAAATGGATCCGCAACACCATTGTTATTTCTCTAAAACTGACGGTCTAACCAGGCCCAAGTCATGATATGCACTGATCTAATCTTTAGTGAGCTCCTAACGGCGCTTCCTCCTCAGCTAAATAGCATCGTAACAGAATCGAGTCTAGTGGTACCGAATAGATTCACAATGACGAGCTGACTCGTTCTTCTCAAACCCCAGAAACTTGCATCGAGCCCGGAAATGGTACTCCGTACTAAAAACGCGGAGGTGGAGAAGAATGAGGAGGTGGCCTGTCACCTTAGGTAAAACCTTGTCTTTTATGCCTACTAAAAGTCGGGGAAAGCAACATCACACGAGGATGCTAACCCCGGTCGTCCTAGTGACTTCAAACGGCCCGAATATTTGATCCTTCTCCGAAGCTTTACCGGTAGTACAGTGACATTGGAAATCATTGCGTAAAATGCTGGAGCCCAAGATCCATCATTCAGATGACTAGAATCACCAGATTACCGTCCTGATTTCCCGGGTCCATGGTTCAGGTGACTAGACGACTTTTTCAGTTCGCCGAAATGTGGGGAAATGATGGCCGAGGTCGTCCTGTCTTGACATTTGGCAGCCCGGGGTGGATGGCATATAAGAGCTGCAGATCCTTTGGTAAATGTAACATGTCCAGACACCGGGAGCCGAATCACTATTGAGTCTCACAATGCATTCGACCTCTTTATCTTTTCTTGCGGCCCTGTCTTTGCTAAGTCAGGGCTTTGCAGCTCAGAAACAACCAGACAATGTCATCACCAGTGACACTTACTTCTACGGTCAATCACCGCCAGTCTTTCCTACACGTGAGTTCATCCTAAAAGCCCTGATGCGTTAATTCAACACAGGAATGACTGACACGGTACATCAGCGGAGCAATCAGATAAGGGAACTTGGAGTGCCGCGGTAGCCAAGGCCAAGGACTTGGTGTCCCAATTGACACTCGAAGAGAAGGTCAACTTGACTTCAGGAGCCGATACAAAAACCGGCTGCTCTGGCTTCATTCCAGGCATTGCTCGCTTGGGCTTTCCGGGTCTGTGCTTAGCGGATGCCGGCAATGGTGTTCGAAACACAGACTACGTGAGCTCGTGGCCATCGGGGATCCATGTTGGCGCTAGCTGGAATCCCGAACTGACTTACAGCCGGAGTTACTACATGGGCTCCGAGGCCAAAACCAAGGGCGTGAACATTCTTCTTGGTCCAGTCTTCGGGCCGCTGGGCCGAGTAGTTGAGGGCGGACGCAATTGGGAAGGTTTCACCAACGACCCTTATCTTGCAGGCAGACTGGGCCACGAGGCCGTTGCTGGTATCCAGGATGCAGGAGTTGTGGCATGCGGAAAGCACTGGCTGGCCCAGGAGCAAGAGACTCATAGACTTGTCTCGAAGGTCACCGGAGCTGAATCTATATCCTCCAATGTCGACGACAAGACGTTGCATGAGATGTACATGTGGTAAGAGAGCGACGCCGTGCTGTTGTATTATATCTATACTGACATGAAAATAGGCCTTTTGCTGACGCAGTGCACGCAGGCATGGCCAGTGTCATGTGCAGCTACAACAGAGCAAACAATTCCCATGCCTGTCAAAACTCGAAGCTTCTCAACGGTCTTCTCAAGACCGAGTTGGGTTTCCAGGGTTTTGTTGTCTCTGACTGGGGAGCGCAGCAGGCTGGCATGGCTTCCGCATTGGCCGGTCTGGATATTGCGATGCCCCAGTCTATTCTATGGGGTGCCAACCTTACCCGTGGAGTGAACAACGGAACTATTCCCAAGGCACAGCTCGACAATATGGTTACCAGGTATGGCATACTCTCGTAATTTCTTTTCGCTCTTGACTAATGGCAATCGTGTAGAATCCTCGCATCCTGGTTCCAGTTGAAGCAAGACCACGACTTCCCAGCTCCAGGTCACGGACTGGCCAAGGATCTCTGGTCCCCTCATCCGATTGTGGACGCTCGTAACGCGAGTTCCAGACCTACCCTGTGGGATGGTGCCGTGGAAGGCCATGTTCTAGTCAAAAACGACAAGGGAGCACTGCCGCTCAAATCCAGCATGAAGCTCGTCTCGCTTTTTGGATACTCACACAAGGCCCCCGACAAGAACAACGCAGAACCCAAGACGAACAGTACCCCCATGACGACCTCCTGGGGCTTTGGCTTCCAGTCTGCTAACCTCACCGAAGTGAATATCGGTTTCCTCGGGAACCTGACCCTCTCGTACGCAGGCATTGCGCCCAACGGCACCATTATTGCTGGTGGTGGCTCTGGCGCCAACGCCCCGAGTGCCTACAGCGCTCCCTTCGATGCGTTTGTTTCTCGGACCAGAAAGGATCGCACTACCCTCTTCTGGGACTTTGAAAGCTGGGATCCTGCAGTCAACCCTAATTCCGAGGCCTGCATTGTTGCGGGCAATGCATGGGCCAGCGAAGGTTGGGACAGGCCCGGTATTTATGATGACTATACCGATGGTCTCATTAATAACGTTGCTGATAAATGCGCCAATACTATCGTCGTCCTCCATAACGCCGGAACACGACTTGTGGATGGCTTCATCACCCACCCTAACATCACCGCTGTTATCTACGCACACCTTCCTGGTGAGGACAGTGGCGATGCTCTTGTCTCTTTGCTCTACGGCGATGAGAACCCATCAGGCCGCCTCCCATACACCGTTGCCCGCAACGAAACAGATTATGCTGGAACACTCAAGGCAGACTTGACTCTTGCCCCCAACAACCTTCAGTACTTCCCGCAATCCGATTTCTCCGAAGGAGTTTTCACTGACTACCGACACTTCGATGCCAAGAACATTACGCCTCGCTACGAGTTCGGTTTTGGATTGAGTTACACAACCTTCGAGTACGCCAACCTCCGAATTCACAACTCCAAGGGAAAGACTCAGGAATACCCCACTGGGGATCTGACCGAGGGTGGACGCTCAGACTTGTGGGACGTTGTTGCCATCGTGTCAGCCAAGGTCAGCAACACTGGATCTGTTGACGGTAAGGAGGTTGCACAGCTATATGTTGGCATTCCCGGAGATGATGTCCCCGTGCGACAGCTTCGTGGCTTCAAGAAGCCAAGCATCAAGGCTGGAAAGACTGTTACTGTCAAGTTCGAGCTCACCCGTAGGGACTTGAGTGTTTGGAACGTCAACGCGCAGGAGTGGCAGCTTCAGCAGGGAGATTATACTATCTCTGTTGGTAGAAGCAGCCGGGATCTACCTTTGGTATCGACACTACGGATTGGTTCATGATTTCTTATGAGATCCACGTCTCCAGCGATTTTAGCTATCTCTTCCTGTCTTTATAGTTGTAAATAATGAATCACTAAGGAATTATCTTTCCCATAAAAAACCATTAGTCCAACATGTGTACTGATGCCATATCAAATGACATCTAGCCTTTATAAAACCCCGGGTAAAACATAGTGGTTTTCATATGCCGTAGCACTTATTGCATATCTGGCTCTTTGAATCTACACTAAATGAAATTTGCTGCCTTTTTTGTCGTATGAAATGAGTTCGATATCAAATTCGCTAATCCATTGAAATTTCCGGCTCTTCGACAGCCTTGGCCTTTTTTTCCTCGCTCCCTCGCCTTGTATTCTTCATCAATCCTCATATCAATGTCTTCCTTAACTCCAACTACTCCACGTATTAAAAACGATTTTATGCAGATAAACTGGTAGGAATGCTTATATCACCGGAAGCCAAAATGTGACTGCTACGAGCTGTCCAAACGACCATGACTCCAACCCTAACTCTAGATACAGAGTGGGATAAAAGCTCAGCAGAACGAATCCTCCAGCATGGTCATGCAGCTCTGGGGCATGAATAGAAGATTATTCTGATCAGTGAATTGCTACAAATGAAACCTAACACGAACTTGAGACCAGGCTTAGTCACACCCGGTTAGTGTTTCTTGATTATCTAATGAGTTTCAGACGCGTCGCGATATTTTCAACTCAACCCGTAGACAAACCAACAAACCCAATGACTGAAAATACGCATTATTTCTCACTTTAATCAGTCCCAAGCCCCCTATTTCGAGTAACCATGGATGCCTACAAGAAGTTGAAGATCGCGAAACGTTGTGGAAGCACAAAGTAGGTGGCCCAGGATTTCAGAGAAAAGCCCGAGACCCTCCTCGTGGTTCAGCAATTCGAGGTCAACGAGCTAGACGCCGAGGGGCTTCGCGAACTTCTTGCCCTCGATATGCCAAACTTAAAAATCCTCAATATCAAGACTCAAGGAGGGATCTGTTCACGGCTTGACGAAGAATCAAAGAGAGAGTTGAACAGGCATCTAGTCGAGAAGCCGAATTTGAAGACATGTAAGCTCGGTTCGCAATGACTGACGAATGGCTGTGGCTAACAGGTAGCAAAGTTTCTTTCGTCATGCAACCACCCTCAGATCCATATCAGATGACCTTGCAAGATGTCCCATTACTACGCCACCCAAGCCTAACAACGCTCAGACTGCAGAATGTCCTGGTCCGTGTGTTTTCCCAAGTGTCTGTTCAGCCTCTACCATTCGACAACTTGGACTCTTTCTACATCCAAGTGGACGATTATTCTTTTGATGATCTGAGCAAATTTCTCAGAAACACAAGGTCGCTCAGACATCTTGAGTTTCACCATCCTCTCGAACAACGAGTCCGAGATCCTCCTGACTTCTCTGAACTGCTCCAAGCATGCAAAGGTAGTCTAAAGATCCTGGAGCTGTGGTGGAATTGTTACCAGCCCCTCTGCTTCAACGGCAGTGGCATGAAATTTGCTGATTTCACTGCGCTGCAATATCTTGTCATTCCTCCGAGAGCCTTGTTCGGACCGTATATCTTCAGAAACAACATCGACTTCTTGCAGCTGATCCGTGATCATATACCACCTAACCTGAAGGTTCTATTTCTACAGACGTAGAAATCAATCAAGTCGAGCCAGAAGGAAACGAAGACCCCGACGAGCCGGAATGGATATTGCTGCCATGTGATTACGAATTGGTTAAAACGCTCCTTGACAACACTGGATTGTTTCCGTCACTTCGCTATATCGTTTGGACATCCGAAGTGGGCACGCCAGCGCCGCAGGATCTTGTTGAGCTTGGTACTACAGTAGGTATCACGGTCCAGGGGGTGCGCAATAACTTTGACCTTCTCCCTGATCAGAAGTGGCTTGATAGGTTCGAATGATTAGAGAATGGAGGGGGTTCTGGCGGAACGCAAACCGGACTATTGAGACTTTCATAAATCATTATTAAGAATAAATCTTGAGATCTACTCTTTGGTATCAACATTATTCCCTATGTGTATCCATGCTTCTCTGAGTCGTTCTCGTATAATCTTTCTCCGTACTGCGGAGCGAAGGGTTGGAACTCGCCGTTGTATCAGGGTATCTTGAGTCTCTCTCCACCGAGTCATCAATCTCCACCACCACCGACGTAACAGTATCCATCTGAATAGCCGGTCCTCTCAGAGACTCCTGGCTGATGGAACGTGTCATGCCCTTCCTACTTCTATTTTCCGAACCACTTCGTCTTGTGGGCCATGACCACCACCCTCCAGCCATGTTCTCATTGGTTTGTCTTCCCCCCTGGATCGAGATGGTGTTTCCGAATGGTCGAGTCGTCGGTGTTTTTAGAAAGGCGAAGGTGCTGAGTCCTACGTCGCTGAAGGACACGTCGTATTTCGATGCAAAGACGATGGTGTTTCGAGTGGTTCCAAATAACAAGCAGTCGAAAGATCCGTTGGAGGCGATCATGGCACCAGCAAAGCAGAAGTAGCCATTGGGGACATTGGCACCAGCCATGGTTGCAATTCTACCCGCGGCGAGAGGCAGTGTACACATGACGTAGATGACGGGGTAGATGAGGAAAGCAGGGTTTCGACTGAGTTGAAGTTGCATTGTATCGGCTTCGCTTGGTACGCCAGAGGACTCGAAGCGGGCTTGACGGCGGATGTGGAAGAAGATGATAAGGTAGAGGACGGATGTTGTGCCGATAGCGAGGAAGATGAAGAGGTAATGTGTAAGGAGGCGGAGGTGTTCGTATTTATTGTTCATCCAGCACTGTTGTGGTTAGTAGAGTTGGCAGTGAAAAGGTGTATCAGGGACTTACCCAACTTCCAGCACGAACAAAGAAACCTCCATACTCGGCACCATTATGGGTCGCTGCAATTGGGATCAGGGAGATAGCATATACGAACACCCAGATTGCGATAATTATGGCATACAACGCCCTTTGAGAAGTGTGACGTTTCTTGACCACGGCGAGATACGTATGGACAGCAATTGAAGTGATGAACATTGAAGAAGCCAAATCGCCAAGCGACACAAATAGTCCCTGTGTGTAGCAGGATGCTGTTCCTACAAGAATTGCATCATGTCGAAGCCACGATACATTGAGGAAGAAGGCTACACCTTGGTGCATATCAGCGAGTAGGAGATTGATGATGAGGACGAGGAACTGATTGGGTCGTTGGGGGGCGAGGGCTACTTCGCCATCTGGCGTCTTATTGGTGTGTTGATTATTCTCAGAGAATATCCCATCAATGCCGAGTCTAACGTCGATTGCTCGTTGAATTGGTCCAGCGGCATGTTGAAAGTGCCCTGATGGCTGTGATTTGAGGAACAAACTCCATGTAGTAAGCTTGTAAACGAGGTAGACAAAAAGGGTAGTTGCAGAAAAGAAGGAGATAAAAGCCAGGACAGTAACAGCAGTCAAGCCATTACGCAAATTATCTCCCAAGGGGTCCAACGTCCTCGCTTCGGATGGGAGATCACCCCAAGCCATTTTCAACACCTCGGGGAATGCAGATGAACAGAGATCTCAGAAACGAGATGCAGCGCATCTTGATAAGTGACAGCTCGGGCTATTAAAACACAGACCCTTGAAAAGCAAAGTTTAGGCTACGAGAGGCACAGACGCACGATGTTACGTCGCTGCGCAGCTGAAAGCCCAAAGCATGTTAAAGGATGCCTCTAGTCCCAGGGCATCCTGGCTTTTTTCACTGTGAGTGGGATGGAAGCTCTCAGACCCTGTTGCGCCGAGGCTGGACTAGTGGATGGATGTGGTTTTTTCCGCTGAAGGTTTGGAGCAAAGAAACGTGGTTTGGCGGAGAATATTCGAGGAGCTAGTACGTAATTGAGGTTCCGTTGTAGACATTTCGTCCGTGGAGGCACTATTTTTTCATTACTGGCCTGAAGTTTACGAGGCGGTGGAAATGAAGACTGTGCGGCGTCTCAGGTTTACTCGAGAATATGCTTAGAAACTGGGTCTCGAGCCCCGACGATCCCGATCTTATCGCTTATGGCACGGCACGAATGCACATCAAATGTGGAATTTGCAGCCCTGATTCCTCCATCTCGGACTTCTCCTGAGAAAAAAGTGCCGAGGCAGCGTTATCCTCCTTCTCCTTCTGTCTCCGACCGTCCCTGAAGTTGGGATCGGCGCACGGATGCACGAGTCAGTGTTTCGGATGCAAATCTTGCTCGCTAGCACATTCAGGGCAAATGACAAGACAGATGCTAGCTCTATCGAGCCGTAGCGTCCGTCTTGTTTCGTTTAGTCAGAATAGTTGCACCGAGCCAATTCTTCGGCAGTTTTGGAAGCGAGGATTGCAATTCATGCGTTGGAGGTCTAGAACTCGCTTGGATGACGGTTGGATGTGAATCGTGATCGGGAATGCGGCTGAATGCGTGCATCGCGCCATATTCCACTTCCTCGGGTCATGCATGCTGATGCTGAGCTGAAACAAACTATTTTTGTACAGTAACTTATGCACTTGACCCAAAAGCGTATCCAATTCATATATAAAAAGCAATTCGTCATCATCATGACAGCTGAAATCCTCCGAAACCAACACCAGGCTTGAAATGGTGTCCAACTCATATAAAAGAACTCACTTATCTATCGCCATAGGTCTGTCGACTCATCACGTAATTCTACCGAGCACAACAGCTCAGCCCTGAGCCCAACTCTATCCAGGATCTGTAATTATCCGCTGTAACTATTCCCGTCCTCCAGGGTAACTACCGCTCAAGCCCTGTCGCGGAACTGCCTTTCCACTTCTTCCGCAAACTTTCCAATAGAGTCAAATCGCCATTCAAACGCGACATCCTGTTTCAATCTCTCGTAATCACCCCCCACCCCTTGTCCCTCTCTAGTCTCCCCCCCACGGGAGATCCAAACGCTCCTCAAGCCGAACCGTTTGGCCGGAACGTGATCTGCAGTCAAGCTTCTAGCTACGTGCAACAACTGGCCACCATCCTTGTCAACGCTAAGATCACTCTTTACATGATCAAACAAGTAGTCAAAGTTTGTTTTGGCCGGTTTGTAACTCCCGATGTCTTCGGCAGTGTAGACCTTGTCGAACTCAACGGGTCGGAAGCGCTTCACAGTTGCCGACGCGTTGGCATTATCCATGTTTGTAAGGATGACCAGCTTGTAATGCTTCTTCAGTATCTCCAACCCCGACACTGTGTCGGGAAAGGGGAGCCAAGTCCCGACAAGTGACTCGAGATGCACCGTTTCATCTTCGGGGACAGAAATATTGAGCTCTTCTGCGAGGCTCTTGAAAGACCGCAGGAGAATAACATTGTATCGGAGGGTTGGCTCCGTTTCTTCAAGGACTTGAGTGAGCTCATGAAAGCGTTGGATCAGAAGTACCGGGTCTTTCTTGTAGTCGCTTTCGGAAGGGAGGCGGGCGATGATCGGCTGCAAGCCACGAATCATGCCCGATTCTTGATCGATCAAAGTTCCATAGCAATCGAAGGACAGAGCCTTGAATGAAGTGAGATCAGGGTAAGACATTGTCGGGAACTTTACTGGAGTAATGATTTTAGCCCTCAAATCTTTAATCAAGGCTCAAGAGGTAGATAGGTTATGATTGTAGGAGATGAAGAGTGAAGTTAGGACGGGTGAGTTGAGGATATGCATCGTGTTATATGGTGAAGCCTAAGGGCGTCGATGACAAGATCGCCATCTGCTCCTCAACTCTGACGTCAGGTTGCGGCGCAGTAGCATGAAAGGATTTCCTATCGAGAAATACTTAATCAAATTTCTTTGCTAAAATAATTGATACCAAGTTGCTATCTGGAGTTGGATCGGGTTCAACGTCTCACAAGCGCGAAACTAAATGCTGTGAAGACTGCATTAAGTTAAAATACCCCATTAAAAGATAATTACATAGTGAAGAGAGATAAACTCTTCTCAATCGCCATTTAAATGAGTTGAATGAAGGTATCTATTTGTTTTCTAAAAGAAAGAAACACAATCCAAAAAATACGAAAGGAAACAAAGTTCTAAGAGGTAGTCTATGTTTCAGGTCGCTTAACTATTAGCCAGCTTGGAAACAGCCGGCATGTTCTGCACCCAGTCCTTCAAGCCTCCCTCAACGGCATCAACAAGCCACCTCGCCAACGCTGCTCTCTTGATCGAGAAAGTATGGCCCTTCTGACCAATAAACCCCGCAAAAGTCTTGCCATCCTCTCTATCAGTTGCCCAGCTTTTGTTGTCAGACTCTCCCGGGATCATAGGGATGCGAAAGACGATCCAGTCCAGGTCCTTGGCCTCGTTTTCAAACGTTTCCCCAATGGATATGATGGTATGATAAGCTGCGCTCGATATCACGCGCACCAAGCGAGCTAAGGCGGGTCGCATGAAAGTCCAGGAGTCCTCAGGGCGGACGATGGAGGTGGTTGCCATGGCGAAGATGCGTTTCACACCATGTTGGCGCATTGCGGGAAAGACAGAGTTTTTGTAGAAATCTGGGATGATGTTTGAAGCAGTTGATTTATCACCGAGTAGAGGTCCAAGTAGGGAGACAATGGCATCGCTCTTCGCAACAGCTGTTGCAAGCGCTTCGGTGTCGGATAGCTCTCCCTTGACGATCTGACCAGGTCAGTGCATTAGATGGGAACACGCATAGAATTGCCTGTCGAGTTAGACTTACCTCGAGGGAGGGGTTCGAAGCCAAGTCTTGAGGTACTTTTTGAGGACTTCTTGCAAATACAACAACTTTGTGATTGCGATGGAGAAGTTCGCGCAGTAGACAGACACCAGCGGGGCCAGTGCCGCCGAGGACGAGGACGCTTGGGTAAGACATGTTGAGTGGTGTGATTGAATGGAGTGAAGATGATAATGGAATGGAAAGGCAAATAACGTTCGGGCAATGGTTCTTATAACTACATTTTGATGCTGGTCTCTGATCGACGCCAAGCCTCTCCGCTGTGAGTACTCCCGCGCGATATAAGCTCCGCGCGGGAATTGGTTGGTCCAGGCTCGTTCAAAGCTGATGACTAACTAAGACTCCACATATCAGAACAATCTCCGCCCGCAATCTCTCCGCGCGGAGGAATTTGACACTGTCATACATGGATGATTAGTATTACAAACAATGAGAAATAATAGCAGTTGCTGGATCTGTCGCGTGCGCCACAAGAAATGCGACGACACTCGTCCCGAATGTCTAAATTGCGTCGCACTCGGGCTGACGTGTCTTTTCGGCCATCAGAAGCCGTCATGGATGGACAATGGAGACCTGCAGCGTCAGATGAGCCAGCGTCTGAAGGCTCAGGTCAAAAGCAATGCGAGAAACAGACGGGGCAGGCACATGATTGAAAGGATTACACAAAGTCTCGGCGATACAGAGGTACTGCCGGCCCAGAGCATCGGTTCTGGTGTCCCCCCGACTCAACCAGACAGTCCGGCGCCGCTTATCGCGTCTTTTTCGCAGTCAGCGGATGACACGACACCAGCTTCTTGGCCCAGCAACATCGACGCAGTCTCCCCTTGGGATACCTCTCCACAAACCAGCACCAGCAGTAGCGAACCAGAGACATCCGGCACCCATAATCCCGCACTGCCTAACGCTCCCGAACGAGCCCTCTTCGGTGGTTCTTTTCGAGAATCCCTCAACGTCAACCTCTACGGCGAAGAAGATCTCCGTTTCATCATGTACTACAAAGACTACATCTTCCCCCTCATCCATCCATTTTACCACCCTTCCTTCTTTGAAGGCGGCAACGATTGGCTCCTCGTCGCTGCCCTCAGAAACTCTGAGTCGCGTCAGTTGCTAGTCAGCCTACTCACATACTTTTTCTCGGTCGTCCCCCTGATTCCTGGTGAAGGATACAAGCTTTGCTCTACATTCACTTGGGCTCAGGTTCAAAGCCAGTCGGAGCAAGCCTTCAAGGGCATGCAGAGCAGAGTTGAGATGCTGGGTCAGGCAGGCGTTGCTGAAAACCTATGGGAGAGCACGCATTTGTTCGGTGATATTATGCTTTTGCTGGACTTTGAGACCATGACACATTATTCTGATGCTTGGAGACCTCATCTGAATGCTGCTATTTTTCTATTTGATCAAATTCTCTCCTCGTCGCAGTTTGAAGAGAGTGTCCAGTGGATAGCCCCCGATCCAGCTACTGTATCACCCGAAAAAGCGCGCGACATCATTTCCGTAGTCGGCCCTGCTTTTTCGTCTACACATGTCTCTCTCCGCTATTTTGCCGCCAAGGTAATCATTGCTGATATCATATCCAGCAGTGCCCTGGGGCAAATTCCTCGTCTCCGTGATCACCATGAGAGATTGATCGGTGATGAGAAGGAGAACAACTTGAGCTTGGAAGATGTGACAGGATGTAAGAATTGGGTCTATCTAATCATCGCTGACATAGTCGAGCTGGATGTTTGGAAGAAGCAGACAAAGAAGACTGGGACACTTTCGTTTATGACGCTTGTTCAACAGGCAGGGAAGATCGTTGAAAGGCTCGATCTTAACTTGGCACGATTGGATGATGGTGTTCAAGAGCATCAACCAACGAACCTTCTTTCACATCTCACGTTCCTGAGAAGCATGCGTCCCCCGCAAAGCGTCTATAACTCGATAACACGGATATGGGCAAACGCTGCAAGGCTGTATCTCATAGTTGTACTCTCCGGATGGCATCCCGAGACGACTGAGGTTACCGAGCTTGTGTCTGCTACCCTAACCTTACTGGAAGACCTGGAGAGACCAAGCTGGCTGATGGCGCTGACGTGGCCTTTCTGTGTGATAGGTTGTTTAGCCTCGGAAAGCCAACAACCTATCGTGGAGAGAATCTTTAATAATACAAAGCCGCTTAGCAATGTTGGGAGTCTGGCTGAGGCTATGAAAGTCATTCAGGAGATGTGGAAGCGGCGAGGAACTGTAAACCAGGAGGACTGGGACATGGCATCTTGTTTCCAATGCATGGATAATGTCCCGCTGTTGGTATGAGAATTTTGGGATGAGGAGAATCGAACTGAAACGTACAGAGACTCATATGAAGATACCATGCGGGAGGCGAAAAACAACGGCCTTTACACTTAACCAGATGGGTCCTAACCGGTGGCCCAACAGTACCTGGGATGTTGTATGGCAGTTAGCAAAGGAATCCAGTAGTGAAAAAAGGATTGAAAATGAAAGTTCCCTCTGTCAGGCGATGTCGGTTCAATAGGTCCTCAAAGTCGCAGTACTTTCTGCGAGCAACCTCAGTTCGGCAAAATGGTGTGCATCATGTTGAGTCTGGAAAAGGAGAGAGGTTGGGAACTGCTTTACCTTTCATAAGATCACTATTGTTGGATTGACCTGAATAAGAATCTTGGTTTCTTTGGTAGATCTGCTAAGACTAACTTCCATTCAATGTTTATATCTTGCTTGCTGGCCTCGTCTTAGATTTAACCTCGATCCCGATGAATGCCAGCAATTGAAATGCAGCTCTCATTCCAGGGCTCATTATGAATCATTTTGTATACGATAAGTTGCCTCTATACGTCACGGTGTGTCAGATACTACTGTGGCATAAGGGTATTCCTGTATCTCGATGCTACAAGGAGCCGGCTCGGGTTTGTGGTTGTGCCCGATAGGAGGACAAGAGGATCAATTCCATCGCGCTGCTCAACAACCCGCCATTTAGGAGGATGGTGAGATTATAGTAACACAGCAATTTTATCATTATCACATTTATTTGAAAAATCTTTTCTGGCAATCGGGTTCGACGTGGTCATTGACAGCTTTGGTTCAACAGCAAGAGGAATAACCACGCATTCGCCATCGATTACTTCCCCTAGCCATTACAGGACTATCTACGGACAATGAAACTCCAATGTTGAAATGTAGCTATGGCTTTTGGTCATCACTGAGAGGGTAGTTGGAAATAAGGTGTGCCAGACAGCTGATATTTGCATCGGCTAAATCGATCGATACAACAACCCCTGCCATTATTACGGAATGCTCGGGATTCTCAAATTTGATACAGCATGACACGAAATGAGTCATATCAGGTCTCCTAATTTGGAAACTTTTAGTTGTCAATGGTTGCACGCAATTGGCCTTGGTCATGGGTATCAATATCATTAAACTAATGGAAATGGAATCAGCAAATAGGTATATAAACGAAGCCAGGCCCCCATCATGAAGCGATAAAACGCAAATAACATTTATGGTTGATTATGTCCCAGGCATTGTCAGCCCTATGGATATCAGTGGTGACTCAGATCTGCGGCACCGGAGCTCCGTCTCGCCACTGAGATCTCCAGATGCCGCCTCGCCACTCTCGTCCTTCATTGGTCGGCCCGAACATGATCAGAACATGCTTCATTTCGGCTCAATTTGTCCGGATGTTTATCACGTTGCTAATATCGCGATTATTGTAGGATTGTGGCAACTATTTTAGTTTCCGTCGGCGCCCCGTTTAAAATACGAAAATCAAGAGCAATTCCATACCCCTACGAGGACAGTCTTGATGCGAGCTGTAAGCCCATATGGAAAGTCGATGTAATAATCATCATAAATCATTCAGTCGCTATATACTTGCTACATAATATCTATAAGTCGTTCTCAACTTTCATGTCTAAATAGAGTTGTCACCGCATGAGAATACACCACGAATGGAGCTCTTGTCATTCTCGAAAATGTTCAACAATTCCGTGATCGAAGACCACAAGCCGCCACCATTCATGAAAGCTGACTGCAGAATAAGCAATGCGTTGACAACGCACAGGGCAATCTTCTTCCAGTTCTTGGTATACTGGCCCTTGTTGATGTGAAACCAGAAGATGGCACTGAGACCGAAGGTGAACCAGGCAATTGTGGTGGCGGAGGAGATGGCGAGGATTGAGTCGAAGATGGGGATGGCATTGGAAATAACGAAGACAATAACCCAGTACAGAGTCACGCAGGCAACCCAGATGCTCCATGACTTGACGCTTCGGTCGGTGACTTGATGTGTAGCCTTGATGGATCGCATGGCAACAACGTACATATACTTAATACCGGTATGTCCAAAAGCCATGGCTGTTGCAAAGACACATGGCAGAACAAGTCCGTAGGCGACCTTGGCAGGGATTCTAGGCGCGGATCCCAGGGCAGGAGAGGTAGTGTAATCGCCAGCAAGACAATAAATGGCAACTGCGACGATAGTATAGAGGGTAATGGAGAACACTTCGAGGCAAGCCAACGCCATGGGGAAATCCCTGCTGGGGTTCTTCATCTCAGCCATGTAAGAAACGAAGCTGATGTTTCCGGCGTAGGCGTAGCAGATCTTGAGACAGGCGTTGAGACCCTGACGGAAAGTCGGGTTGCCGATGACCTGGATTTCCTTGTCCCAACCTGGAGGAGCCTGAGATGGGGTATCGACACCCAAGCTGATCATAACGACGAGGGCTGCAGCTAGAATACTGATTGTGGAGGGAATGCCGGATTGCGAGACGAATTTGACGGTTCGGGGAAGACATAAAACCCAGCAGGCGACGACGGCGATAATGACGAAGCTGACAGTGCAGAAGGCGTGGTTGCTGAGAGTGTTGAACGCAACGGATAATGTCACACTGGCAGATGCACAGGTCATCATAACCTTGATCATCAAACCAATGCCAGCAATGATCTCGAGCGGTCTACCGCCCACGATACCGCACATATCGACGACATTGACAACGTGAGGATATTTTCGATAGAATTGGAGTAGTTCGTAGGCAGTGTAAGCAGAGAGGGAACCCAGACCGATGATGGCAATAATGCCGGGAACGACGCCAAGGATCTTGAGACAACCGGGGAGAGACAATACACCGAGACCGACTTGGTTGGTGACGAGGACGAAGACGGTATCCCACTTGCCGAGGGTTCTGTAGTTTTTGCCGCCTTGGTTGAAGATGTTTTGCACAGGCTCGTCGGGCTGTTCCTTGGAGTCCATGATGTCGCCACCGTCGTCGACAGCATTGATCTCGTTGCCGTCGATACCCCGAATAGACGCAGGGCGTTGCTGCTCGGGGTGAGCCATCTCAGGCTGAGACTTTGTCGTCTTGTCCTCAGTGCTCATATTCAATGGTATAACAAAACAGTAGTATTCAGTAATAAAACCTCAACACGAGGGAAGAAAGGCAGGTTACGGGTGGAATATGATCAGCAACAGAGTTGACGAGATGAAGAAGAAGAGGTCCAACGGGAATCAAGCATTTCTTAAATACAACTGCCAAGCAAAAAGTCTCCAGATGTTTATCTCCCGTGGAAACGTAAGAACTCTCGTCATCTCGAGAGAAAAACGACTCGTCGGTATATCGTGGAGCCCCATGGGGGAACGTGAGTCTCTCACGTAAAAGTTAGCAAATATTCAATATGCATCAGGTCATTGGAATTCGAACAACGTTGCAGGGCCGAGCGAGAAGAAACGGGGCCGAGATGGAGTTCATGTTACGTTATGTGTCAGCGATCTTTTCTCAAAGTGACTGGGTTGGTTCAACGAGAATAAATACCCGTTAAAATCCCCAGAGTTTGGTGGAAACGGAGATAAGACTGGCATGGTTTATTTGTGGCTATCATATATCGAATTGTGAATATCTTGAGTGCATATGTTTAAAACAGGTCGTTGAGGTGAGGCTCTTGAGAGCTTGCCTTCGGAGATGAAAAAGATCTAGTTAGCAGGAGGCTAAACCGGCCGGACGCCAAGAGAACAAGCTTATTTCCGGCACCCTTGCTACAGCTTAGTTCTCGTACGGTAACGGAGGAAAAGTCAATAATCTGCCGGCGGTATCAACACAAAAAAGGTTGAGCGTTTCCGTTACGCGAAAAATAGCTTGTTTTGACACATGCATTCGCTATTTAGTGGAGTCGCCGAGTCTTGACTTGTTGATCAAGGGCGCCTGCAACATGCCGTAGTATCCGACGTCGGCCTAATAGAAGTATCGTTATTGGAGAGCAGAAAAGTTCTTGTCATTGTGTTGACTCTTTGTCTGCCGTGACTGAGGCGATGGGATGTTCAAGGCATCGTAAGATTTTGATCGGGCGGACTTGAGAAGTGCCGATGAAAATATTCCCGTTTATCTTGATAAGATAGGACAAGATAGGACCCATCTCATGTCGGTTAGACTACGGAGTGGCCTCGACAATAATCTCTGACGATCAGCATCCTACAGTACATCCATTCCTTCTAGAAACCAACGCTGATCGCCTCACCTCCTGCACCAAAACCCCCCAGCTGAGTCGCCAACCCATAACCCGCATCCAAGCGTTGGAGAAGATTGAGCATCTTGTGGGGGTTAGGTTGGGGAAATGAGGGGGAAAGCCCAAGTTCTCCCTGTTTTTGACTCAGATGCTCCGGGTTTTCCTCTTGATTGCCCAAGATCGTGGGGAATTTAACGTCTTGGCACCTCTGAACGGACAGTGTCTCCGCGTTGGATGACGAGCGAGCAGGGGCAACATCTAAGGTGGCTAGTCTGGGGAAATGCATGATTCTGACAACACGCTTCTCCCCCGTGTTTTGGGGTCTTCCAAGGAAGCGCTTCCTTGGGGTAATTTGTAACTAGTCGGTTAGCTTGACATCACTTTACCTTGGCTCTGCTCGTTACCGAATTATCCCGACCAGAAGTATAGAAGTATTATGTAAAAGCTCATGCTATGTCGATCGTCCCTGTATGTTCCCGTTCCATTCTGCTTCTGTTGATTATTAGGATAGGAGGCATGAGTGAATTGTTATTAGATGCAGGCAAATCTATGGAGCCTCTTTAACAGTACAGTCATCTGTATTGCCCATCAGCTTTCGAATCGCATCACGACCGCTGGGCAAGAGACTGCGAGCTCCTATACCAGCCCATATACCCTTAGGACGAGGTGGCATATCAATAACATCCCATGATTTTCCATTCCACTTTAGCCAAATCTCTTTGATCTGATCAAAGACATAAAGGTCACGACTTTCCGGGTGTAGCTGAGAAAACATCGTGGTTGCCCATACCGTCCCCCCTAAAGCTTGGACGCCGTCCTCCATGAATGTGATGGCGTAACAGGCCTGGCTCCAAGCCACCTGGTAGTAATTTCGTTGTAGAAGGCGGGAGACATTCGGGCGCTGAGGCATACTCAAACTGAGCGCTTTTGCCGCGTCTCTGAGGGCTGCATCGCTCGCCTTGAGTTGTTCATCGTCGAGTCGAACGAGTTGATCTTCTGGTGCTTGACTTGAGTGACCTGGAAAGCTCCAATGAATGACCTCATGTCCGATTGATGCGGCGCAGTTTCCCCACTCCAGATCGGCACCATCAGCACCTCCAGACAGACAAATGTCGAGATTTTCGGTTCTTTGAAGATATTCCATGGTTCTAACAAAGAATGGCAATAGTTATGCGGGTTGGATAGGTTGGCAAGTCCTCAAAATGTCAGAAATAAATACCCGTGAGTCATCCACAAGCAAGATATTGGCATAAGCACTAACCACCAAGACTACATTTTCGGATGAATATATCCCACGAAACTGAATGAATTATAGACATATGGCCAGTACGGTAGATTATAAATAGCCTAGACGATGATGTATTGCGGTGCCGATGTAATTTGAGAACGCCACGGAAAGACAGGAATATCATGTAAAGCTCATCATATTTACGTCGATTCTCCTATATGTGTACTATGAAATAAATGGTATGTAACTGACGCCACCAACAGAATATCACTGACACTTCCAGCTATCGGGCTTCTTGTAGTCGCCCTTGCCATCCCAGACATTACGGTAGGGATAGCGACAGTGTCTACGCTCAACCTCGACCTTTCCAGTTGGCGCACCTTTTTCGTAACGAACACCAGTCAGCGTATCGGGTGCCTTGCCTTCCTCGACCCACTTGACAATAGCCATGAGCACATTGTTCTTCACATCCTTGCCACCAAAGTTTGTCTGGCTATTTCCGATGCGAGCAGCACCATCTCCGCCTCCGCAATGACCACAGCCGCTGACACGGAAGTATCTGTAGAACTCGTCGAGTTCCTTGTTGTTGAGACCCATTGTTCGGGACACGTGGTTGTAGTAGTCCATTGAGTTATCGGCGCTGATGAGGCCGTCCTGGAGACCGTGCCAGTGGATAATCTTGGATCCACGCTTGCGGAACTTGGACAGGTCTCCCTCCCATGTCTCGACGTTGAAAGGGTTGACTTCAGAAGCTTTTGCGTAATCCTTAGGTCCAATGGTGTCGGGGCTCCATTTGGAGTCATTCCAGATAACGTATCGGAACCATTCCGTTGAGTAGGGGAAAGGTTGCTCACCAGCGACAAAGGCGAGTCCCTGGTCCGCGCCGGGAGGAATTCTAGGGTAGATGTATGTTCCGTTCTCGCCATACAGGGGAGAGAAGATCTTGCGGACAGACTCAATCTTGGGCGCTGTCAAGCAGTTCTTGGTCTGACCCTTGGTGCAGAGTAGAGCCTCGGGACGATATTGACAAAGGTTAGGGTCCTCAACAATGCCATCCTTCACACCGTCGAGAGGCTCGTCGCATTGTTCCAACGCGCTCTTGTGAACCATAACCCAATCGTCAGGTGAGATGTGAGTAGGAGCTCCAGGGGGACCGGAGATACCCCAGAAGCTTCCGGATTTTGACTGCAGACCGTTGAAGCGCATCGCCGGAGCACCAGCCACGATACCATCAAAATCCTCGGGGAAGCTCTGCGCCTCCTTCCATCCTTGTCGTCCACCAGTCGAGCAGCCGAGATAGTAAGACTTGGTGTGCTTCTTGCCGTAGAACTTCTTAGTAAGCTCCTTTCCGAGAACAGTACCAGTGTGAACTGAACGGTAGACATAATCCTCAACCACGCCAGAGTTGTGGAACATGGCGGCCCCAGAAGTTCCGTTGTGTCCGTTGTTCGCGCCAACAGTAGCGAAGCCGAAGCCAACACCGTAGGCAACATCGTCGTATTGGATGCATCCAGCCATTCCACCATTTCCAGTGCTCAGGAATCGACCAGTCCAGTTCGAAGGGAGCCAAGCTTCAAGGGTGAGGTTTGAAGTTGGTCCAGTTGTCACATGCATGGCAACACGACACATTTCAGCGTCGACAACGATGCTCTTGGGGAAACATGTTGGGTGGTTGTCGGGGAAAGAGATGTTCCCGCCGGCTTTGACATGCTCGGTGAACCAGACTTTGGTGTTGGGCAACTTCAGCGAGGTCTTGAAGCCAGCGCACTTGGTCGCAAAGTCATCCTTGCCAGGAGCAGCACAAGCTCCGAGCCCAAAGAGGCTGGGGAGCAACAAATCAGCGCGCATATTGTCTAGCGGTGAACAAATATCAGACTCGGTATTCTGCTCACTGCTCACCTGAGAAAGAGCGCTCAGCAGCACGAGGGGCCATCTCAACATTATATAACTCCCTCTGCATAAATATTTACCAAGCTCGACCCTTGTATTTGCGGGGTGATATTCATCACAAGTGATGCCAGATGGAGCAAGACGCCGATGATCCCTACCAGATGAGAAGCCCTCGGCAATACCATGGAAGTACTATCGCCAGACGGGAAAGGTCGACAAGCTACAAACAGGGCGGCAGTTGGAGCGGGAAAGGGGAGGAGGAGATTTCTGAAACCTCGGTTGACCAGACTGGGAATTAAATCCGGGGTGCATGTAGGGGCAAATTGAATGGGGTCGTAGTTTGCGAGTCAGTGGCATGGTGATGGTGTTTCTATGAGCAGAGACATCGGTCCGAGTACTTTATCTGAGAATAGCCATTATAGGCTCTATATAGGACCGTTGTAAATGGCATGGATATGAGGCCATCGTGGAATTTGATTTTGGAAAATGCGGTTAAATCCAGGGATGAATTACTGCCGTTGGGAGTAAAAGTTCAAGATCCAAAATGTCTGCAAGGGACGATCGGATGAATTTGGCTGGAACAGTTGCATTTGGTGTCCATCCTCACCAATTTACTGCTAGTGGATGTAACCCTCGCTCGTGGCCTGCTTTCACCGCTCAATCCATGGCTCAAATTTGTTAGCCATCGTGGGAACGTTCCCAACTGTTTGGATATCATCTGTTCCCCAAATCCATTCATGCAACTCGCCTATTTATCTCCAACGAGCAGATTCTCGACATGGCCGAGAACGGCATCTTCCGCCATTGCAGGGGCATTGAGTCACCATAACAATCCAAAAGTTCGTGGTTCTCAAATAAATATGAAAGTGAAGACTTGAAGATAGTTTGTTCAGTTGGAGTTTGATATTTAATTTACACTTCCAGTCCCCTGCGAACCTTATCGTTTTCGTATATTCGTATTCTCGTCAACCCGCAATATCCCCAGATCCACTGCACAAACTCTCATCCAGGGTTCTAACAAACCTTTTCGTGACGGCATTAACTCGGCAGTGATGTCTACCAGGATCTATCAATCCATATCCACCGACCAGAAAGAGTCAATGTTTATACCAGCCATATTGTCATCAGGGAGTCATTCAGGCAAAACCATCTATTCCCGGATTAGCAAATCATTCATTTCCGAGTATCACATCAAATGACTTACCTGCCACATGTCAATAACAACATACTTGCCCTTACTCTCTGCAGCAGGCCTTTGCAAAACACCAACAGCAAGGATATAATTCAACCACTCATAATCCGGATGCGACGCTTGAAAGACACCCCTCAGCAACGTCCGTCCATCCGGCTGTGTCGGCCCAGAAGTCTGAATATAAATATCAACTCCATCATGAGTCCGCAAGTTATATCGTGTATCGGGGAAGAAAATCCCCTTTGTATCTGTAAGACCCCAATCGGCACCGAGGTTGGTAACAGTCCCCTTGAGCTTCGGTCCTTCGAAAGTTCCGCCCGTGATGGGAATCACAACGCGACTTCCTTGGCCGTAGTCTCCAATTGGCCAGCGCTCACCAAGAGTTGCGTTAACGGTGTAGAGGAATTCGTAGGAGGGAGTTCCCATGCGTTGGGAAGCAGCCAGGATGGCATTGCAGGCGATGATGAGGTTAGTGAAAAGTCTCATTGCGTCAACCCCGATATGTCTATCTTGCTTTATGTGATTCCAAGTATTACAATTTTGCATGCTTTTAGGACGTCTTTTATGCTTACTCCTCTGATCGCCAAGTCGATCTAAAGATTCATCTCAGTGATGGTCATCGATGGAAGGGATCGGCTAAACGTGAGGGGTCAACACCCCGCATAGGAACCGGCAATTAAGTGCGGCACCAGGCATCTAATTCAATATTATCATGGTTTTGAATAGTCTAAGTTTGATATAGGGAAGTTCCTTTTTAGCCGCTGCGCGAGTCAAGCGTCATGCGGTAATGGCCGATTAAGGATAGTGCTTCCAGGACCAATATCGCAGAGCAGTTCGTCATCATAACTCCAATTCTCATGATATCATAAGTCGTGGTCCTCTTCTTCCAGAAACCAGGGTCCATCGTGAATCTCATGCACCTCAGCTGAAGCCTCTTTCTCAGAAGTCATTGCAGCTTCATTCCTTTCTCTCCACATAGCAGCTTTATCAGCTTGGCGTGTTGTTCCCTCCCAAGTCCGTCCTTGAAGGTGTCTGAGGCACAATTGTTTGCCGTTATCGGGGTAGTAAAGCCAAGTGGCCCATTTTGTCCACTACTTTGTATTAGTTATTGCTTCCCAAACATGGGAACGGTGGGGAGGTGGGATTGGGTTCACTTACCAAACCATCCTTCATCTGATCCCGGGCCCGTTGTCCAATCTTATCCTCGATAAAATCTCCCCGAAGCATAGCTAGCCGCGATGGGAACACACGCTCTAAATAGTGCGCTTTTGACGCAAGATGAGGTTTATCATGCCATAAATACATGGGCGTCAATGGGATTTTGACACCAGGATGCGATGCTGCTTCGTAATCGCAAGTGAGAGATGAAGACAGGTTTCGAAGGACTGGATGTTGTTCCGAAGAAACATATGAAAGCATTCGCACAGCAGCTAAGCAGACATATTTGATGGGCGCCTCTGGATTCGAATCGTGGGTTTGCATGATTTGTAGAAGGGGCTGGATGGGCAGATCAGCTACCAAAGCCCAGTCATGCTGCTGGACCCAGACATGGGTAGTTTGAGTGGCTCTCAGTGCCGACCTGACAGCAAGGCCGAAGCCGAAACGTCTTGATGGTTCTATAAAAGTGACCTTATTGTCGAGAGTATGGGATATTGTGTAATCGACAGTGTTCCGGGGGTTAGGACTTCCAAACTCTGCTATATCATCTTGATGTGCGAAATGAGAAGTAGCAGGATCGTGATGATACTTTTTGAGTATCAAGTTTTTGACATTCTTCTTGTATGCGCTGTAATCAGCAGCTTGCTGAGGTGTGACTTGTCCTCTCTTGAGGCGTGCAGTTGGGACTATCTGATCAAAAGCATCAAAAACAACGATGACATTGCATTGCATCAAAGCTGGGCAGTGGCGATCAAAGGAGTCCAAAATGGATGAGATGAGCTCAGTCGATGGAGCAGATGGAGTTGGTGAAGTTGTTATTATGACGGTGACGAGACTCTGTACGGTCGCGTCTCGTGTCATTTTGGTGAATGACCTGGCCTGAGGAGTCGGTCTCAACTGGACAGCGCATTGGGTATCACCAAGACCAGCATCTACCCTGTACTGTATGAGACGTCGACGGCTGTGGATTATCAGGCTGTGTTTGAGATCTGAGTCAATCGATCAAAGCAAGCGAGCAAGCATGGCTGGTAGTGAGATTGGGCGCGTGGATGGATGGAACGGGCCGCTCTGATTGAGGCGGAAAATTTTGCGGTCGCTATGACGTGATAAGGTTTATTTCTATGTACCTACAGGACAGTATGGCCAAGTAAGTATCTACTTAATCAGCCCTTTTCACAGCGCAACAAAGGATGGCAATTCTGTCTCAATTAAATGCCTTCGAAGTCATGATAACAATTCACCTAAAAATAGGAATAAGGGTTGGTTCAGTTGGCAAAGCACCGATTGTTGCTGTTGCGACGCGCGTACGACTCAACGCTGTGCAATGACGTGTAACATTAATAAACCTCAACATCACCCAAGTACGGATACTGTAGTAGCGAAGCCAAGCCAAGCCATCCAAGAGAAAAACCCAACGGCTGGGCTGGGCTCGTTTAACAAATGGCAAAACGCTAGAGCAAGTCATCAAATGTTTCATCTTAACTTCCCTGGCAGCAACAAAGTGATAGACAGCGTTTATCTGGCAATAGCCAGGTTCACGTTATTCCACGCCGGCCCAACCTTCAGATAAACGCCCGATCCGATGCCATGCATGACATCCCAGCAAGCCAAGACTGCAAGTAGCCGCTGTTTCAGCATACGGGTAGAACGTGGATCAATAAAACTGTCGCCTAATCATTCTGCGCTTCTATGATTTGGAGATGTATTTAATAATTAATGGAAACGGATACTAAAGTGTCAATTCGCGTGATGCTGCTGCACACTTCCTCGTAAAATTGACTGATGCTGTGACATTGACTGCACTGCAATTGAGCGGCTGGGGTTGCTGTTCTCAGTGGGCCTGACACTGACTGACTGGCACTGGAACGGAACCCCTGGAGCTAGCCCCAACCTCAAGAAATTTCCACTCCACGGGGCGACTTGGCTTCTCACCACCAACCTCGCCATTTCCAGCCATCGCCTTTCTAGACTCTCACTAAAACAAGATTCAAGTCCAGACTCTGTCGTTGTGAATTCCTTCCTCTTCATTCTTTCAACCCATTTTCCCCTCTTTTTTTTTTTCTGTTTCTTCATTTTCTCAATTGCTGTCGGTGATACGATACCGTTGAGACATCTTCATTCCACACTCTTCACCGTCACCGCATCTCACACCGACCAGAGACATGGCTACAATGGCAGCTCCTCACCAGCCAAGATACAACCTTGAAGACCCGGGCTACGAGCCTCGCACCGCTCGCGACGCCCGTGAAGCAGCTCGCGCCGCGAGAAACGGCCAGAGTCCGCGATACAGACGCACTCAGTCTCCCGAGCAGCTCGACGATTATCGCTTCCAGAGCGAAGAGTCGGACATGCGCTCTCCCACCTCTGACGTGGCATTGCAGGACGCCATGCTCGCACAAGCACAGCAGCAGCAGCAGGTTAGTTTTTTTTTTGTTCCCTGCAAAATCTTTTCTCCGTGTTCTCGTAATTAACCTTTTGTCCCGCTAAAGCGCGTCGTTCCGGTTGGTCAGGGTCAAGTCCCTCGTAACGCTGGTCAGCGCAGACAACCTCCCGGTGGCCCCAACAACAACGGAAGCATCAACGGCCCCAACCCCAGAGGTCCTCAAGGTCAAGGTCAAGGTCAACCAATGCCCCCATCTTACCCGGGCGGAATGGACGGTGGTCCTCAGCAGCAGCAGCAGCCCAATGGCCCTAGAGATGGTACCCGCTACAGACGTCAATCTCGTCGCGCTTCAGAGTCTGAGCCCAGACCTCATGGCGAATCTCCAACCAGACCAGGCCCAAACACCCAGCAGAGCCGTGTTTCTCAATCCATGGCTTCGGAGCAGCACCAGCAGCGTCGCGGTCCTTCACCAGACCGCCTAGCAGTTCCCGGCAATGACATCAACCGCCTCAACAGCCCCAGCATTCAAAAGAGCGTTCTTCAGCCTCTTGAGCAGAAGATTCACGAGTATGACCATCTCATGCACGAAGCTCAAGCACAGATGAACCAGCTCGATGATGAAATCCGCGCTCTCCAGGAGCGACGCCGTCAAGCCGAAGACCGCTTCATCGAAGCCAAGTCCAAGCACGACGAGTACGAGCGTCAGCACGCAGATGTTGGCAAAGCTCTGCGCGGTGAGCTCATGCAGCAGCAGGCCCCGCCTCCCATGGCCCGCCAGCCCGTCCAGCGCATGGAGAGCATCGACAGTTTCGACCAGCGACCCGTCAGCGCGCAGAGCTCCTTTCATCAGAAGCCTAAGAAAGGGGGTATGCTGCGGATGAGCTTGTTCAACAAGAGCTCTTGACTAGACAAGGGGTGTTTATGAAGTTATGTGTTAATGACTAGGATGGGATATCGATGGACAGGGAAAATGATGACTTTTTGTGTGTTTTTGAATCTTCTTAGTTGTCCAGCACAAAAGGACTTTTGGCTACATGTTTAATATGTTTGGATGTAAATATACTGAGGAGGTAATGGTTTGCACATGAATGTCGATACATTAAAAGATATTGAATTGAGTTTGTCATGTTAAGTTTAAACTGCTCTATACCTGTTGAATCTAGGTGATGTTTGATGATGTATGAGTGAGCGCATAATAGTCTTGGTACCTTCATCTTATAAGTTGTCTGCTCATAAAAAGTCTTAGCTAAACCAAACTTTGGAAGCAGCATTTCACTGAGCACATGCTTCCTTATACCCTTTATGGGATTGTTCTATTTAGATAATGTTCGCCGAAGTCAGGCGGGGCTATAAACACGTGGCTTGCGGAATTCAAGACAGAGCACTTCTTCACTGATAATAAATTGGACCTACCCGTTGACCAGACCTGACAGTAGCTAACTAAGCTTGCTTAGCTAGGCATAAAAAGGTGGAAACAGCTAGGTGAACCTTGAATATTAGTAAATTTAGTGAGCAAATGTTAGCTTACCCAAGTGTATAATTTCCTGTTACGGGTAATTCTGGATATTTTCTAGAGCATGATCGGATAATATTGTATAGACCAAACTATACTAGGGAAGATATGTTCTAGTTTTTATACGCTTTATGCCGAACTAAGCTTGCTTAGTTAGCTACCGTCAGGTCTCGCCAACGGGTACTGTAGTCTGTAGTGAACTGGGGCAAGAAGAACCGATGGGGGGAGATCAACGACGTTGGCTGACCCGGTGGACCCGGTCTACCAGGCCGAGTGACTGTCGGGATTCCAGCATTATCCCCCTTTTCAGTTTAAAAACTCATCCATCATTATCTCATCAACGTCAATAGCCTTAAACAAATCAACAAAACCCAAGGACATGTTTTGCAAATTCGCATAGCAGACTGAAGTTCTTGCTATGTTCTCAGTACACCAACCCTAAGATATAGCTATGTTCGCAGACCAGACAGAAACGCCTCTTACCTAGAATTTGCCCACTTTCCCACTCGCCTATTCTGTCTAACCCATTGAGGCATCGAGATCGTCCTGCTTCAGGGTCTGGTTTTCCTTTAGCAGGGCTTGCAAGGCAAGCAGGGCTTTCCAAAAGATGTTATATCCCGCCACACAGACATAGATCTGCAGATGGGAGTCGCACCCATGATTAGTTCCGCCTTGCAAGGCAGTGATCCTCTCATCTGACCACTGACTTGTCCAGAATGAGAAAATGCTCGGTAGAAGGATGCTGATTTAAAGTTCGCGAACTGCTCCATTCTTCCAAGACTCGTCACCTGAATCAGAACAGGGGTCCAAGCGGGGACTTCGGAAGAGGTGGGTTTGAGTAGAGCGTGCCGTGGTTGTACTATGAGTCTGTCACAGGGACCACGTAGGACAGAAGTTATTTGGTTTCACACCATAAAACGTAACTCAATGAAACTACTCTCGTTAGAGAAAGCACTTGGCATTAGAAGAATTCGTGGCTTGAAATACTTCTTCTGATCTTGGTGTTGGTTGGTTGAAGGTATTACCTAACGACGGAATTTCCGAACAAGCTACGGAACATGCTTATGGTGCCCCTTAAACTGCCCAGCGCATCGTAGATAGGTACGGAGATAACAGCGAATTATTGCCGCTATTTCAAAGACATGTCTATAACATGACGCGCACGGTCTGTTGGCTTAACTGTATTCAACATCATCCGCCTGGTTCCCGGAGGTCCTGAGGGCTCATGATAGACGTTAAAACCGACTCGTAACTTCTCATGACTCGAGACGGAAGCTAAGTGGCCGACTAACCCTTGTCGTAGCGCCGATCTGCACTAGCGTCCACTACTATTGCAACCTCATCCCCTACTACGCTATATTCCCCCAATACTACGACGGATCTAATCCCGAATTGGTCTTATCTGTTCGTATGTAGCAATCTTGGAATTATCATTGGCGATATGGCGCTGGGAAAAGCTCACTAGAGTCACAGGTGGCCCTTGCGAGTGGAGGTCCGTTCACTGTCGATTAGATTCTTTAAAGAGTCGCTTACGTCTTTGCGGCTCCCCATCTCACATGCAAGCATTTTGCTCCGCCAGCTGCAACCATGGGCAGTGCTGCGACCTTTGCCGCAGAGTCGTTCACTTTGCTGTCTATCGGCATCTTGATTGTCGGCCTCCGAACATATGCGAGGATACGACAGGCTGGTATCCGGAACTTTGGAGCTGATGATTACTTGATGCTGTTCGTGATCATCCCGTATACGATTGAGACGGCGCTTGCGTATACGGTTGGCGCCAAGTATCGTGGTCTGTCGAATAGTGGCATGACAGAGGGAGAGAGGAAAGCGCTGTCCCCGGATAGTGAAGAGTATGGATTGAGGTAGGTTGCATGATCGATCGTCAAGGAGCGATGGAACACTAAATCGCTTACAGGGTCGGTGGGTCTAAGATCCAAATTGCTGGTTGGATCATCTATATGACAGTGCTATGGATTATCAAGGCTGCACTATGTGCCTTCTATCTTCGACTCACGGTAGGTTTGGCAAGATGACGAAAACAGAATGGTATCACTGACAATACAGGCTGGCCTCAATGGGTACAAAACCCGTATTTACATCGGCTTCGGCCTCATCGTGTCAACATACATTACCATCCTGTGCTGTATTCTGTTTAGTTGCCAACCTTTCCACCGCCTTTGGCAAATCAATCCTGACCCAGGCAGTATGTCATGAATAGTAAATAAATACAAGACGGTTTGCTAATAGACTACAGACATCTGCCAGCCTGCATTGTCGAAGCTCTACATCTTCATCGTCGTTATTCTCAACATCATCACCGACGTTTACCTGCTAGCGATTCCAATCCCCATGCTCTGGGGCGCCAGAATCCCCAAGGTAAAGAAGTATGGATTGGTAGTTCTATTTTCCGGTGCTATCTTTGTTATGGTTGCCGGAATATTACGCTGTGTTCTTATTCTTCAGGTTCGTCTCATTTCTCTGCCACAAGTGCCCAACCAAATGTGCGATGCTAATATCTTGTAGAACCCCATAACAGGTCCCCAACAAGCTGCATCATGGGCTGTGCGAGAAACATTCGTGGCTGTCGTAACATCCAACCTCCCTAGCACATGGGGCTGGATGCGGCAGAAACTCAGACCTATCTTCGGCTCACTTCTCTCATCCAACCCCGCCAGCTCCAAGTACAAAGGCGGTCCCGAACCTGGAAGCATCATGCTCGGCGATGGAAACGGCTCCAACTGGAAGAGCCGCAGTAACGGCCGGTCGATCAGATCGATAGCGGGGCTGGAAGGTGGGAATGATCGGACTGAGCGTAGTGTTTATATTCATGGCGGCGAAGGCGAAGCGAGCTCGGATGAGATCATTCCTGGAAAGCTCGATGGTATTACGAAGCAGGTTGAATTCAGGGTTGGCGAGTCTCACGCACGACCATGATGAAAAGAGGAAGAAAAAGTAATTTAGATGCGATAGACCCTTGATAGAATGAACTAATGTATAATAACGATTGGTTTTATTGTTTGCGTTGTTCTATTTTGGTTGGAACTCTGTCAAGGGAGAAGATGTCTGTGCTCTCGGTGCTATTTACCTGATACTCAGGTTTGCCATCACTTGAAAACATGAGTGGGTAATTGTTTGCCATCCTCGTCGAATCTCTTTGGAATGACGTTGAGAATACCATCAACATCTCGAGGTTCATAGTCCAACAGCGACGAGGCAAAAATCAAGACATCCATTCCAAACTTCTCCTTGATCCAATGCGCGAACATGTCCATTCCAGCAACAGCACCTCCCGCGGTCCAAATGTTTCCATCGATAACCCACTTCTTCTCGTCCGTCCACTTGACATCAGGGAACTTGTGCCTGGCAGCTGGAATTACACCATGGTTGATAGTCGCATTCTTTCCGTCTAGGACACCTGCGGCCGCAGCGACACAAGCTCCAGTGCAGGTGGTAAACAGAAGCTTTCCAGCCGCGACGTGCTTTTGGATGAACTCGGCGTATTTGGGGTGTAGCACAAAGTTGATAAGATCGGGACCACCAAGGAGAAGAATGTCAAGCTCTGGGCATTCATCCACGGTTGTCGTGGGTACAATGGGTAGGTTGCTGGTTTCGAGAGTAAAGGGATCCTTTGTGATTCCAATGTGGTGGACGACAAATTCTGGTGCGCGGGAGATTGCGTCTTCCTCAACTTTCATCATGCCAGCGAGGGCCTGAAGATATGGTTTGCTTGCACAGTTGACGAGGTCTGTCGGACCGAAGACATCGATTGCTTGGAAGTTGTAGACAAGCGTGCCGAAATGGAGGGGAGCCATTTTGAGAGGAGGTTTGGATCAAGTTTGAAGTATTGGTAGAGTGTTTGAGGGTGGCGTCCAACTGAAAGATGGCTCTCGCCTGGGTTTTATAGTAAGAGACAATCATGACAGTTATTCACCAAGACAGTTGCCAAGTGGTGAATAACAAAAGTTCTGACACTTTCCGTAAAACCTCGTGTTTTATATCCGGACTGATTCGGAGCGTGTGTTTGATAGCGGAGAATCGACCAGGGTAAGCCTCCAATGACAACAACGGAACTCTGTGCGAGCGAAAGTGGACGCTCTGATTGTTCCTGGTAGAGCTTAGCGAGTGATGTTCTTTCCATCAAGCCTCGGAGCGATAGACTTGGGCTTACGAGTTTTCGGACAGTTAGACAAACGACGGGTTTCGCGACCGATGTAAGAGGTTCGCATGCGGCAAGTCAGGTTAAGATACGAAAAGAGGAAAAGCACAAGATTATTGAGAATGAATCGAATTGAGGGCATATACATAGAGTGTAATAGTCTCGATACCTTTTTGATAGGCCCGTTAAAAGTCGAGGATTCAGCGATCGATAACAGGTTTTGCAATATTTATTCAGCGCTACCAACCTAACTGATATCAGTGAATCCTATTTTATATCTCAACGTAATAGATCAAGGTGATAACTAATATGTATGAACTCATTTTGCTCTGAACTATTTTGAGTATCATGGGCGATAGTCTGGTAACAATTGTGTCGCTTTGATTGATCTCCGGTCAGATAAGGAAACCAAAATCAATGAGCGATGCTCTCAAATGCAGGACCCCCCAATTTTCACACAAAGCGTCAATACTCACGACTCTCCGGCTTCTTCGGAAGGGACCAGTCTCCTCACCGTATAGCCCGCTCTTATCTGGATTACGAATCTACGAAATGACCCTAGTCTCGGCACCTGTCAAGGATCTTGTGTATGTAGATGGACCACGCGGCGTCATGTAATCAAAACGCGGGGAAGCAAGACAATGCGCTCATTCGTCCAAGCGCAACAGCTGAATGTCATTGTCGAGACCGTCTCCGTCGTCCTTCTATAATGGGCTTGGCAACTGGGGTAAATCTCTCGATCAACGTCAATTCCCTGCAACCATTATCTTGATGGAGCGGGGAACTTATCTCGATAGACGTGCGGGCAAAGCTTAAACAAAACAAGGATGGGACGTTGAATAATTGCAATCTGTTCCCCCAACACGGTAAGCGTGATCTACCAAAAGTCGGGGTATTTAGCACTAAGCAAAAGAATTGCTATTCAACTGCCATAAAGGGAAAGAAATTGGGCACGCTGATAAGATAGGGCAACGTTGTCTATCAGACGACAATGCAATCATACAGACCAGGACATGGGGCATAGTTACGACGAGAAGGGAAGGAGGTGAAGATAGTGGTTGATAGTTGATAACTAGTAGACAGAGGGATCAACAGTAGGATTCTCTGGTGTGTAAACAAGAAGCATAAGTACTTGACTTGAACCCTCGAAAACATGGAAAAAGACTCTTCTTCAGACACCCCATTCATTATCATCAACCCCAAGTCGTATTGATCTAGAGCTCTTATCTCGAGATGCGACACTCTTCTCAATTACTATCAATATCCCTTGGCCTTCTCCTTAGCTCAGGCGAAGCGGCAACAATACCTCGCAGAGACACTTGTACCAAAACAAAGGTTGCAATTCTCGGTGCTGGTGTAGCTGGTGTCACGGCTGCGCAAACATTACATAATGCCTCTATCCATGACTTTCTGATTCTCGAGCACAATGACTACATCGGAGGTCGTGTCAGACATACCTCATTCGGAAAATCATCCGACGGTACACCGCTGACTGTTGAGCTTGGTGCAAACTGGATCGAGGGTCTCCAGAATCCCTCAGGCGAGGTAAATCCGGTCTGGCGTCTTGCGCAAAAACACAAAGTGAAAAACACATATTCCAACACCAGTGCAATTATCACCTACGACGAGACTGGAGCATCGGACTATACACATCTCATCGATCTCTTTGATGAGAAGTTGGAGATTGCTGCACAGGATGCTGGCTATATCTTCACTGAAAATCTTCAAGATACATCAACTCGTGCTGGTCTGAGCCTCGCAGGCTGGAAGCCCAAGAGAGATATGAAGATGGCTGCCGCTGATTGGTGGGGTTGGGATTTCGAGACTGCGTACTCTCCCGAACAGAGCGGCTTTGTATACGGTGTTGCTGGCAATAACGCAACGTTCAAGCACTTCAGTGACGAGACGAATCTTGTTGTTGATCAGCGAGGATACAATGCTTGGATCATTGGAGAAGCGAATGAGTTTCTGAAGAAGAATGATCCAAGACTCCGCTTGAACACGACGGTCAAGAAGATCCAGTACAACACCAAAGGCGTCAAGATCGACACTGAAGACGGCTGCGTGGAGGCAGACTACGCTATATGCACTTTCTCCGTCGGTGTCTTGCAAAACAACGCTGTCGACTTCAAGCCTACCCTTCCTCGCTGGAAGAGACAAGCCATTGAACAGTTCCAAATGGGAACCTACACCAAGATCTTTATGCAGTTCAATGAGACATTCTGGCCAGAGGACACACAGTACTTCCTCTACGCCGATCCAGAGCAGCGCGGTTACTATCCTCTGTTCCAATCATTGAGCACGCCAGGCTTCCTCCCCGGCTCGAATATCCTGTTTGGCACTGTTGTGCAGCAGCAAGCCTATGAGGTTGAGAAGCAGTCTGATGAAAAGACCAAGAAGGAAATCATGGAGGTGCTACGCTCTATGTTTCCGGATAAGCACATTCCCGAACCCACGGCATTCATGTACCCCCGTTGGGGTATGGAAGAGTAAGTGAGCCCAGTCCATAAAAGGTGATGTTTGCTAACGCAGAGAATCAGATGGTCGTACGGGTCGTACAGTAACTGGCCCGTTGGCATGACCCTCGAGAAGCATCAGAACCTCCGCGCCAACGTCGATCGTTTGTGGTTTGCCGGCGAGGCAAATTCAGCCGAGTTCTTCGGGTATTTGCAGGGAGCTTACTTAGAAGGGCAGGAGATTGGAGAGCGAATTACGAGGATTCTCAAGGGTGAGGAGTCAGAGAAGTCACAGCAGATGAAGAGATACAAGACGTTACGCGGTACGACAGAGCCCGAGGAGCATGATGCTGCTAATGGCTGGTCGATTCCTCTTGATGATTGAAAGGATTGTATCTACGGTAGGTGAAGGATAGAGAAGTAGCTTAGAAATAAAGAATATTACATTCAGAATTATAATGCGGGTTCTCTCTTATAGATTTTCTCACCATGTGAATCTTTTTATTTGGACTCTCTATTAATTAGATTAAAACATTTCCTGCGCTTCACAGTCTAATCCTACATTACACCAAGAGTCAAACATTCTCAAACGTGACTAGGTATAATTCTGTTACACCTTTTTCAACCTCGGATATATCAAGACGATTGCACTCAACATTCATTTCGAAAGGTGCCAAATCCGCTGATCTACCGAGCCATGTTTACATATAAGCCGCTCAGTCGCGACTACTCGGAAATCAGGCCCGTTCTCCTTGCCCAACCCTCTATTTCTGGCACACGCATCTCACTCGAACTCCGCTATGCCCTTATGGAAAGTGGAGGCTACTCAGCAATATCCTATGTATGGGGAGACCCCAGCGGCCCTGTGGAGGTTCTCATCAACGGAACTCCACTCAAAGTTCGAAAGAATCTACACTAAGTCCTCAGACAACTTCAAGAGAATCAAGTTGATGGTTAGATTTGGATCGACTCTTTGTATATCCAGCAGAGCGAAAATGATAAGAAGACTTACCAAGTGGGGTTGATGCGCGCCATTTATGGCGAAGCTGACCGCATATATTCCTAGATCGGAGAGGCGACTTAATACATAGACCTAGCAATGGAGTTAATTGATTCTATCGGGCCACGAGCAGCCATTTTTAATATCGGGAACCTGGGTGACAAAGGAAAAGAAGTCTATGAAGTCATCGATAACTATTACTTGGACTATTTAAGTGGCATAGAGCTAAAGGAAACTCCGACAGCAGACGATGTCTATGACTTTATCAATCACCATGTTCAGGGATATATAGACCATAGAACCCGGTACGGCGACCTAACTATCAAGAGTCTTTATTATCCATCAGAACTGGCTGGACTTCTCTTGGAAACTTTCAGCGGAATTGGTCTCTCATCTGAGGGTGACCCCAAGCTGTCGGGGTTGGATGACATGATGCAGTGAGAATACTGGAAGCGAGTTTGGATCAATCAGAAAGTTGCCTTGGCCAGAGAGATGAGTATCTTGTGTGCTATGAAGTGGAAAATCCTCTACCTGATAGAAGAGACAATCGGTTGTGCAACCTGGAGATATTGTGACGCTCCTATGGGGCATTCACACACCTATTGTGCTTCGCCCACGGGCTGAAGGCGAGTTAGTTTGTTTCAAGTGTAAGCATGATAACCACTAGTAGTTTTTGAACGGCGTCGAAAGTTGAAAATGACGTACGAGACCTAGGACATTGGTCGGTGTAGGATTCATTGTTGACCAAAGTAAAGCTGGGATAAGTTGGTGGAAAATTGGTCTACTTACGATTATCTATCATAATCATGTTACCTTTAGGAATGGACTAGACCAGGGCATTCCATGGTTGCCACTAAGCCTACATGCAGGTCCAGATCGAAAACGGCGGTCAACCGTAAACAGAAGCTTAAAAATAAGCCACCAACCTTGGCCTTCTCTATTTGCTAAACTCGAGAACTGCTTTCGTCTTAGTTAATCGGGAAGTCTCACATCCACCTCACTAACGGCTGTCCGGAACTCTCAAGTCGGTGAGTACAGGCTCCCTGAATGGAATTGATCGACCTGTTATTTCCTTGTTATTATCATGTGTAACGATATTCGTGAGTCTTGGCGATAATGATCGTTCAGCAGAAACCCAAAGTTTGCATCAGCCACTTTCACTCAAAAGGGAAACGGAAGATGCCATTGTCACATATCTTGGAAGAAGTAGGTGTTGAGAATATGTGATAGCATGATTACAAGACTGATAACGGATGGCATAAGGATGTATCGTAGCTAGCTTTCAAGAAGTCGATTTGTTTTGATGAGAGGCTGAAATCAGCTCTAGGCTCACTTACAATCAGCTGCCCTTTCACGAATTAATTGCTCTAAAGTGGCGGTGGGAATTCTCTGGAATGTGATGGCGCCTACGATTGGGTGATAGCCTCCGTTCACAAGCCACTGTCTCTTCTGACTTCTACCCGAATACCCTGCCAGAGCCGCGACAATCGGTGTGTAACCCCAATTCCATCATTTCCAGCTGAACCACAACCCTAGCGTCATACCAAGATAGCCTTACTGCAATTAAGCTATAGCCTTTGCAGATCGAGACCGTTCTTGGTGTATCACGTTTCTCGGGGATAGGTGCCTGGTTTTATGCCTACCTATGACGCGCTTAACCCGTTGCTTGCTTAGAATGCCATTTATGTGCCAAGACTTCCCACCTCTGGCTGGTATGCCCTCTTGGCATTTCTCCTTGTGCCAATTCTTATAACGTACTTGACTGCACTTACTTCCAAGATTCTTCACAATGATGTTGCCGCACCGTGATAAATGGGATGTTCACTATACTTCGATCGATGGGACAGTCTACATCGGTCGAGATGTATTCGTTATCGTATGTCTCACCTTGAATCTAGATTTCTGTTGGCTGACCTTGTTATCCAGGTTGCCTCGACACTGTCGCTCTACAATGCCATTGAATTACTCACCCTCATTGTCCTCACCTTCAAAAGACGAGCCGGCCTTTACTTCTGGAGCATACTGATCGCCTCATTTGGTATCATTCCATATTGCTTGGGATGGTTGATAGTCTACTTTGACCTGACGCACGATTACATTGGGATGATCATAGAGACCATTGGTTGGGTTCTCGTGATTAGCGGCCAATCCGTTGTCTTGTATTCTCGACTTCATCTTATCGTTACCGATAAAAAGATCCTACGCGGTGTTCTCATCATGATCATCATTAATGGCTTTGTTTGGGTAAGTTGGGTAGTTCAGCGAAACAATTCTATACTGACAGCAAGATAAGCATACGACAATGACTGTACTGCTATTCGGATCCGAGTATAGCCCTGCAGAAAACAGAGGCGGTTTCAACAACGTCTTTAACGTGGCAGAAAAGATTTCCATGTGCTGCTTTTACATACAAGAGCTCATTATCTCTGGCTTATACATCTGGAAATCGATGGACATTCTCAACACAGCCTTTGGCAACACGCGAAGCATGCTATACAAGCTCTTTGCCATTAACCTTGTTATTGTTTTAATGGACATCGCACTTCTGGCCATCGAGTTTTACGATCTCTACATCTGGGAACAGGGTATCAAATTGATCACATACTCAATCAAGCTCAAGCTTGAATTTGCTGTCCTGAGCGAGCTTATCGAGTTTGTTCGCAGCCGCAGCGGAACTCGATCACGACCAACAAACAAATCTGAGAATCAGAGTACCTTGGTACCTCTATCTACAATGCAGAAAGGAAACACCAAGAGCAGCATGAGTAAACCTATGAGCAAACCTATGAGCAAACCTATGAGCAAACCTATGAGCAAGAGTATGGACAACGACATGGGCCCGAGGGACTTTGTCCACGCTGGCGACTCTCACACGAATACGACTATCGCGGCGTCAAATGCTGTAACGGTACCGCCCACTGCAGCTAGAGACAGGATACATGTTATGAGCGAAGTCGATGTGGAGAGTTTGTCTGCATATCCAGGGGATAATCGAAGTACTGATGACTTGTGGGGTAATATGCCGCAAGAGCCTGGAAGAGACATGGTGGGCAGGGCATTTTAGTCAGAAGACTGCAGCCTTTTATGACAATCATTTCGCGTTTTAATAAAATAAGATAATCAAGTTTCAAAAAGGGAAATTTTGAAAGAGATCACTATTAATTATATATTTGTTCTAAGATTGAGGCGCGGCAACCCCCCCCCCTGTAGTTTGTAAGGCTATTTTCTGAGCCAGGTGCATAACACCATCATCCTCATATGCAAGTAAGCAACTGACAACAAATCAAAGAGCGAAGAGAGGTCGCATTGGAGATAACTTCATCGAATAGAATCATGACACTTGACACTGCCCCTCGGAAGCGTTTTGCTCCGCCTGATTTCTAAGTCAAGAGGCGAAGATAAGCTTTCAGCCGCAGGTCTCATTTTAAACATTATACTACAATGCCTGGTTTCCTGCAGCCAACGATATTATACTGGCACACTCACAAATCTTTTACTTTCTGCGTTTTCCATCATCTCTTTGTTTCATCAACCATGGACCCGGCTTCCTTAAGTTTTGGAATTGTCTCACTGGCTATGCAGTTAGCACAGGCAGCTGGGGCCGTTCGACAACTAATTTCAGCCTACAAGTCTGCAACAAAAGAGCTGCAAGATCTTGTTGACAAGCTCGATGATATCGAGACCATCTGCTGTTCCTTAGAGATAGTGCTTTCAGACGCCGAAAAGTCGATCTTGAAACCTTTGGAAACAGCTTTGATGAAAAAGCTACATCGCATCATTCGGGAGTGTTTTCTCAAAGTCTCCGAAATACACGACATCCTGATGACGATAACCGAGAAGCAAAAGCAAACTCGTACACCTCTGAGGACTACCGGATCTCTCTTTCTGCGCTATAGAGACAAGATTCGCCTCGCGACGGACAGCCTAGATCGATGTCTTGCTTCACTTCAGCTGCACATGACGGCCAACATTTTGTAAGATTGTCCCCGTTACTGGTAATTCTTTTCCTCATGCAATAGGGCTGTGAGCATGCGATCATCAAATACCGTTTGTGGCCCCTCTTCTACAGCCACGCTTCCGTCGACAAACGAAAGGCCGCCAGATAAAACCAACTTTGAGTCATGTAAGGGCCTTTGCGGGAGTCAAAGAAAGCAGGAAATTGTTGTCAAAACATGGCGACAGGGTTGGCAGTCGATGGCCTTTTTTCAATGGACAAGAAAACAAACGAAGGGCGAGAACAATGCGAGCCTGCAGCAAGATTCGATACTAACTTTGGGATCTTCGCTGCTCAACGTGTACATCAAGGTCTCGGTGTATTCTGGATCCCTAGCCCCATATTGTTTCGCCTTTCAACTACCACGGGTTATCTCTCTCTATCATACACGAGATACAGTAGGTTTACAGATTGAATGTGCTTTTGGGATCGATCGCTTGGACAAAGTTCAAGATTTTTTGAGACAGGGTATACTGACTCCTGCAACGGCCATTGTCTGGGGGAGTGAATACAATCCTGACGATGAGACTTCTTTGTTGGGTGTAAGTTGATAGAGCACGGCGGCCCTTCATTTACTGACATCATGGAAGTTTGCGGCATTGGCTAAGTCGAGCCGGATCCTTAAGTTTCTAATGGCACACAGCTTGGGTACACAAAATAAGTATGCAGTTAGACTCGAGAACTTTGTATTACTCGCTGACATCTCAGAAATCATCTTGGCTCTGTCAACCGCACGTATTTACATCAGTCTAAGTTGGATGATACTCAATCCATCATTGACTACCTTGAATTGCGCCGAGACTCTATAACATCAGAAGAATTCTATCGCATCATTGCTGGAACTAATCCTCACGATGCACGCCTATTTGCCCAGGAATGCATACCCTATTTCTCAAATGACATGCAAAGCTTTAACAGAGCTGTCTGGCGATACACATACAAAGGATTCCAGAGTGATGAATTCAAAGCTTGCCCACTAGTGAACATTGAAGAATGGGCAAACGTGTTGGTCGACTGTGTTTCAAGAGGTCTGGATATTAATCACGAACTTCGATCGGACAGCGATTTCAGTGCTTTGTGGAATATCTTGTTTATGAAAACTGACAGAGATCGGATACTTCGCAATGTCCATCTTTGGGTGGATATTCTTGAGGCAGCTAGAATCGACACTGGCCTATATCTCGAAATCGAAACAGAGCTTTGTTTCGCAAAATGGAATGAGAAACCAAATTGCTCTCCTGCCATTTCACATTACAGACGAGTCCTTTCCATCCATGATTCTAGAGGGAGACGCATTCCGTGCTGGGCGTTGGCGATTGAAGAGGATTGCCCTGTCAGAGAGTTATTGGTAGAATATCAGCACTTTACGACTTGTGACCTGTTTTTCAGAAGGGGCATGACTTGGATGTGTATTGCCCAGCATAAAGTGTGGAAGGAAAACCAGGACATAACCGATCCAAACAAAGGTGGAATCGATTATGGAGGATGGCCATATTGGCTCCCTTTACAGCTCTATGGAGGTCATGATAGGGACGAAGCTGCTTGGGTGAACCGAGAATTGCGTCTGGCTCAAAGTCGATTCGAAAGAAAACAGAAACGAAAGCAACGAAAAACTGGGCAGAAAGGTTTTGGAAAACAGAGCACAATGCCAGGAACTTGGGTCGAATAAGTTTGATTGCCTAACATGGTGATCGAGAACGAGTCTGTTCATTTAGAACTAGCAATTTTACTTATATCACAAGAACTTACATCCCAAGTCCTCCAAGTGCCAGTTATTCTCTAGCCCACCTGCCACGGTAGCTCTGCACAAGGGAATACGATTATTATTATTAATCTAATCTAAGGTAAGAAGTGAATAAATTAGTTAAAAAGGTCCTTGGTGTTATATCATCACTTCTCAAAGTCGTAGCAAATATCTGTGATAGGAACCTCAACGTGGTACAAGTTAGCTTTCCACCACTTCGTCGCAAACCCATCCAGATCAAAGATGAAGTCTGACTTGAAAGAAACGCCGCATTGCTTAGCTGAGTCCAAAGCACTAACTGCCGAGCCCGGTGTAGGAGCAGGGGCTGCCGACAAGTCTCCGTTGAGAAGATCAACACCGGAACCCTGTGACGAAGCATGAGCCGATTGCTCGGCATCAAGAGTAAACTTGTTGACAAACTCAGGAGTGGCTGTGAGTCCACTGCTGAGATCAACCAAACCACCCAGGAGCTTGAAGGTGAGTTGAACGGTCACCGATGCACTGGCGTTCAGGCCGACCTCGACACTCTCGCTAATGTTGGCGTAGGAGGTGTACTGGGGTTCCCAGCCTGTGGCAGCGTTCTTCTTTGAGTCGAGGAAATCGAGATGCACATTTCCAGCTGGAATAGCAATGCCCGCGCCGGCTCTGACTGCCACAGCAGCCGAGGTGTCAATGTCTACTCCAACAGCGAAAGCCACGCCGGGTCCAAGAGACAAGATACCAGGAACTTCAACAAGGGTGTACGTGAGAGTATCAGGGTCGTAGAGGATGGACCTAGACCAAGCTGCTACTACTTCGGCGGACAATCCAACGTCTGCGGAGAAATGGGTGTCGAGATCGAAATAGAGATGTTCCATCTACTCATGTTAATAAGTTGTCACGTAATCAAGTCCGGGCGGCTTACCTTGAAACGCCAAAAGTTGTACTTGGCGCGGCCAGAGAAAGAGACGGTGGATGAGAACTCTGCTTTTTCAGCCTTGATGGTTACCCATGGGTCTTCTTTGAAGAGCACCGTGTCCCTCTCAAGGCCAGTTCCAAAGTTGAGAGAAACGCTGGGGTTGAGGGTGAGGCGCTTCGTCAATTTGGTGGCAGGGATCGAAGTGAAAGACATTTCACAAGTTTCTGCAAGATGTTAACTTTTGTTTTGAACCATTGATGAGAGACATACCAGCGATGTCAGCCAGTTGCTGCTCTGCAGCGTGGCAAGTGATAGACTTTGAAACTCTGTCTGTTGTGACACCATTAACAAGATAGAAGGCCTGGCCCATGTCGGTTTTACAATCGCCCATGTCGTTAGTGATAAGAATGAAGGCTTCATCGTCTAGCCAAGTATCTGCAGCTTTTTCAAAAGCAGCAGATTTGCCGAACTGAACCTTGACGGAGCCAGCTGAACATTCGACTGAGACAATAGCATCGATGTAGTCCAGAACAACAGCTGGGTGGTTCATGACGAGATCCATATCGATAGCCCCCTTTGGAGCTGCTGTGTTATTCTTGAAGGTTGAAAAGGTTTGGTTACGTGGCTTTTCAACATCGCCATATGACATGGAGATTTTCTTCTTGGGTACCGCATTCTCGGGATTTTTCAAATCAACTTTTGCGGGGGTACGAGGAAGGAAAGTGGCCGTGGTGTTGCGGTGGGCTGTAGAAGTAGCACGAATTGTCGTATCGGCGGTTTTGGATCGAACACCAGTTGGTTTGGTGCGCACCGAAGTTTCGATCTTGGTGTGAACGGCAGTGACTGTTTGGGCCTGAGCAGCGACTGTTTGGCTGGGCATCTCAACCACGATGTACTTGACGGTGCAACCGCATGACTCGTCAGTTGAGGCGAGTGCGCCAAGGCAAAGAAGCCAAAGGCTGAAAAGAATGGACGAGAACGAGGTTCTCATGGTAAATAAAAAACGAGAGACTTTCTAAAAAGAATGACAAGGCGATGCCTGGAAGTGAGCGTGGTGAGACCAACATGATGACGGACGACTAGAGGATATATATCAGCAAGCACAACGCATACCGACGCCAGTGGATAGACAATAGAGTTTATCCCAGCGGTGACTTGGCATTGGTCAATTTAGGAAAGTAATTATATCGTATTCTCAAAGCGATAATTGAACAGTCCACTAAGAGTTCAGCTCTCGAGCAGACGAGTCATCTAGACCCTTAAAACCGTCAAGACGGCAAAACCCGAGCCATGGCCCACCACCATCACATGCATGGCTCTAGGCGGAATAGGGAAGGTGTCCGACGGTGGGAATAACATCTCAGGTGAGTGGTTACATGGGTTTGCTAAATGCTATAGGTTCAAGTATTTAATGGGAATAGAAAAGGGGACGAGCTTGATAAACGAATCATGGACAAACGGTGAGTAATAGCGTCATGGTATTATTGACATGTGCCTGATGCGAAAACGTGGATGGTTAACGTTCAAGCAGGGATGCGGCGCAGCAGGGCCAATAATGACTGATAACGGCTCTCTGGAAGAAGCGGCACTAACGTTAGACTATCTATGCTACCAATAAGATAACAGAGAATATGTTCACAGCCGCTCTCCTTAAAGGCGAGGCTATTGCGGCAGTTGTTTATTATTTTAGTTTATGAGATGATTGTCATGACAGCCCGGGCATCGAAAGATCGTTTTCTGCCTAGGATAAGAAACCGAGCTTCAGCCTTGAAGCACGTGTCAAGAGTCAACCCTGGAGCGGACAGGGGCAATGGCAAGGTTCAACGTATATAGCCAAGCTTAATGGGCAGCTAATCTATCCCTATTTTGTATACAGTTTTCCAATCCGGCACTTAGCTGTCCGCATTGAGGCATGCGTAAACGGCCTTTTGTCCTTCTCCAAGTAACGTAACAATGCTCAGGTACGGGTAGTAGAGTGCCGATGCACTAATTGATGGATGTGACTTGACGAGGCGGCCATGCCTATAGCGTCATGCTATAGTAAAATGAACATCTCTGGTCCAAACGCTTTCGCCGACACAGGCCATTCAGTATGCCGAAAAGCAGGTTCGCTACTCACTTTTAGTGCCGAGACTGGAAGGATCTTGATCAGTCGCGTACTCTATAAAAAGATCAAGAGAAAGCATGCAACGGGATGGAGAGCTTACAATAACACAATTCCAAGAATCATTATCCTCCGATGACACAATCTGTGCCATGTGCCACAGTTTGTCCGTTTCGACGACTCTAATCTGACTTTGCAACCAGGAATTCTTCTGTCGGGTGTGCTGTCTCTTAATCTCTGAAGCGAGTTAACAGTTTGGATTATACTTCCCAAGGGCACACGATTCGGGCCTTCTCCTGCTCCATTGTACTCAGTTCTGACGTGGATTGCCAACATCGCTCATGAAAATGAGCATATCTTAGCTCGAACTATGGTCCACAGGTCTGTAGTACCAGATTCTTCTTCTGATCAACCTTATCTGATCCGGTAGTCAACTGTACTGTGCCACCGTCTCCGGCGGGCTTTGCCGAAACCTCCACTGACAAGGCTCGTTTATTCAACGACCGAGTCTACGTTATAACCCCTTGATATGGATCGCCCGGTTGATCGATTACTACAATGGGAATACGGCAGATGCCTATGACCATGTCGGCGTATTCTCCTACTTGCCGGTCACCTTAGCCTAGCTTCAATTGACTTAAACGATTTTGTCAGGTGAGAAACACTTCCCATGTGACTCCTCTGATAAGGGCCTTCCAGTCCATGCTTTATTCACAATCTCGCTTACTCTGTACTCTGAGGTGGCACTAGAGAGATGGTCATCGTCTGAGGAACCTGTACCAATGTTGGCAGCTTGGAAGATTTGTAACCTACTCACATGTTCTATCCAGATGTGCGGAATAGAGGTTTGGATCAAGATGTATGTCGTCACGATATTATTGATGTAACATGTTTCAGGGAGGCGTCCAAAGAAATGCGTAATAATGTAGCCTTACATGGAGAGTTCTGCTCTGGGCCTCTGGTAGGATGTCGATCACTCATGGGTATCACATTCGCCTCAGACATACTTGATCTTGATAGCTGCGCCATGCTGCGTATTGCCATGAAGACCAAAGCGCAAGACACGAAGCTGCCACGAGGTGTTATCGGATATGCTGCGCAATCTTTACTTACCAACAAATCAATAGTCGGTCAGAAACTGCCACCAGACATCTTCGAAAGTCAGCTGGCTTGACAAACTGGCCGTTAGTTCAGCCATGTTCCAAACTCTCACGGCCATTATGAGTTCTTCGGGTGGTCCTTGTAAGACAACAGAATATACCGAAAGAGCCGAACACTTTCAAAGAGGTCCAGTATGAAGCTCTGCGAACCGTTAGGTACTTTGGTTCATTGATAGGGGCTTACACTGAACATATCGATGAGTCGGATTTCAATATCTCGTGCTGGACGGTGTTCTGCTGTCTAGTCACTCATGCCATCAGCCACAAGAGCTTCATCAGCAATGGAGATTGCAGCCACCGGATATTTATCGTTCAGAAAAATAGGACCCGGGAGCTGATATTCGCTGTTGTTCAAATATGAACAATCTCAGGCATAGATAACGCTTGGATATGCGCATTCGATGGTGGTTTCTTGGCTCCAACATAGCCAAGTTGATGGGGTAAAGACTACAAATAACACTTCAAAACCACATCCATAACTTCCTGGAGTACGTCCAGCAATCAGTAGAGGCCTAATAGCCAGCAGCAACGGCCCGAAGAATATCTTACTACCAGGTAATCACGAAACAGCTTGTTTGATAAAACCAGTTGGTCAGACAGAAGCATTGCAATGAACCATTAAAAGTAGCAGTATATGTAGCCTACCTGAATGAATGCAGTATGGTATATTGCCCTCCAAGCTCCGTTCTTGGGGAAGACGGCTGAAATGATTGTATGGAGCTAATATTCTTCGCGTGCGGTTGATGCTTTTTCGACGAGTATATTCATCAGCATCGCCGTGATATAGATCTTCTTGTTACAAGACGGCAGACAAAGATACCCTTTTTTCTGTCTTATGAACGACAAGAATCAATGCTTCCATAAGCCAAACCTCAAAGCATAAGGCTCTCCTGTCGCATCGTCGACTTTGCTGACCTCAAGAATGACGCGTCTCAATAGGATTGGCTAACCTACAGCCCATAATCAGTTCAGCTTAGTGAGTGGACTACACAGAGGCGCAGGAAATCCTACATGTCGTCGCTTACTTGGATAGTGAATCCTTGGAACGTCGCCAAGACAGGCCTGGGCCACGAATCCAGGCTCCAAAATACTAGCGCCTCCTACGTCGTACGAATACAACTCCAACTTGAGGGTAGACATTCTGACTCATCTCGTCGAACAATCGTGTGATAAATATAGTGTGCTATAGGGCTGATTGAATGTGAGAGAAGATGAGGAAAATGTGGATATTGTACTTGGCAAATGTACAATTCCATGTTGGCAATCTCCACAGATCCTTTGGTGGTGCATTCGCAGACTTGGCGTTGCAACTGATTGCTGGGATTTGAGTTCAATGCGTGATGATGATACGGATATGTAGTGGATTAATATGGCAGCTCTCCGCGTGAGCACTCCGCAATCTAGAACGCGGTCATTATGCTGTGCCACGGCTGCACATTGCATCAACAGGACAGTTTGTCAGTTCAAACAGTGAATGAATATCACGACATTTGAACCTGATAACTACGTAGGTAATTATGATATGAGACGAATTGAGAAGAGAAAAGCCCCACGTGGTATACCGCCGATGTCTGAGACGCAAACAGCTAAAAGCAAGCCAGCGAGCAAGCAAGCAGCAGACAGCGGCAGTGGAGGTAAAGTAACTGATAAACAGGCTCATGTCTCAAAAGGTCAAACTTGTCCCAGCCATGGTGGAGATTTTTGGAGGTGATGGACCAATTGTGGCGCAGCTGGCGATGCATTGACCAACAGGATTCGAGAGAAGCTTCCATTGAAAATTGTCTCTAGATTTGGAGCCCACTCCACTACCGGCCACTAGGCATCCCTGCCCCCCTTTAACTAAAAAAAATTAACTCTGGGTAGTGGAGGTAGGCATAAACCTTGGTTTTAGGGGGGACTCGCCTTGTCTAGCAAAATCCATTCATCATATCAGCGTAATACAACCTACGCCTTTTCTTTTCCATCCGCTCTTTTCCGTCTGTTATTTCCTTCTCCGCCACCGGCTCTTTTTTTGCTACCCTCTCTTTGCTTTTAAGCATCATCGTCAGATCAGTCGAGTCGAGTCGAGACGAGCCCGATTGCGGCCACACGAAACGAGACACGTGCTGTTCCTGTTCCTCGATGTGAGGTGAGGCTTGAGCTCCGTTAGCTATCTTTCGCTTCAATTCTCTCCCGACGATTCAATTCAAGATGCGCGTCTCCAACATGAATATGCGGCTTCCCAATAGCTTGCGCAACCTCGGCGCGCGCCTCTCGAGCATCCGCATCCCTCATCCTCACCCGCGGCGCCTCATTCTCTACTTCACGATAACGACCCTCCTCGTCGTCATGATCGTTACCTTCACCATGAGCGACAGCATATTCGGACGTGGCCACAGGGGCTACGACCCTCTCCTCTCACGAACCAACGATTACCGCCTCCTCACGAGTCGACGGAATAACCTGGGCTTCTACAATAGCATCAACGTCAAGAAGACGGGCCAGAAGATTATGAATCCGACCCTTCTTGAATTGCCAAAGGGCAGCAAGCACGACTTTCTTGTCATTGCCCGCGCTCCCCACGTCGATCAAGATATCAAGGGCAAGAAATACAGACGAGCTCAGCAAGTCGCCACCTTCGTTAGCCTCAAATGGGACGCCTTTGGCCGGCCGGAGTTGACTGCGGACAACGATTGGCACAAGATGCTCGTCGAGGACTTCACAGAATCCCAGGGTCCTGAGCATCACTGCAAGAATGAGCCCGACATGGATAAATACATTGGCCCCGAGGATATGAAGCTGTTCTGGAGGAAGAATGGCACTCCCATGCTCATTTTCACCCACCAGGTCAACGACGACAACCTCTGCGAGGGCATGTACATTGTCGACGCCCGTGCAGCTGTCCCCGAGCTGGTCAAGCAGATGGGCAAGCATGCAAAGGAGCTTCCCGCAATCGAATTCAACGAGCCTGTCCTCCTCCGTCGCATGCCCCCCGAGGGCGAAGAGTCCTACGGTCGATACCAACGCGAGAAGAACTGGGCTCCCGTCTACTCCCCCTTCAGCGGCGATGACGACGAGATGATGTTCATGGTAGAGCCTAGCCAGCTGTACCGGTTCAACTCGAGCGATGCACCTGTCGGGAACATGGAGGCTGAGCCCGAATCTGCCGTCGACGAACCCTTCCCTCCCGACAACGAGAAGAAGACGTGGCACTCTGTCCAGAAGACCTGCATGAACGACGTTATGCTCACCGACAAGCGCGTGCATCAATCGACGCCAATGCTCAGCCTCACCCTGTGCAATCGTGGCACATGCGAACCGATGGAGAACAACACAGTCATAATGGGCATGGTGCAGATGCGCTACGATCCCCCCCAATACACAAACACATGGTACGACCACCGAATCGTCGTCTACTCGCCCGTTGCGCCCTTCCACATGATGAGCGTCAGCAAGAAGCTCACGTACCACGGCGAGACCAACAGCAAATACATCTGGACGGGAAGCATGGTGTACCACGGAGATCAGCCAGCGCAGCGAAGTCACGGGTTCCTGGACGACGAGATTTGGCTGAGCTTCGGTATTGGCGACTCGTCGCCGGGATGGCTGGACATCAAGGCAGAAGAGTTAGTGATAGACCACTATTTCTGCCAAGATGCGACACCGGGGTATCGGGCCAGCATCAAACAGCATACATCATGACGATAAACGACAACAACGTAATTGGTAATAGAATGGCATGTTAATATTTGCGCGTATTACATACAGGAGGTAATCTGTACAGCTAGCATATTTACCTGAGGTTATCCAGGATAATTGGAGTTGAGGTAGAAAAGGAAGGCATAGAGAATTGACATTGGCAATCACAATTAACTGACCGCTCGCTGGCTGATGGATGACCCTTGGGTTGAGTGAAACGATGGATCAGGCCCCGCATTGCAGTTCATTACTTAATTTCCAGCGCTGGCTTGGCAGGAGTAAGAACCTGAGGACCCGACGCTTTGGCGGTGATGGCCTGGCTGGTGGGTCAGAGAATGAATAACTAGCACCCGGACACTTTACACCTCCTTCAACCACATCAGATAAGAACTACCTAAAGTTTACCTGATCTCTAACGTTATATAGGTACCCTTAGGTACTCTTTAACAGATATTAGCCTACAAGTCCTCTCAGTGGTTGATTATTTTCTGGTCTACCTGTCTGGAAGGATTGAGACAAGGAGCCAAAAACCTTGGCAGCTCTTCGGGAGGGTTGGCTAATTGGTGGTCGCGTAATTTGTTACAGGGGATAAAACAGTGCGGCGGGGCAGAGTCGGGGGGGCGGTGTCGAAGCGAGGCTAGAAGGTTAATGGTGGTGGTTTGGAGGGGTTGAAGTTTATGTACATACAGTAGGTTGGAGGGATAGGGTAGGGCTGAGGAACAAGTGAGGAAATGCCCAAGATCCGGTAGATTGTCGAATGGTAACGAGAAGGACATCATTTGTGGTTTTGTTTAACTAATCCGAGACGAGATTTATGTCTTTGACACAGCCGTTTCCCATTTTGGTCGACAAAATAGTTATCCTTATCTCATTTTCGATTAGCTTGTCTTTTGCAATCGCTGCTTGCACTACCTTGCAGACGGGTGCAAGCCTTCATTTAAGCTTGTAATAAGCCTTGACACTTTTATTTAACGTGCAATAACTAAATTGGTTTTGTGGCTGGGGTCGGCTTTAGCTAAGTAAAATAAAGCTTTCTAGGGAATTTAACAACATATTTTCCTGAGATCTCTCAGGATAATTCGTGATGAGCCCACTCACTCCAGCAACTGAAACCTGTTCCACAAGGATGATGAAGAAATTGACACCGCCGCTCTCATCGAACTCTGCTTAACAATTTTGGAGATCCCAAGAAGCTAGGCCAGTATGGTATCCCAGGTTCACATGTCAATTGAAAACTGCTGGAGAAGAGGATATCAAGGCGTTCCAGAACACTCCGCTATTTGGAACTTGACTGTTGCTGCGGTTGAAAATGATAACCAGTCAGCCTAATGTCTTGTATATTGACCAGTCTTGAGTTACCAGTATCGGGTGGTGAGTTGGCCATCACCACGTCGTCCAGTGATGACGAGTCTGGTGTGGCGCACGCAATCTTGGCATCAGAATCAATCTGACATCTTCCCCTCATTCTGCCCTGTCCTGACTATCAACCGCGGACTATCAACTTGAGAATTGGAAGTCTGAAGCATCGCCATGGTTAATCGCGGTGGCCGTAGCAGAGCGTGCAGAACCTGCAAGCGAAGACGCGTAAAATGCGGTATCTATCTGTCAACTGTCGTATCCAATGAACCCCTGACTAAAGCTTACTACAGATCATGGAAAGCCGCATTGTCAGCGATGCGAAAAGGCTGGGCTGACGTGTGAGGGTTATGTAATCCATGGAGAGTTCGTCGACGAGACGATTCGATTCACGAAAGATAGATCATCAGTGAACGACGGGCAGCTCCAACTCCAACCCGTTAATACGCCCCCGAAAGCACTTGAGCAACAGAACTGGCATCCATCATCACCCTTATTCCTCGATCAAGATATCGTGATACACAATCATCTTGTATCCAAGTTTGATGAAGTTAAACCCCTAATGACCAACATAGAATCTCTCATGACGTCTGACTCAACGCGAGGTCTTGCAGTGCGGGCACTTGCAGCTGTCTATTTTGGCAAGACGAATTGTGACAAGCGCATCTTTGACTTAGGAAGCAGAGAATATGTAAAGGCTTTGAAACGTGTACAGCTAGACTTGGCGAGTTCGACTACGGTGCTGGAATGGGACACGCTTGCGAGTGTTATCTGCCTGTGCATGTTTGAGAATATTGCCTTTACTGATACCACGGGATGGTTGAGACACTACGAGGGAATTACACAGTTGGTAAATGCTCTGAATATCTAACCAATAGAGCATTACTGAAATGTTGTCGCATAGGTTAAGCTGCGAGGGCCGTGGAGACACCAAACACCCCTGGATAGAGAGCTCCTCCGCCAGTGTCGGTTCGAGATAGTATGACCAACCACCTCTCTGGGTGAGGCATCGCTGACTGTTGCAGATATTGTGTGCGCTGATAAAGCGTACCCATTGCTTTCTTTCACCGCCAGAGTGGCGAGCCATTCCCTGGCCGTCGAGTGTACCCAAGTCAGCAAGTGATGTGTTGCACGATATCTTTGCTCGCGTACCTGGTCATCTGTATGATATGGGTCGCGTGCAAAGGAATGAAGTTGACAGTGAACTTTTTGATCATCTGCGTCAACGTGTTGAAACCACGTTGGCGGATCTTGAAGACTGGGAGCAGTTCCACCAACACCCCCGGCCTCTCACCAGCTATCCCTCGCCGACCCTGGTTATTCACACCGTCAGAGACAAGACCCTTCTTGCACTTCAGCGAGCCATCATACTCTGCATGTCTGGACTCTGTGCACTTCTGAAAATACCTCTCGTCGCTGAAATACCAGCTGTTCTGGAAAACCGACATGCTGTCAAGACTGCCATTGCGAGCGAGACATGTGAACTGGCCACTTCATGCGTCGGCCATACTCACAGCACAGAGCCTCTTCTTTTCATATTCCCACTACAGATTGCCAGTATGAATTTCGAGAAAGGGAGTATAGAGGAGAAACGGGCGGAGGAGATTATGAACGGGGTGATTGCGGGTATCCATGGGTTCGAGATTGGGAGAAGACGAGAGTGGAGTACATCGAGTATAATTTTCGTTAAATAACATGTACGTCTATATCCGTAACTGCTGTATACATGCTTGAGATCTTCTTAGACGGTTCGAATCATAATCCATTCCAGCCTGGCCACTTCCTTCTTATCATCTTCCTCCTTTTTGCCGGCCTTCTTGTGCACCCTAGCTGTAGCTTTGTCTAGTTTCTCCGACAGTCTCGCCCGATCTTTCTCAACTTCGGCCAAATGCTTCACGCGTCGCTTCTCAATGCCATCGGCTTTCTTCTCTTTCGAGTCAATGAGCCTCGCATCAGCGTTGGCATTGATGTCCGTGATCCTGTCCTCCAACCCAGCGATCTTAGCTTTAATCTCGATACAACTTTCCGTGTCGGAATTGTAATGCTCGTCGATTGACTCGATAGGAAGATGGTACTTTTCAGCTACCCTTTCGCGCTTCTCGAGCCTCCTGTCTCGTTTCTTTTGTTTCCTCTTCTCTTTGCTCGCCTGCTTCATAGCAGCTTGTTTGGCGCTGATGCGATCGATCACGTTCTCGTGTTTGGCTGGCGACTCAACATCAAAAGACAGAACCTCGACATATGGCCCAATCTCCTGCAATCTTTGAAGTGGGTCGAGACTTGTAGCCGTGGTGTTTAGCCGTTGCATGACCTCTTCATCCTTCACAATCTTCAACACCAAACCCTTTGAAGCAAAAACCTCGCGATTCACCCTATCAAGAAGCCTTTTCGATCTGATGTAGGCAGTAGCAGCAGAGCCGGTCCCTGCAGCTATCCCAAGACCTAGTGAAACGCCCTGTGCGATTTCGTTGGGAACAAGGCCTATACCAGTGCTGGCAACGTCAAGGGCTTTGAAGGGTGCCGCCTCAGCGATAGCTATGTTGAGAGCGTCGATTATAGCCATGAAATCTGGGGAAGAGATGCCGTAGGAGGCAAGAATGGGGGGATAAGCACGGTGGAATGGTGGGGTGAATTCGAGAGAACCTGTGATTGAGGTTGAGGGAATGAGAATGGGACGTGATGAAGACAAGGCTGTTCGTGTCATGAGAGGAGGTGGAGAAGACTGCATGAGTTGTTCATAGGATGGGCAGCTTTGTTGTTGGGTAAAGCCATTATAACAAACTGGCTCGGCTGGTAGTTCAACCAGTTCTTGCTGTTGCTGTGGGACAAACTCATAAGGATACATGGCTTCTGAGCTGGCGGATAGAGGTATGTATGAGGGAAAATGTTCATCTCGGGCATAAAATTTGCTTTATACTTGATCTGCTGTATCTGAATCGGGACAATTGATCGAGGTGGACGTTGTCACTGACAGGTTGGGTGACAGCGCCACTGATAAGCCGCTAGACCGGGTTGGGTTCATTGTGCGAGCTGTCAAGTCACGTCTTGGATGAACTGGGACGACGGATTCCGCACTCTATGGCTCAGAGGAAGAATGGGTACGGGGAAGAGCTCATTGACATCAATCCTCATTGAAGAATTGATGCTGAACCCAGATGGAATTACCGCCATGTTCTGTTGTTCTAAGAAGGTCGACGAGGTGAGCCAAAAACGCACTAATGTCGACAATATAATCCGCAGTCTGCTAGGGCAAAGTGTCGCTTCGACCGATGGTAGCACTGTCTACGATGGTGTTAGGAAACGGTATCAACGTGCCACCCGAAGAATTATTGGAGGGTTTACACTCGCATCCAAGGATTGCTTGCTATTCATCGATGAAATGGTCACGAAACAACCCAACACTCATTTCACTATGGCAGTAGACGCCCTTGATGAGTGCGAGGACTATGACTCTCTCCTGGCTTTTTTACATCAGCTTTCAGGACATAGAAACGTACGCTTCTTCTTTTCAAGCCGACTTGAAGTTAACGTCAAGTCTGTTTTCAAATTTGCCAACGAGATCACGATTATTTCCCAGAACAGTGGCGATATCAAACGTTATTTAGACATTGAAATCCCGCGTCGACGAGACGGCTGCGGGATTACAGATGCTCAGGTTGAGAAGCTTACGGAAATTCTTCTCGACCGAGCTAACGGCATGTAAGTATTATGAAATTCCATGGCATGCACTGGTCCTGGCATTGATTCCTTTCTTTTTCTAAAACAGGTTCCTCTGGGTTAAAATACAGGTCGGACATTTCTTGCACCAAATCAAATCGCAAAGAGTTCGAGTCGAATCCGATATTGCCCGGAGACTCGACGCGCTGGAGAACTTCCAAGCTACGGGCGAGGAGCTTCTCTATGCAACCTATGATGATGAGTACGAAAGAGCCACAAGATCCGGCAAGGAGCCCAGTCGACTCGAAGCAGTAGTTTCAGCTCTTCGTTGGGTTCTTTCAGCCTTCCGACCACTCACTCTTCGAGAGCTCAGTTACGCGCAACATCTGTGAACCACTTTGATGGGTCGCCTATCAGAGGTGTTCATGAAAGAGACTTTCTAGAGTTTTGCGGTAATCTTCTCGTCAAAGATAATTCCGGCCTTGTGCAACTTGCACACTTGTCCGTGCGACACTACCTTGAATCCCGCCAAGGTGCTGAGTTTACGCTTGAACAGGCCCACAAGGAAGCTGCCTTGACAAGCCTCTACTTCATGCTGTCGTCCAGCTACAAAAGCCCTGGATTTGAGAGTGAAAATGTTGTCCAGAAAGGGAAAGTTGCCCTAACGAAGGGATTTTATGACTATGTTGCTACCCACTGGTTAGAGCATGCCAAAAAGTGCCAGGTGATAAAAGAGTGAAAGAAATGATCGAAGCTCTGGAAGAGAACCGTCAGAGACACTCTCAAAAAATAAATTCGAACGAGACAACCAACGATGTTGAAGAAGTTTCCGACCCTGAATCGAGGGGAGAATTGTCTATCAAGGACGACAACATCTTTGAAGGATTTGGAAGACTTGCTCATCATATAAGGTTATTCTTTGGTCATTCAAGACTTTCTGACCTGAGCATTGATAAAGAACACATGGGAAGACTCGCTGATCTATCCAAACTGGGAGTTTCGGAGGCTGAGAATCTGATCGCGCATCAAGCGGACCTATCTACTGTGGACATGTTTGGCAACACTGCCTTACACTACGCGGCGGAGTTTCATCGTGAAAAGGTGATGGAACTACTCTTGAGAGCGAATGCACCTCTCGATGCCCAGAACAACCTTGGCAATACGCCTCTACATATCACAGCAATCTATGGGTTTGATAAAGGAACCCGGGAGCTACTCCTGAATGGTGCAGACAGAGACAGTAGAAACCACCATGGTGAAACAGCTCTGCATCTCTCCTTGATACACGAGAGCAGTATTGTGTTTGAGATATTGCTATCAGCAGGCGTGGATGCTCTGGCTCAAAATCACCAGTAAAGCACTCCTTTTCATTACGCGGCACAATGGGAATCAATGGATGCTATCAATTTGCTGCTGGAAGAAGGGTATAGCCCCGATGGTATCAACGAGACCGGCGACACTGCCTTATCCATCGCTATCAAGGGAGAGAATAGGCATATGATCGAGGCGCTTGTTCGCCACGGCGCTGTCGTAAGAGACGAAGATCTTGCATCTGCCGCTCTGAGGGGCCTCGAGGAACTGGTGACAGGGAGTCCCGCTTACCCTCAGCCTCATCCGACTACAGCCTGCCTCACAGCAACAGATATCATCATCGAAAGATTGGACTTCGCTATGATGGGAAATTGGATGGGTGGACGAGGCAAACCATTGTAATTGCATGAGATTTATTAATCCATCAATACAAATCCCTCAGTTTTAACCCTGCAGCCTTGCAATTGTAGCTGGCAGCTCTTCCATCCCCTCCAAAAATGCACCAAACTCTCCCCTCACTTTATCCATATCCTCATCAACATCATCCGTCCAACGATGGATGTAGATCGTCTTTATGCCGACATTCTGAGCGCCTCTCAGATCATATGCGTGCGCTGCGACCAAGACAACTTCTTCAGGCTTCAGCTTGACAAGTCGCAAAGCCTTGTTGTATGCTTCAGGATCGGGCTTATAGACCCCCAATAACTGACTGGAGAAAAGCATGTTGAACTGGAGTCCATTGAAGCAAGTGAGGTCAAGCTGAAGACGCGTTGTGCCGTTGGCATGCACGAAAATCTCAAGCCCAAGATCATCTCGGATAGACTGGATGGCTTTCTTGACTTCTGGCCAAGCTGGCTGAGCGTGCCAGGCGTCGATCAATTGCTTCTTGATTTCGGCGTCAAAATGCAGTTTATACTCTGGTGATTCTTCAAGAATGTTATCCAGCACACGAATGAGCGTGTCGTCGATATCTTCGGGCTCAAGCTTCTGAGCAAGACGCTCACTATTGGCAATAAAGTACTGTCTTCGCCATTCGAGAGCAAGCTTGGAGGCTTCTGCTTCGGGAATAGCGGAGGGCAAGGCTTGGACGACACTACTGTGCCAGTCGAGGCAAGTTCCCATAAAGTCAAAGAAGACTGCTTTTATCTTTGTTGGTTGTGACATGGTGGTAGCTTACAGTGTGGTAATTATGCAGGTTGTTTGTACAAATGCGCTATTTAACAATGCGAGCGTACTGAAGTCGAACAGCAGGCTTACGGAGATGACGTGATGAGCGCTCAATTTGTCAGCATCTGAATGATATGATGGACGTAGGATCAGTATCAAAAGTTCCAATGAATTGCAACCGCATAACTCTTGATTGAGTCTTGAGTCACGGCTACTTGTTGAAAGGAGCTCAATAGAAGAGAAGATACTTAAGATTATTTGCGCAAACGTTTGGGTTTGCTAGATCAAGCTCTGAGCGGAATGGGCTATCCGCTTGCAAGAGCAGAAGGATGAGACAGATAGTACGTGTTGATAATGACATCCTATAATGCCGATAACTCCCCATTTTGTATTTTGTCATCTTCGGCCCTTTCATAGTTCCTGATATCACATCCATATCGGGGAATAGAACGGATAGTTGCCGTTCCCTAGTCAGTGAGCAAGCTCGATGGATGCTAGTAGTTCTTCTTTAGCCTAGAGGTAGGTAAATAGCTTCAAACTACGCCCAGGTCTCGTAAAACACGACCCAAGACGCATTTTTCCAGTTCCGTAGACGGTTCAATTGACCAGAGCAAACGAAACTTCCGGCCTTATGATCTTGCAGGCAACAGGAGCAGTTATCTATCTTCCTATCAACAGTATTCTATACAAGACAGTCGATGACAATACTACTTGCTAGAGTAACCGCATGTCTGAGACAGACTTAAAATTAGGCTTATTAGGTTTGTAGGTTATTCAAGGGTGATCACGGAATAGACGGCCAACAATTAATGATAGGTGCGCCGTATCGGTGCAGACGGAGGACAACGAGCGTATTTAATATTCTTCTCAGGATGGTTCTCGGGTGTGACTTTAACACAACGATCGATTGGGTCGACTATCATTGACGACATGTATGGAATGAAGGGCATGGTGTTCATTCCGAGGTCAAAGTTTGCTCGGAGTAGCTCGGGGCCCTGGCGATTGCCGAAATATGAGGGGTTCCATGACAATAAGAATATGAGCACGGCCTGTAGTGGTGCACTTTAACTAAAAATGAGCAAAGGTTTGGCAGGGAAGGGTGAATTGCTCCGGTCTGGGTGCTGCAGACATGGTTGTATTTATCCCACTCTATGGCGCGTGGTTACCGAAAAGCCATGTCTCCCACTTCGGAACTTGGGCGCGTGCTCAATTCCTCTATTGGGCATCCAATCACCAGCTATGCTGAAGTTCCCAATGCCATGGGTAATATTGACGATGGGGGTTACGCGTCAGTGCTTAATTAGCAGGTCGATTATTGATCAAAAACACCCAGATTCAAGGCTATTGGTAGTATTCCTCCACTAGAGTTTCTTAGTGCCACGGAATGACGACGTTGAGCAGGCCAAAAAGTCTCCCACTTCTCAGCTCGGAGCCGAAATCGATCGGCACATCTCGCTATGGCTTGATTGAGTTCAGAAGATGGACATAGAAGACCCAGATCAATAGGCTCAATAGGTTTCAAGATGGTTTGAGCCAACCATTTTCGTATCATTAAACCGCCGAGAACCCCAGAACAAGACATCATCGATGCCCAATGCAAGGCACTAGTTCCAGAACCTACAGGCCTCAAAATACCTTTCTAACCTCCCGTTTCTTCCGTATCTTGTTTCTTACCCAAACTAACCAGCTAGATCCATTGCTGTAGATCGAAAATGCGCTGCTAACCTTCCAGGCCCCTTGATGTCTCCCTTGGTTCGTCGTTGGTCTATGCGCCTGACCACGAAGCCTGGTACGATTTCGCATACGTCCCCTCTTTAAATTCCATGCATTCTCCAGAACTAGCCCAGATGGGAATCGTAGAACAATAATTCCTTCGAAGCGATCCCAGAGATGACGCATCAATGTGACGATGCTTCATTTTCGCAAAATCTTAAAAATCCCCGACCGCCGATATGTCTGTCGATCAATTGCTTGGCAGGACTATTGCTACTTTACTTCAGCCGTTCGACATACATTGTCGCCTTCAACTACTACTAATTGAGACATGATGATACGGCTCACCATCGCGATAGCTTTCCTTGCCGCCTTTGGCTATGCCTCCAAGGTCAATAACAAAGATCTTGAGCCATTGCGGTTCAAGAAGAATGGGACCTTCCAACTGGCCGTCTTCTCAGATATGCATTTTGGACAATGTGCGTTACATAGTTGGACCCAACTACAAAAATTCGACTAACTTTGGTGGCGGCTGCAGATGAATCAACAACAGGTCCTGAACAAGATCGCAACTCAGTCCAAGTGATCAGCAAAGTCCTTGACTACGACAGGCCAGATCTTGTAATTCTCAATGGCGACCTTATCAACGGCGATTCGACCTACGCACACAACAGCACACATTATGTGGATATGATTGTTGAGCCTATCGTCAACCGCAGTCTCACATGGGCATCCACATATGGCAATCATGACCACAATTACAATATCGATGGTGATGGTATTCTAGAACGCGAGCAAATGTTTCCCGGAGCGCGCACTCAAAAGATGGTTGACAAGCCCTTGTCTGGGACGACAAACTATTATCTGCCGGTCTATCCATTTGACTGCACCGACACCAGCGATTGCACCCCGAGTCTCATTTTGTGGTTCTTTGACAGCCGCGGTGGGAATTACTATAAAGGGAATGCTCAGGGGAGCTGGGTGGATCAGAGCGTTGTTGACTGGTTCAATGAGACGAGCATCGAATTGAATGACAAGTACAACAAGACTCTCCCATCACTCGCATTCGTCCACATCCCCATCAACGCTACTGTTGCACTCCAGACAGAAATTGGAATTCGAAAAAACTATCAACCAGGCATCAATGACGATCCTCCAGTATATCAACAAGGTGCAGGCTGGTGTACGAACAACGATCCCGAAGAGACTTGTGATTACGGTGGCCAGGACGTGCCTTTCATGGAGGTTTTGGTCACTGTTCCTGGATTGATAGGCTTATTCTACGGCCACGACCACGGAAACACGTGGTGCTACCGTTGGGAGGGAAAGCTAGACGGAGTGCCAGTTGAAGGAAACGGGCTTCATCTTTGCTACGGACAGCACTCAGGGTATGGCGGCTACGGTGATTGGATCCGCGGTGCACGAGAGATTGTCGTCACAGAAGAATTGCTAGAGAAACATGAGGTGGAGACGTACATTCGCTTGGAATCTGGTGCTGCTGTTGGTCGAGTGATGCTGAACTCGACCTTCAACGAGGACTACTATCCCGCCACGCCGGATAAGAACACTTACATGTCAGAGGATGCCGGAGAAGGCGACAGTGAGAGTAAAGCAGGAAGCATTTGTTCGGGCTCTGAGCTTGCTGTGGCAGCGGTGGGAGGATCGTTGGCGGCAATTGCATGGCTAAGCCTTTGATCTTTGGGGCGTTCTTTAAATAATTCACGATGATATGATACCAATTATGTTTTATACACCTACCTGAATAAACACTTTCAAATTTCGAACCTGAAACTAAGTAGCTTTTGTGGCTTTATAGGTACTATCCTATGCTATCCTATACTATGTAACTTGCACTGATAGTGCGTCGAAATCAGTATTTGAGATCTCTATTAACCTCACCACTTCTTCACAATTTCGGCGAAACTCTGAGATCCCTCAAGGACGTCAATAGAGAACTCCTGCTTTACTTCATCTATTCGGTCATTCCTCATACAACCTTCATGGCGTTCCTTGTGGAGTCATCACGATCGATGCTCTTCAGATCGTTGGCTCTCAATCGACTCTCGCAATATCTCTATGTCCTCTTCATCAATTGACTGCCCTCTCGAGGCTGCCTCATCATGATGGGTCTCATGGGCATGCAGCCTCATGTTCACAAACATGAACCAGAGACCCAAGTCATACGTGATTCGCAAGATACCGCCCACCATGAAGGCAATCCAGAATTTTCCAGACTCGGCAAGGCCACCAGTTAGTGAAGGTCCAGTAGCCATAGCCAACGTCCGAAGCGTTGATGTGATGCCCATGACAGCAGTGCGCTCCTCAGGCTTGACGACAGCAGCGATGAATGCTGCTCTGGGTGCTTGGTCCATGTTGTTGAGGCCCATGCGGATGAAGAGGAGTATGACCGTAATGACAATGCCACTTGGTAAAGGGAAGAACAAGACCGAAATTGAAGAGGGCAGATGGGTAAACACCATCGTGTTAATTAGTCCTAGATGGCGTGACAGAGGTCCTGCAAAGACGGTGGAGATGGTTGCCAAGACTTGGGCAGCCGAGAAGATGTTTCCGAGGGTAGTCTTGGATGGTGAGAATTTATGATCGAGAAAATACGTCGTCAGAGATTCCGAGACCATTCCATCGGCAAGAGAGTCAATAGTAAGTAGAAACCATAACCTGTACATGACAGATCTGGTACCCGATGAAACGCTTGAAAAGCGGCTGGTTGGTTCAGGAGGGTTCGATGCCACGGACCGTCTCCTGCGAGCATCTTCTTCTTCTTCTATTGACTCGCGGAGTAGCCCTTCAGCCAGTTCATCGGTAGCTTCTGAGGAGCCATCGTGGTGCGCCTCGGTCTTGTCGCTCATAATAAATGCGAACAAGACGTTCAATGCACCCATCAAGATATACACCCAGAATGTAGCATGGTATGTCGCCACGATATCCCATCCCTCACGCTTAGTCATATTTTCGACAAATCGGCCTGCAAGAGCTGCACCTGCAGCAGCTCCGAGACTAGAGCTGGTAATATACCAGGCTAAGACATCGGCTCGTGTTTTTGGGGTCGTGATGTGAGACAGCATGGACTCCTCGATAGCTCGGAACGGACCAAAGTCGCTTCCGCTCGCACTTATAACACCGACAACAGCAGCGAAGAGAAGAATCCAGAAATTCTCAAAGATGGAGAAAATCACTCCAGAGACGGCCATCAGAACGCCTCCTGCGATTAAAACCCGTCGTCGACCGAGGCCATCGGCCATGAGAGTAACGATCAAGCCAAGGACGACATCGCCCAGCAGCGTGAAACTCATAAAGAGACCAATGCGGAAATCAGAAAAGCCCAACTCGGAGAAGAACTGGGCTATCGTGAGGGTAACGGCCTTGAAGGCGAACATACGACATGTTCGAGAAAGAATAAGAAGCCAAGCATCTCTGCCGGCGTGATAGACGGCTGAGAGTCCAGACTCATGGTATAGCCAACCTGCCTTCTGCGCGACAGAATTCCGTTGCGTCGCCATGATGGATATGATGAAGTTGAGAGAATATAATCATTTTTTCATCGATCGCGTGCCAAGTTGAAGAAGTTGCGGGGTGCCGGTCGGAGTTATCGGCACCGTGATCGGCGGTTCTCACCGAGTTACTAGTTTTGGCATCATCATCCTGACATCGTCCAGAGCGTGACTTGGAAGTTTGGGGAAGAGGATATTCGGCCTGAATATCCGAGTATGCGTCGGAATTATAACGGAGATTCGAATCAAATACGATACCAATGTTGCGGTGCCATTCCATTGGCAGTGAAGAACCTTATCCGCGAGAAGCTTAGCTACCTACCTTATCTATCCGTACCAAGGTGCAGGCAAATGAGAACGCCACCGGGTATTGTATCTGGATATTAGAGAGAGCCTCGATTAGAGGGGAAGTAATGAGATACACCTGTTGATTGGGTATCACCCTAAATGTAATGTCAGGGTTATCGATCATAGGTACCTACATTAAAGTGTCGCTCTGCTCTGGCTGACGAGGATTGTGGCTGGTGTTTGCAGGCCAGTCAGCATCGATCCAGACCTTATCCCCGAATAGCTCAGCTGGAAGAGCGTTCGGCTGTAATTGATTCTGCCACCGAAAGGTCACTTGTTCGATCCAGGTTTCGGGGATCTGATATTTTTGCATTTTTGGCATTCGCATATTTTTATATCAACTCTTCATGTGGAGACAGAGTTGGGCGATATTTCCCGCTACAGCAGTAGTCTTTTGTTCTTTTTTCAACCAGCTAAGTTCTTGAGGCATTCGATTGGCGCCCTGCATCTCCAGGCAGCACAGGCACCGAAGACCTCAGACTTTTAGCGTGTTTCACTGAATTACTGGACTTTAATGCATAAATGTCCCTCATCGCTTCTGTCCCACCATCAATCACCTCGCTCAACTTTGACGAGCAGCGAAGCCATGTCTCCCCCTTCACAATTACCTGCTTGGTACTACCGCGTCTCCGCCACTGTGAAGAACAGAGGTGGTGTGATACTTTGGGACTTTGATGAAGATATTTCGGATCTTGACGAAACAAGCCAAGATCCGACAATAGCGTATGACGGGCCAGATGCTGCGGATTACCATCGTCTCAGAGAAAAGCGAGAGGAGCGCAAAAGAGAGTTCTTTCAGCGAAAGGAATCCATTCGGAAGAAAACAGAAGAAGCAAGAAACGAGGAAATTCAGAAACAACAAGAAGTGCAGGCAGCCTACGAGAAGCTCGAGATGTCCATGTCAATGGGCAGTATAACCCAGCTTGGTCCTATCGACACCAACTTCTATCTCTACTGTCAAGACTACTTTAATTCTTTCTACGATCCCAGCCCTCACGGATATCAGACGAGGTATGTCGGGTTTGAATACAGAGAAGGGCAAGAGACACATAACAATCTTCTGAACGGTCGCTTGAGGCTGAATTCTAATGTTGACTTGGAACTTGCTCCGTTCAATCCACCTGAGAGCCAAAGTCTCCAACACCATGAAATCCAGACAAGAGGTGGAAGATTTACACTTGTCTTGCAATTCATCGACAAGGATCACTTGATCCTCAGGGCAAGCCGAGACCTCGTCTTTTTGGGGAGGCCGCAAGACGCACAGGGACCAGAGACCTTTGTGTTTATGGGAGTTCGCAATGACTGGGAGAAAACACTACGGTCGTGCTGCAGAATGATTTCACAATCGAGTTAGTATGGCGATCGACATCAAGGATCCAGCGACACCAACTGGATGGCAACGCACCTGCGGCACCTGGCAAACGATACGACGCGTACATCGCCCCAACATGGTCTTGGTGTTCTCTCAAGGATGTCACCATTGAACCTCAGGAAGCAAGATCAATCGATGCATTCTTGGTCACAATTCTTGATGCAAAGATCACCCCTCATCCGAAGTATGACCCCTTGACCCCCATGAATGGTCTGAGGTATCGCGCCGCCCCTGGTTCGTTCATCCGTCTTCAATGTTCTTTTATTCCCATAGCCGGGCTGGGACATAACGGTGGTATGAAACTCGTGAATTTTGAGGCTACGAGTCGTGAAAAAGGCTGCGGTGATGAAGCGATTACAGTCTTGAGTAAGAACTATTGGGACGTGGAATTTGATCAAGAGGCCATCCACTGCACGTCACCCGTCGCAGTTCCTATCTTCGCAGCAGGACTAGAGTCAGTGACCCATTGTATTGTCTCGTTTTGGATCAACGACAGAGTGAAGAGGGGAAACAATGGTTTGTGCGTGTTGGGGCATTTGTGGTCGGTCAGGCGGATGTAAAGGCATTCTGGAAGGGAGTGGAGGCATTTGATAGACTTGTACCCGAGAAGAATGAGAAGTACGATGGTGTGTATCGGTTGGTGGATACAGATGGGACTACTGCGTACAGGAAGATGGATGGGATTTGCAGCGAGTGATTGAGGTCAGATAGTCGACAACAAGATAGAAAGGCTAAGACTAAAGACTGGCTGCGAGAATCACTTTATAGATATGGACGCCATTGTCTGGTGGAATATATATACTCAGTTCATTACGCCGATACATGCTGAATGTTGTATCTTTAGCGTATAGACACAATAAACAATGGGAGGCTATCTAAAGAAAGAATAACCGTACAATTCTTAGTGCAGCATGTTAAGAAGCAACCCGACATGAACCTTACTCGTCCTTAGCAGGATCGAATCCCTCAACACCATCGCCAGCAGCTGATCGGAGTGAGTCCTCAAACTCGTCATCAAGCTTAGGCCCAACACCACCGTTCCAGTTCTGGAGCATCTTGTCACGAAGCTCAGCAGAAGGCCAGTTGTCCCAGCCAACAAGAGGAGCCTTGAAGAAAGAACCAGTAGGGTTCTCGGGGTTGGCGATGTCATCATCGTTGGCGAAGCGGTAGCAGTGAGTTCCAGCGCCGTCCTTGTGATAGACTAGAAGAGGAGTGCTTCCGTCTCGGGGAAACTCGTTGCTTGCACCGTCGTATTTGCCGTGGCATGAGGGGGCAACGCGCACGATGTCGTCGCCCTTGGTGAAAACAACGATGTTTTCCCAGTCATGGCGATGGCCGCCGAGGAACGAGCCTCCCACGGCCTGGTCTTTCTCATAGTAGGTCTCGTACCTTGAAGTTCAGAGTCAATCTCTGTTCTCGGTCGAAGCAATGGGAGGGTAAACTTACATGACGGCACAGAAGCCATTGTTGCAACGCTTGCGAGAATAGGTGTTGCTGTTCTCAAGCTGGTGAGGATCACGGCAGTCTCCCTGAGGAGTACCAGTGGCACCATGGCCCGGGTTGAGGTTTCCATCAGGGTCGATGGCGGAAGTCTGGTAGCAGCCATCGCTATCAAAATCAAGAGAAGGTTGGAACTTGAGCTCAAGATCATCAGCACCCTGAGGAAGCGCGGGAATAACATCTCGCTTGATGCTCTTTGACATAGGCGATGCCTGGACTGATGCCATGGCACCGAGAAGGGCGGCGGCGGTGATGAACTTGTTCTGCATGATGATGGATGAGATGTTGTGCTAAGATAATAGATTGTTGATGAGATGCTGTTGATGAGACTGGAGTTGATCGAAAGCGAAGATACAGCCGGATATTTATATTCAGTTGAGGTTCTGGATTGAAACAAGTTCTCATCCTGGGCTAACTAAAGTCCGAAGGCTGAGCATCTTGACCGAGGATCATTCCTGGTTGCTCAGCTCAAATGCACATGCCAGGCGAGTAGGTTGCATCGATGCTGATCATAATCTTTTCAACAAGCTTACTGGTCATAAGCACGAAGCTCCCGCAACGTTCAATAAAGCTATACACTTTTATTGGATGCCTTACTCCAGATTGTTTATCTGCAGTCCTGAGGGATAGGAATCGTGCTATCATGGGGGGTCATTCTAGGTGAAACTTGGGAAAATGCCCAAGTTTAATTACAGTGCTTTTTCTGAAAGGATTGTTTCAGCAATGGGCTTTTGAAACGGCGAGAAATTCAATTACATCACCACTTCTTCTGTGGAGTTACTACACGCACTCTCTGAGTACGTTTACAGGGTGAATATGTCGAGAGGCGGGCAGGCGGGATAAAGCCAAGACTGATCGACAGGCACGTGGGTCAACGGGACGCATCGAGGGCTATGCTGAGTGCTCAGCAGATTTACATTTACAGTGCCAAGGTTACATATTAAGAAGGTCCTTATTCACGTCAGAAACACGATGGAAAAGTCATGATACTTGGAGATGGCTGTTATTCGTATTCTCTTCAGATGTTATGGATGAGTATCTTGTCCGATTTGGTGAGTACTTTGATAGGTCCTACCTACAGTCCTACAGTACTTCGTAGAAACTGGCCCCCAACAACTGGTATATTCCACTACTTGTGGAGCCTGACAGTGAGCGGGGAAGTAAGCGGGCACTCGTGAAGAAGCATGGGATGCTCCGATGCTGGTCCCCAGGCCTAACTAAGTAATACTGAGCATTCATCAATGCCAGCTCTCGGCAGTTCTGCCTCCTTGCAAGGCTGTTCTGACGTCAAAAATGAGCTATATAGTCAAATTAGGCAAGCCGTGTCCAGTTTCAGCTCCACTTGCTGGGCTGACAATAAGCCTTGAATGTCACTCTGCAAGGGACTTTCATCCCATGCTAATCAGGACTAAACATGAAGGATCAGCAATTCATGCATAAATCCGCATCCGCGACAAATAGGTGTATTTTCCGACGTCACACTCAATGCTATTGTCATCGGGGGGGTTCTCCTGTAGTACCAGGCAGAGGCACATAAGCAACCCCTGACTGATCGGCATCAGCTGCACGGACTGGATATTCTCTACGGAGTACGATCGGCGGATACCTTGATGACCGAGCTCACCGAGACTACATCGAGGTGCAGCGCATCACGATCGATCACTAAGCTTAAAACTTGAATAACGAGGCTGTGCTAGCCCGTTCTGGTATGTCACATACTAGCCCATGTGCATGCTATGCAGAAAACTTGTTTATTTTCACATCATCAGACAAAAGTTCCTGGAACGATAGTGAGGATTTCCAGGTTAAAATGGGCATAGGATTCTGAAACCTCATCCTTCAACATGCCAAAGCATCCACGTCTATCAATTCAGTGGTGCCCCAGAAGCAGCAAGTGTAGCGTAGAATAGCTTCGTCCTCCCCATAATTACCATCCGTCCCTTGCCGGCAAACTGGAAATTGGCTGCGTTGATTCCTGTGTAGATTTTTCCAATAAGCTTTCCAGATCGATTCCAGACATGTACGCCGTCACCGCATCCAGCGTAGACATTGCCCTTGGAATCACAATGGATACCTGAAAATTGATACTCGTCAGCAATTCGACCATTTGACATGGATTTCAAAACCAGCAGGGTCTTTTTAGCCGCGGACGAAGGTTGGGACACTTGCCGTCAGGTAGGCGAGCTGCTGTATAAGCAAAAGTCTTGCGGTTTTCCCAAGTACCGTCTTTTTGGACATCGAATCGGTAGCTAAAATCATAATTAGATGTCATGTTGCGGCATTTCTATGTGTAACCTACATAGAAGCTGGACGAGTATAGTTCTGTCCAAATAGCCCGCTGCTGATACCAGTGTCCGTTACGTACGCGTGAAGTCCATCCGGTGAGAAAGTAAGGCCTATCATTGCAAATTGTCAGCAATCACATCATATATATGCGCAAGAAGCATTCAGGTCATGTCTAACCATTTGGGGAGACAAATCCATCAGCAACGACAGTCAAAGCTCCCGTCTTCGGATTCAAACGGTAAACTTGATTCTGCAGTCCTGGTTCAGGGCGGAAATACTGCCAGTATCCATACATAGTGTCGGTAAAATAAATATCGCCATTACGGGAATTGACGGACACGTCGTTGATTGAGTTGAACTGTCTACCAAAGTAGTTGTTCACAAGAGCTACAATGTTCTTGTTAGCCAACTACATCATATTTTTATCGCTTGACCAATCTTACTTGTAGTATTGTAGGGCTTTTCGGGATTCATCAAATACAAAGCCGAGGGAATTTGTTCTCCCTGGCCTTCACCTGCGAAGATTATCTGGCCCTTGTAGTTTGTTCCACCTATGAACTGTTCATTACTTGATGGCTAACGATATTATCTATACATACCATTAGGGTTGATGACTTGCGGATTAGAGTCCACGATAGTAATATCGATTTGATTCTGCGTATGCGAGCCATTCTTCAGAGCTTCAGCTTCAGCCAAGGAAATCTTCTGAATCACGGAAGACTTGGCAAGTCCAGTTCCAGCAGCTGGGTCACCGGCGTTTTGGACGAAGAAGACCTCCTCAGTGGGAGGATTCCTACACAATTCATTGTTAGTGATTCCTGCAAAGAACATGGCGTGCAGAAACCCTACGAACCATACAACAGCTTCGTGGAAGATAGGATCAGTGTCTGAGGTAGCAAGCAGAGTCAAGGTTGGATCTTTCCCAATAATGTCGAGGAACTCTGCATCATAGACGTGGAATGGTCGCTCAGTGAGAGACTCGTATGTGACTCCTGGCCACAGAAACCTCTATAAACGAATTAGAATTGGCCACTAAAGTGCTCCTGAAGAACCTGCTGTGGTGGCATTAGCTTCTCTTGGTGGTGGCACATGCCCCAAGACATTGAAGCTCTTTTGGTCGATTATCTGGGCCGTTGATGGTAGCTTTTTCGGGTCGATGGTAGTCTTTGCGTGAGCCTTATCGAAGAGGCCAAGGCTCAAGGGAACCAAGATAGCAATAGCAAGGACTCCAAAAGCCATAGTGACAGGATTTAAGAGTGAAGTCTGCTGTGCTTTGTCCTTGGCTCCTTGATCAGAGTCGTGTCGACTTTTTATTGTCGGCGTACCCCGCTTTGGAGGCATCGCTGGATCCTTTGACGGTTGAGGGGTTGGTTGTATTCGGAAGTCGTGCCAATCCTTCTAATTGGAGCTTTGAGAATAAAAGAGAGGATGCAGCTTAAGCGGGCTTTTCCGTGGTCCTGGTAGATGGGTATATGCGAATCAAGGTAATAATCCAAGCGTTTCTAATGCAGAGGAGGCGGAATCAGAGCGGGTATCAACCTTATCAATTGCGGGGAAGCATCATCAGATGGGCAAAAGAAATCAGCGAATGGGTTGTTAGTTACGATACTGGTCGTTGAGGGTTATTGTTAGAAAAAGAAGTATCACTCACATCATACCCCATCTCTTTTTTCGCACACCAAATTTTGTTATAGTCCGTTCGGTTTGTGCGGAAAAGCCTGCCGAACCGAATCGATCACCATACAGCCGAGCCAGCAGCGGAAAAGGCTTGGAGACGGCCACATTTCCGCACAAACATAGTCTTGGAAATCTATGTATATGATAAGATCGGCATCGGGCTCGTATATCGTCGCTACAGAATCCATCCCCTCAATGCTATGGCACCCTTCGATATATTCCATGATTACTCTTCCTGCAGCACCCAATCGTCCACGTTACCCTTGTATCATGATGCTACAAGACACTTCCTTGAATATATCTTAACATAAGCATATGTCGGGGGCCATCAAAGCACACCAAATAAAAACTACCTAAAGTTTACCTGAACCTCTATATAACTTTAGTTACTGTTTAATAGACGTTAGCCTAAGTCCTTTCAGTGTGCCGGTTACTTTCTGGCCTACCTGGCTGGGTAATTCTTTGAGAGGCTTACATGGTGAGAATTTAGCTCGTCTCTGGAATGACGATCAAGCTATGCTAGGCCTAGGAGGAAGTGGGGTTGTATAAAAAGGGCAGCCGTGGCGAGTCTGTTTTTCGACAATTTCAACTTCACATTGTTAACAAACTCCAATATCACTCCGACTAAAAATGAATCCCGTCTCCAAGGTTGCCCCCTGGAAGCAGCAAAATGATGGCTGCTGGACCCGTCCGCTCGTCGGGGCTGAGCAAATGTTCGATCAGTGGCTCCAAATTGATGGCTGGGCTGAATGGATGAGTGCTGTCATCTTTAATGTCGCGCCGTCTCTTAAATCTGAGATTGACTCCAAAGTCAAGATTGACAGTTGGTTCCACAAGGCGGTATCTCTGGTTTGCCTCAAGAAGCCATCTCTGCTGGCAACCATCAAGCGTGGCCAAGAAGGTTCCGCCACAGTCAAGTCTCGGGACTTCGTCTACCATCCGCTCAAGTCGGATGATGACCTGGTTGAGAGAACAAAGCAGAGAACTACTGTCATTCATACGGAAAACCCAGCTCAAGATGGGTTGAAGTCATTGACTGACAACTTCTACTCTGCTCCGGAGAAGCGCATCAGCATTGAGCTTGGGGAGCATCTGATCCACATATCACTTGTTGCTTCATCTGCAGAGCCCGAGACATTTGCCCTCGCCATCCGCTGTAGCCATGCATTGAACGACTTCTGGAGTGGCACGGCCATCTTGAACAATATTCTTAGCAAGCTTGCAGAGGGGCTGACCGACAAGGCGCCAAATCCCTCATACAAAGATGCATCTACCTCTTCTCTGCACCCTTGCTATCTTGATATTCTACAGAACCCCATTGGGGATGCTCCTTTGGACGGCGCATCCCAACAAAAGGCAATGCAACTCCTGGGTGCGAATCTTGGGAACATCACGCTTTGTCCCATCACACAGGAGCCTTCGAAGGACCAGCCGAATACAGACTATGTCGTTCGAAGGCGAGCTTTCTCGGAAGATATGACAAGGAAGATTTTACAAACCTGCAAGGCCTATGGTGTTACCGTGACGGCGCTGCTGACTGCATTGCAAGCGTTTGCACTTCTCAAAACGTTCCCGCCGGAAGACTCGACCAGAACCACGGCGGCGCCCATCTGTGTGAGCAACAGACTAAGATATACATCTTTGGGAACCAACGAAGAGAATTCAGCCCCATCTTCGAGGTTACTAAATCAAATATATAAAGAAGCGGCTGGCGTTGGGCCAGTTATGGCGACAACCTTCCTTGTATCTCCCTTCGACGTCAGTCCGTATTTGAAGAGCACGGAGGCTTCCTTGGACAGTCAAGACTGGCACAAAGATATCTGGAATGTTGCTGAGAATGTCAGCCGAGCGACAGACGAAGCTGTCAAGAGCACCATGAGTGAGCACGTAGATTGGACTCAGGGTCCGGCTGCCTTTGGAGGTGTTGCCCACGCGATGGAAGCAATGAAGGCCGGTCTTTTGCCGTCGTGAGTATTGACCGAACTTGATATAGTGAGAGCTCTGACTGACAACCATCATTTTTCGATGGCTTTAATAGGCCACCTGGCATGTTTACACCTCTTTCATCGGCTGGTCTGTTGGATGGAACTCACCTCCTAGAGTCGTACGGCAATCAAGGTCAAAACGGTGGCCCAGCTTTGAAACTTGACGACTTTTCCTTCTATTCAAGAGTCAGCAACCTTTTCGGTCGTAAGTACATGCCTTGTATTGCCTCTTATCGCTGATCGTTCTGTATTGACCGGTTTATCACATAGCACAATCTTGGGCGTGGACGGTTTTGGGCAAACTGAACCTCATACTCGTGATGCCCGATCCCCGCGTGCGTTCAGTTCCTAATATTGAGTGGTGGGACTTGTTGAATGATATGGTTGTCCAAATAGCGACTGAGAATGCACCGGATGTTGGTGCGAAATAGATTCGGCTTGCCGCTACAAGACGACTCAACGGCAACGAGAATAGTATAGGGCGTGGTATTTTTATGTCCTCCGGCATGAGTCCGGTTGCAGGTCATGAGAATTGGGAATTGGCTCATTTAGTGCATAAAGTCTGACAAATTTGCTAGATGAAACACTTGACAACCAAGAATAAAAGACCAAGTCTAGCCAGAAGGCGCGATAATCAATATGGGCCTGTGTCGTATCAAACCATGATTCTAGTTGAGGTCGTTCGGATATAAAACATGCTCAAAACCGAGAACTCAAGTCTTAATAGCGCCAATGACGCATGAAGAAAGGGGGAGTCGTATTTGTCTCAGTAAGATTTTACGCCCTTCCATAGTCTTCTCATAATACGCCCTGAGCCGCTTTCGGCCTCTTCTAACTCTAAAAGCGTGAGATTTCCTCAGAAGAATTGAACACACATATTCATACTCATCACTGGTTATAATGGGCTCTCTAAACTTCCAAGGTCAAAGTGCAGAGCTGGAAGCCATAAGCTCATCATTCCAAGCTGTTTTTGATCGGCTCTTCAAGACTACCCAAAACGTCAGCCAAGACCCCCTCTTGCGAGTAGCTCAACCAGCCGAGATTCCTCACCTCAAAGAAATCAGCACTCCTGGAGATTCTCATCACGTCCAAGATGCAATTGAAGATGCATTCACCATCTCTGACTTTCGCTTGCGGATGAATCATCCACGATGTTTCAGCTTTGTACCGTCACCTGTCTCACCGTTGTCTTGGGTTGGCGACTGTCTCTCGAGCGCTTTCAATTCTTTTGCTGGATCGAAGTTGCAGGGCTCGGGGGTCGCAATCGTTGAGCAAACCCTGCTGCAGTGGTTGTCGGCCAAGGTTGGACTTCCAGATACTTCTGGTGGTGTTTTTGTCTCGGGAGGTTCCATGGCGAACATGAGCGGCATGGTTTTGGCAAGGGAGTGCATATTGGAACCTGGCACTGAAGACTTGGGTGTTGCATATCTCTCTGATCAGACGCATCATTCTGTGGCAAAAGCTCTTCGCATCATCGGCGTCAAGAGGACCCAAATACGAACTATCCCAACAAACTCGTTTTTTCGGATCAACGTGACCGCTCTTCGAAATGCCATCAAAGCAGACCGCGACGCAGGACTCAAGCCTTTTGTTATTATCGGCACCTGCGGAACGACTAACACTGGAAGCATCGATCCATTAGCCGCTCTCGCTCGAGTCCGCGATCAAGAGAAGATTTGGCTTCATATCGACGGTGCATACGGTGCATCCGCTTCACTTGGTGCAACTGCAAGCTCAGTTACCAACGGTCTTGGGTCAGCAGACAGCATCTCTTGGGACGCTCACAAGTGGCTTTTTCAGACATACAGCTGCAGTCTCATCCTTGTAAGAAATAAGATCAACTTGACCAAGGTTTTCACCAACGATGGAGACTATCTGCGCGATGCTCTTGAGGATGAGGAGATACCTAACTTTTGGAACTTTGGCATAGAACTAACACGACCCTCGCGCGCGATGAAACTCTGGTTCACACTACGGGTTCTTGGTGTGGAAAGGCTTGGAAAGATGATTGACCACGGCTTTGAGCTCGCTGAGACTGCTGAAGCTGCGGTTCAAAGGTTGCCGGATTGGGAAATCACCAGTCCAGCAAGCATGGCGATCGTCACCTTTCGATATGCTCCTGTGGGTAAGAGTGAGGAAGAGCTAGATGAGTTGAACGCTGCTATCTCAAGGCATTTGGTGGAGAATAATATTGCGGGGATTCTGACAACAAAGCTGCGAGGCCAGGTGGTTCTGCGAATCTGCTCGATCAGCCCGGTTTTGGGGGCGGATGAGATGGTGGATGTTATTCAGCAGACTGACAAAGCTGCGAAGTTTGTTTCTCAAAAACATGCATGAATGATTGGACTACACAGAAATAGAATATGTTTGCTGGGATTGTCCATGTTAATCGCGGGTACGTATAATTCATTCATCATGCATGTCAACCTAAGACAGCTTGGCAACGGAGATCAATGATTGCCAGTGCGGCTTATCACCCTCCCTATCCGGACCTCGGAGTTCGCAAATGTGCGACCAGCCAATGTTTCGTTTCGTTGAGAGTCTCATTATCAGAAATAGGTTGATCTTGGCTTCGTGGCCTTACAACTAACTCTGTTAATTACACCATACCGCGCGGTAAACTCCACGAGCAAGATTTGTAAGCTCATGATGCGGCAAAAAACGTCACTTCCCGGCCGCTTTTTAGCAGACAGGTATTTATCAAGACTTCGCAATCCTTTATTCTTGTCCTATAATCCTCCCTTTTCATGCCTCATTTGATCTGAACCATAATGCACGCCATGTCAGTCTCCAAACCCATCCTCATTTCAGGCTCCGGCCTTGCCTCCCTTCTCCTCGCGCAATCCCTCAAACAATCCAAGATTCCATTCAAAATGTTTGAGCGCGACGAATCATTCATCTTCCGCGCGCAGGGGTACAGACTTCGTCTCTAAAGTGAGGGTCTTGACGCGATCGAGTCTGTTCTCGACAAGCAGACGTGGAACCATTTTTGGGAGGCGTGCGGCAAAACAGGAGGCGGTGGGTTCCAAGCACTCGATGCCATCACGGGCGAGCAGACTGAGCATATCGTGCCAGAGAATCTCTCATCGCGGGATGGAAAGATTGTTGGGATTGCAAGGGGAGATATGCGGAGGATCTTTGCCGAGGGTTGCGAAGAGTGCATTGAATGGTCCAAGAATGTCACAGGCTACGAGTTGACCGAAGACGGCGTTCGGGCCATCTTTTCTGATGGAACGAAATCCATCGAAGGCTCTCTGCTTGTCGGAGGTGAAGGCATCTACTCCAAGGTTGCGAAACAGGTCTCGGATGGAAAACTCAAGGTCTATGATACTGGTGCCAGGGGTATCCATGGCCAATCACCGACAACAGCATTCAAGCAGCTGGGTGAAGGAGTATTCCGTCTACGTGATGGTTCGCGCCCTGGAGGCCAAGCTTTTCTCATGACGAATGTTCGATCAGGAGACATGGACAACCCTGATGTCAAGTTCGGCTGGACCATGGGCGGAGAGCCAGGCGTGATCCGCGCGCCAAACGACAACTACTCCATCGTTGGAAAGGAAGCGGCCGACATTGCTAGATCAATTACCCAAGACTGGCACTCGAAATTCAAGCCCTTGTTTGACAACATGGATGAGTCTGAAGCAGCGTTTTGGAAGATCACTTGTTCAACACCATCGGGCGTGCCAGAGTGGAAGAATGAGCCTCGTGTGACTGTAATTGGCGATGCAGCTCACTCGATGACTCCGGCTGGTGGGATTGGCGCTAATACAGCTGTTCAGGACTCTGCGTTGCTTGGAAGGCTGCTTCGCGAAGCTGGTGGGTACAGTCCTGATGTGACGGCGGCTTATGAGAAGGAGATGAGGGTTTATGCTGGTAAGGCCGTTGATCAGAGCTATTCGCTGGCTGTCAAGGCTTTTGGGATTAATATCGACGAGGGGACCAGCGCTACTGTCTGAGCTTGGGCTTAACTGGGGTGACAGTGAGTGAGTTAGTGAGTGAGTGCGGGGTTTTTTGTGTTTACGAGGACACGTCATAGCGCGAGCTTGTTTGTCTGGCCTCTCTTTATTCTTATTGTGAGAGAGACAAAAAGCAGTAGATTGATAGGGATTGAGCTCAGAGAAACTAAAATAGAAATGACAGCTGCAATGCCTCCCTCGCAGTATGTCGCTCTGTGGCACAGCACAGCACAGCACAGCACAGTACAGCACAGTACAGCACAGCACAGCCAGTACAGCAGGAAATCGGGAGACGCGGCATTGCGTAATGCTGATACGATACGATACGACCACGTGATTCGATGATATCCAATCTTTAGTTGGTGGCCAACTAGACTAACAGCTCCTTTCATTTTATTTGCAATCTGACCGTCAGCGATACTTTGCTCCCTTTCATCTTCTGTTTCATGGCTCGTTTTTCCCTCAATTGATCCTTTGGAAGTCAAAATCATGCCCCAAATCACATGATTCATCTCATTTGGGTTGCTTTGTTGCTCTGTGACTGGTACAAATTTTGCGACGAAACGTAACCCTCACAGCTAACTTTCTTCGACTTGGCACAAAACTTTCTCCAGAAATATTTCTATAATATTCTTACCCAAAGATTCAACCAGGTCAGGCAAAACACAACCATGCGTAACGATACTTATTTCTCCGTAAACCAACATTCCACCAACTTCAGCCGCGACACCACGCTTTGACTGGATTCACAGCGACGAAAAATAGGTTTTTTTTCTACCCGAGGCTCATTCTTCACTCGTTTTCTGTCTTCATCTTGCCATCTAAATCGGGGTTCTGTGTTGTCCCAGCAATCGAAGGAAAACCTCGTCAAAATCTATCTGAACCATGGCGATGCGTCCGTCTTGGCGCGACAACGCCCTAAGAAGCGGCACCTGGATCGGATCTTTGACAACGCGGCAACGTTTCATCAAAATCTTTGCTATGTTCATCGGATTCATCTGTGCCCTCACATTATGGGAATTTTGGTCAGATCTCTCAGTCGCATACAAAAGAGTTACCTCGCCAAGCATGCCGCAATCCAATGATACCCAGTCCGGCTCTTTACCTACAGCAGGTCCATATCCCAAGCCGCAGTTCACTGGCCCGACTGCTGAAACCACCAAATTCTGGGAGCATCTTCTCGTGGAACTTTACGCGGCTAAACCTCATGGTGCCAAGATCAGACCCCCCGATTCTCTCTCGCGTGATAAGTTTGATCCTCATGGCTCCGAGCCCCAGATTCACACCGACTGGTTAGAAGTGTCCGATGAGGAAATCAAATCTTTGAAAGAAAATCATACCCAATTTGTGCAAAGCATTCAGCATCTCGCACCCGAGTTACCTTTCAAGCGGAACACCCAGGGAGTTGTCATCACTTCCAAAGGCTCGGCAGTTGGTGTAGCAGCTACGGCTATACGGATGCTTCGACATGCTGGATCTCGTTTACCCGTTCAACTGTTTCTCGACTCAGCTAGCGAAGAGGAGCATCAGAAATGTAACGAAATGCTGTCCGATTTGCAGGTCCAGTGCCTGAATATGGATGATTTCCTGCAGCTACCCAACACGACATCCGTACAACAACCAAAGATCGAAAAGTACCAGTACAAGGTCTTCTCCATCATCTTCTCCAGCTTCCAGGACATCTTGTTCCTCGACTCTGATGCATTCCCCATCCGAAACCCTGATCGCCTCCTCGACGTGGAGCCCTACAAGAGTCGTGGACTGGTGACCTGGCCAGACTTTTGGCTGCCCACCATCTCTCCTCTCTTCTACAAGATTGCCGGAGCAAAGATGCCCAATGTCACTCTTGACTCGAGAAGTTCCGAGTCTGGTGTGATGCTCTACAACAAGGCGAAGCATGCGGACAGCCTCTTGCTAGCAGCGTACTACAACTTTTACGGGCCAAGATTCTACTATCAACTTCATTCTCAAGGTGCTTGGGGATCTGGCGACAAGGAGACATTCATGCAGAGCGCGTTGGTACTGGGCAACCCTTACTGGCAGGTCACCAAACCAGCAGAGCTGATGAGCGATGAGAAAATCAACTATGGAAGCGGTATTTGGCAAGCAGATCCTGAGAAGGACTGGAAGCTCCATATACAAAAAGCTCAAAACAAAACGATCGTGCCTCCAAGGAAACTAATGTTGAAGATCAAGGAAGACGAAGCGAAGGTTGCGAGTGCAATGTTTGCACACCTGAACAGAGTCAAATTTGACATGAAACATCCAAGTCAGGTGTTGGAGAACTTGGTCCCTGAACGTCCTGACGGGACGCGATCACGACTTTGGGGAGACGATGTTGAAAAAATCACGGATGTCGCTGGATTCGACCTTGAAAAAACCATCTGGGAGGAGGCAATCAAGGCTAATTGTAACCGGGAATTAATGGACGAATGTCACAAGATACGAAAATATTATGAGGCAACGTTTAGTTAGATGGGACGAGCGAACGTTTACATGACCCTAGTGTCTAATAGACTTCTTTATTCTGACATGACTTATTGAGGATCTATACTTGCGCAAGTTACAAAGTCATGTTCAGTTCTTTGGTGCATACTTGATGCCACTGTCTGGGCAAGAACTCTTGCTTCCATCAGGCTCAGCGGCCACAAACTGGCCGTCCTGGAGTGAGCCCTGAACGTTGAAGTGATACCAAACCTCGTTCAAAGACTTGCCGGAGCAGCCAATGGTAACAGGGGCACCATGTTGTTCAGCCAGAGCATCCTCGATCTCACTCTTGGTGTACGTCTTGGAGTTGGAAGGCTTGATACCCGCCTTAGAGAGCCACTTGTACGTGGGCAGAGTCTTGAACAGCGAGAGGGTCTTCTTGATGTAATCAGCGGTTTCGGCACCGGTCTCGTAGTTGGTATAGCAGCTGGGCTTGAGGGTGCTGATGCATGTGCCGTGCTTGTCCCACTCGTGCTCCCAGAGGGACTCGTCATTGCCGTCCTGGCTGACCCAGTACTTGTCCATGTAAGACAGAGTCTTGTTGCCCAGAAACTTGGACACAATGTCCTTGATGCTGCCGTACTCGCGGCTCTTGTCGCAGAACTGAGGGTATGTGCCGTCGCACCAATCAGGCCAGAGACCGTGAATTGTCCAAGAGTCTGTAATTTGTTAATATGAGGAATTTTGGAAATTCTTTTTTAAGTTGCACTCACCAGCAGGTCCAGCAACGGGGTTGGAGTCCCAGAATTGAGTTTGGAGGAGCTGGCCGGATGGGATGAAGCAGCAAAGGTCGTCAGCGGGAACGGCGGTGGTGTTGTGGCAAGACAGAGGTAGATCCTTTGAGCATGATGCAATGGAAGGCTTCGAGCATGTCTTGACCTTAGCTTGCGCTCCGGCAAGGAAAAGCGCAAGCGGGATGAGGGCCTTTGCGAGAACCATGATGAATCGCGAAAAGAAGATAGTTGACGTTATTATCAAGAAGGTGAATACTTCGATAGTTGGCGAGAAACGGAGGCAAGCGATACTTATATTAGGCTGTCAAAATACACGTGCTACGAGGCAAAAGTGTTTACTTTTCTAGTGTCGGACAAAGTCGACGGATGAAGCAGTTGTGTTCGGAGCAGACAAGGTGGGAATACAGATAAGAAGCAATCTGTATCGTCCAAAACCCCACGTGCATTGTATCCCAGATATTGTCAGGACCTTTTGTCGCCAGCTTCCACAGCCAATGGGAGCGCGGAGGAGCTCATTGCTGGCCTTGATCGGCAACAGATGATACTCAAGAATGACCGACGTGTTGCAGACTCGATAAAGGTTGTCCAATGCCGTTGGAAAACGACTGTGGCATGAACGTTTGAACTCGAATAATTTGGCGAGCTTCTGCCAATGGAATTAATAGTTTGAGAAGAGAACGATCGACTGTACGGATACGACAGAGGATCAAGATTGAGATTGAGATTGAGGGGCAGATCAATCATCACCCATTGCCCGGGCCCTTGCAGATCCGTGCCGCGTTATCCGCCAACACCCAACGGATGGTCGGTGACCCAATCGGTCCATTATCAGCACGATTCAGTTGAGAAGCTGCGTGCGGTGTTTGCCTTCTTTTTGTATGTAGCCGTAGCCTAAGTACTTTCCTGTGCAGGCTACTGACCTCCAAACTCAATTTACTTCTTATTGAAGCTATTGGATGGCTGCAACCTGCAGGTACATGGCGGTCAGACGGTTCATTTTGCGGTCGGATGGATCATCGCATCAGTGCCATCAGCGGAAATACGGCTAGCAGATCGCACCATCTCCAGAAGGTCCCTCGCCTGTTCGCCAGTCTGTCTCACTACAACGCCGCTGACGAGCCTCGGTTAATAATCGACCTGCAGCTGAATATTTGATCGCTAACATTTTTATCCGCCCTCATCAATTCTCACACTAGGTTCTTCAAAGCATCCCTCGAAATACCCTATACCGAGCAAGGTTGTAGGAAGAACCCCGTTTACCAAGAGACTCAACTGCAAAAAAAGACATCTGGCTCATCGCTGAGATGTCATGTCTGATGCCTCAATAACTACTATACCCTTCTAGTTGTCCTTATCTTGATCTGATCTGAGATCGATTGATCAAGTTAATATAGGTAATTAAAATTAAACGCTATATCTTTACTACACTTTAGGCATCATATACGATAATTTATTAAATTCTCTCAATTGCCACTTACTAAACTCTCATAATGGCTCCGCAACCAGCCTTCAGCTTCTTGAGGAGGTTTACACATCAGGTGGCCAGTAGAAACAGCCAAAATCACATCAAGTTCCCTCGAAGAAGATAATATTTGCTATGGTAATTTGACAATTGGCAATCCAAAAATACAAGTCTTTTCCCCCTCTCTCGGATGTACAAAGAAAATACTCTAGTACTTCAGTCAAAACCTACTAACTCAGTAGCTACCACCAAATACATCCGAGCGTATCAACTGTCATCCGATATCGTCTATCTAGGAGTCAGGACAAAATGACAGATGAGAACCAAGACAAACGCACGTTAGATGCATCTATCACGGATTCCATTCCACTAGTACTGGGGCATCCCTGTCTTGAACCCATCTCCGGCCTCACGGTATTAAACATAGATATAAAAAAAACTACGGATATAAACCATCGTCTCACTCTCACATCTTAATCTTTCAAAAGCAATTATGGTTTAATGGCAGGATCAGTTGACTTTAGTTTGTATTTTTGGCACAGACAATGTTGGGAACTTCATCAACCTGCGACATTGCACAGCCTCGTCTTAGCCTGCAAAGGGGATAGATCCACGTCCGCATTGTGCACTAAATAGTCACTTCTCATGCAACCTTTTTATTTTTGAAAATGATAGGTTTTGAAAAAGAAATCGATTTTTATGTACTCCGTACCTTGCCTGCTTTACTGAACCTGGCACTGTCGGCGAAATTCTGGGGAGACATGTTGTTGTGCATGCACGCATCATCTATGTGATTCAGCCAGTAGCAATGCCTCGGTCCAAAGTGGATGTTTGCTTGCAATCCAAGGCAGTTAGGCGAAGGCAAAGGTTAAGGATTCGATTGCTGTACGGAGTACGGAGTAGCAAACGGTCTCTTTGCTTTTTGAAACTTTGGTGATAAGATAGGGCCTGTCAGTCAGCTAGTAAGGGGCTGGAAATGGCCGAACCCCGAAACGAAACCCCCGCCATGGCCGTGGAGAATTCTCCGACCCAACAAACAATCCAATCCCCCATCCCTTTTTGGTAGCCAGTTGCGAGCTTCTAGGGCTGAGACATCATAGGATGATTTACGGATACGGACATGAAAATTAGATGATGAACTCGCTTCAAGGGTGAGCTCGTCCCGTGCCCACAGAAAACCTACAGTATCGTCAGATAATTAAGCGAATCACCGTTCTGGTCACTTCTGGACTCTCGGCAACATGTGAAGAGTAGTATCGTTGTGACTTTGTTATCGATTTCCCGTGTTGCTGGGTCATATTCACTGAGCCAACAGGCGAATTGTCGGGCTTGGTATTTGGGGGACTGAAGCTGCAGCAACAAAACTGCAAGAGGCAGAAAACTGGGTAACTGGATGCCTCCCGCGTGATCTATTCTTATACTCTCTAACATTGGAAGCATACGCATAATACTGGATGCCAGTATTCAATGGCATGAACATCGCCAACGTGAAATGCATCGCTGTAGGGTAGCATCGAAGCCTCGTGAGCATCGTCCAGCATCATCCCCTTATTTGGTGGGGATGCCCCAGCACGTCAACAACAAACCTCCATTTGGGAAATGATGAACACCAATCGGGCATGCCTTTCGCCAGTCTTTCTATTCTGGTTACCAAAGCCTTAGTCTGTTTTACCATTCAGGCCAGAAGACTGATAGCATCCCTGCCATGATGTGATGCTTGCCTGACAGCTTGCAGTGGCTGCGGGCCGCTCAATGCCCATTGCGCACTAAGATTTCCATTTCAAACCCCTCTGGGAAAGGCCGCCAAGGGAGCAATCAAAATGAAACGGATCGACCGGGGAGAGTCCACTTTTCGTCCATCTGGCATTGGTCCTGATGCGGGACGGCTCAGGTTGTGGCGTTCTCAGCTAAATGCTTTTAAGATTGCGGATGGGACTGCAACTCACTGCAGCCACTATGAATAGAAGAAATCACCTGAAACGAATCTTTCTGGAACAAAAAGTGAAACTAGCTACGGATATGCACACTCAACACTCACCTTGCGCCTGGACGTTGCCTTGACTTTGCGCCCTCGCCGCCGCCGCCGCCGCCACCGACATCACGCACGCCATCCCTAGCCTGGCAGACGAACTCCTCGCCTAGTAATAATTTTCCGCCGCCTTTGCCCTATGCCTTACTCACCTGACGATGCTGGTTAAGATCTTCATAATAGATCGGAGCAAAGAATATCACCCAAGAAATCACTGAAGAATAACTGTCTATCCGTACATAGGAGGCCTTACCCATCGCCAGTAGAAGGGTCACCCTGTAATGACCAATCTCGTTATTATGCCTACAATGTAGTAGTCGGTTAACAACAACCTACTGACCCTCCACTGACTCGAACCCCTGCCGGCTAAATTTGGAAGAAACAAAACAAATGTCCAAGCCCTTCACCGTTCAGCACTACGGTAGAAGCTCGTGAAACGTCTGAGCGGCAATCGGATTGACACTGGGTCAATGCACCAGACCCCTGATCCGAGTTGACCGAGCTGTTGTGCGGAGCACTATGGCCGGTGATTCCTGTCACTCATGACTCTTGACGTGAGAGCTCGATCAACTTTAAAAGCAAGCTCATCGCCGGTTTCAAAGTCTCTTTTTTCATCACCAACAACTGTTCTATCTCATCTTTTCCTATTATCTCTTTTTTCTTTTTTTTTTTCCTTATTACTTTCGTTCCTGAGTTTCTAATTAGTCTCTCGCTACAACACTTACAACAACCACTACTCTATTACAACACTCACTACTACCCAATTACAACACTCACTCGCTATTAAGCAATATTCGCTACTAAGCAACACTCACTACATCTAGCAACTACATCTTACTTATCAACAACACTCGTTAAACGTCATGCGTTTCTCTGCTGGACTCCTCCCTGCTTTGGGAGCCCTTGCGTCGCTGGGCGAAGCAACTCCTACCTTCCTCGGCGGCGGTGCCTCGGGTTCCGCTGGCGGAGAACTCTCAGGCGGAGCTGATGCCCATCTCGGAGGTGGAGCTGGTGCCGGAGCCGGCGCCGACGGAAAGCTTGGCGGCGGTGCTGGTGCTGGAGCTCACCTTGGCGGAGGCGCTGAGGGTCACCTTGGAGGTTCTCTTGGAGGTGGAGCCGGCGCTGGAGCCGGAGCCGGTGCTGGTGCTGGTGCCGGCGGAAAGGTCGATGGTCACCTTGGTGGCGGCGTCAACGGCGAACTCGGTGGAAAGATCGGCGGAGGTGCCGGTGGAGAGGCCGGCGCTGGAGCTGGAGCTGGTGCTGGAGGTAGCGCTGGTGGAAAGATTGGCGGCGGCCTTGGAGGTGAAGTCGGCGGCCACCTAGGAGGTGGTGCTGGAGCTGGAGCTGGCGCCGGTGCAGGTGCCGGTGCTGGCGGTTCTGCTGGCGGCAAGATTGGTGGCCACCTCGGTGGTGGTGCCAATGGTGAAGTCGGCGGCCACCTAGGAGGCGGAGCTGGTGCCGGAGCTGGTGCTGGTGGCTCTGCTGGCGGCAAGATTGGTGGTGGCCTTGGAGGTGAAGTCGGTGGCCACCTTGGAGGTGGTGCCGGCGGCAAGATCGGTGGTGGTGCCGGAGCTGGTGCCGGAGCAGGCGGCTCTGCTGGTGGTAAGATCGGTGGCGGTCTTGGAGGTGAAGTCGGTGGACACCTGGGTGGTGGTGCAGGCGGCAAAATCGGCGGCCACCAGGAAGGTGATGTCAAGGGTGGTGCCGGTGGAAAGATTGGAGGCGGTGCTGGAGGCAAGATCGGAGCCGGCGCTGGCCTCGGTGCTGGTCTCGGCCTCGGCGGTCTTCTCGGTGGTGGTCTTGAATGGAATGCTGGCGGTGGTGCTGACTGGCACACCGGCACATCCTGCAGCATCGGCGGTGCCTGGAAGGATAACATCCTCTTCCAGGGCATCTGCGCCCCCGAGACCGACACTACTGCCGCTGTCAACCTCGGCCTCAACCTCCCCGCCTGCCAGATCACTGGTAACATTGGCTTCGCTTGCGGAGCTGACTTCCTCACGACCCCTGACATTCGTGTTGGTCTCGGTGGCATCTCTGCCTACGTCGAGATCGACCTCTCTGCCTCTGCTGCCGTCCACCAGTCCGTTGAACTCTTTGCTGCTCCCAAGATTGGTATCGCCATCCCCGGTCTCGATGCTGAGCTGAAGGCTGCCGTCGAGGCTGCCATTGCTCTGGATCTCGTTGTTGGCTGCGGTGCTGCTATCGATCTCACTGCTGGTGTCTACATCAAGTTCCCCGAATCCGCCTACGTCGACATTTCTCTTCTCACCAAGAAGGTCATCAACGCTTCCCTCGAAGGTCTCGTTACCAGGGCTCTCCCCGTTGGCGTCGGTGCCAATGTCGACCTTGGAGCTGGTATTGATCTTCAGCTTGGCCTCAGCCTTCGATCCGAGCTCAGCATTGGTGGCGGTCTTGAGATCCCTGTTCTTGGTCTCGGCGGCAAGGCTGGTGCTGATGTCGGCTTCGGTGCTGGTCTCTGGTTCTCTCTCTTCGACTACACTGCTAAGATTGGTGGCAAGGCCGGTGCTGGCCTTGACATTACTGGCGAGTTCGGCTGCGACGTCGGTATCGCTATTGACAACAAGTTCGATCTCTCTGGCGGTCTCTTCGGTCTCATCCCCAACCTCTCTGTCGGTCTCGCCAAGGGTATCAAGTCTACCTTCTCCCAGAAGACCCGTGGTACTTGCGGCAGCTTCATCGGCAAGTTCAAGAAGGGTGGTTTCATTGGTGGCCCTACGATCTCTGCTTCTGGTGTTATCACTGCTACTGGTGGTACTGGTGCTGATGTCACTCTTCCCGCTGGTCTCCCCGGTGTCCCTGGTGCTTCCGGCGACCTCACTGGCTCTGGCTCTCTTCCCGTTGCTACCAGCGCTGGCGAGATCCCCTCTGGTCCCGATTCCGGCGATGTCCCTACTGGCACTGGCCCCGCTGGAAATGGTCCTACTGGCACTGCTCCCGGCGATTCCCCTGCTGGTACTGCCTCTGGCAACGTCCCTGCCGGTACCGATTCCGTCGAGGTTCCCGCTGGTACTGCCCCTGGTGGTGATGTGACCGGCTCTGCTGAGCTCCCCGTTGCCACTGGCACTGGTGCCATTCCCGGCGGACCTGAGGGCGTTCCCACTCACACTATCCCCGAGGGTGGCGACGTCACTGCTATCTTCGGCACCCACACCGCTGGCGCTACCGTCACCGTCTCAGGATCTAAGGGCTTCACCACTTACATCTCTGGATCTACTGGTTACACCACTGTCCTTTCCGGCGGCTCCTCCGGTGGCTTCACCACTGTCATCCCCGGCTCTGAGGGCTACACCACCGTCGTCTCTGGATCCGAGGGCTTCACCACTGTTGTTCCTGGCGGCTACGAGCTTCCCTCTGCTCCCGCTGGTGGCAAGCCTCACGGTACCGCTGGTGGCGATGTCCCTGCTGCCACCACTGGTGCTGGATCTGACGCTGATAACACTTCTGCCCCTGCCGCTGGTGTCACCACCGCTCCCGACGCTTCTGGCATGATCACCAGCACCATCCGTGAGACTCACGTCTACACCATCACCTCTTGTGCTGCTTCCGTCATCAACTGCCCTGCTTCCTATACCCAGAAGATTGTCACCGAGACTGTCGTCGAGCGCACCACTGTCTGCCCTGCCACTGCCACCGCCGTCCCCTCGACTCCCGCTCAGGGTGGTAACGGTTCCAACCAGGGCGGTGACTCTAAGCCTGGTCAGGGTAACGGCAATGGTAACGGCAACGGTAACGGTGGCTCTGCTCCCGCTCCTACCGCTCCTCCTGCTGCTCAGACCACCATCGACCTCGTCACCATCACCCAGGACGTCACCACCATCGTTCCTTGCACCAAGTTCGTTACTAGCACTTTCGTTGCTCCCACCACTGTCCACGCCCCTGCCGCTCCTGTCATCACCATCATCAAGGGACACACTGGTGAGGCTCCTCAGGAGACCGGCACCCAGAAGCCCGGAGAGTTCACCACTCTCACTCGAGTCCAGGCTACCGCCACTGGCGAGAGCCCCCAGGCCACCGAGGGATCTGAGCAGCCTGCCAACCCTCAGGCCCCTGGTGGCGCCGCACCTACCTACAACGTTCCCTCCAACGGAACCATCCCTGGAGGCAAGCCCACTCCCTCGGTTCCCGTTGTTGCTGGAGCTTCTCTCGTCAGCGCTGGAACCATGCTCCTCGCAATCCCTATGGCTCTTGCCTTCATCATGTAAATAGCTTAATACTGCTAGCCCTTCGGCTTTTCATGAGATAGAACGTAATTCATCTGACTTTGCTTTATACATAAACTATCTCATCTCCTTGGTGATTCCTGTGACTCCTTGTTGGCTTTGCGACTGTACCTACCCACTCTATCCTCTGCTTTGACTTCCAAGAGCCCCATTTCCTATGTCTCCTTAGTGGCTTTCTCTGTATTCTTGTTCGAACGATCCTTTCCCTAATTGATGTGTCTTACCGATCAGTATCAAACTAGCCCAGCAAGAATGCACAACTAGCTTTGCGTCTTGTGATCATTTGTAACTACTGCCATAGCCCATGTATTGGAACACCCACCGCAACGTTAACTGGCACTGTAAGTATAGAACCACTTACTGGCCCTTTGATGGACTGCAAGCTGTAATATAATATGGTATTTCTTCATGCTGTCTTTCTCAGTCACTGCTTGTATGCTGAGTCGGGTGGCGCCAAGTTTAAATACTTCCTGAAGGCAATCATTTTCCATCGAGCAAAGAGGATTCCAAGCAGAGCCACACAGAAAGCTGAGGAAATATCGTCGTTTATGTTCTCCAAGGCCGATCTGAGGACTTGCGATGGGGTAAAGTAATTCATCAGTCAAGATAAGTGATGAATTACAAATGTCACAAACTTAGTCGGCTCTGATACCACGATGTCAGAGATGTTAATATATTGAAGATTTAGTAAAGATACAGGGGGAATCTCAGCACCATAACGACGTTGTCGTGTATTGCCCAAATGCCCGACTCCTATATGTTCAGCGTGATGTCCTGGCCTTCGATACGTGAACCACAGTCTCGTTTTTGACCATGATACCCCCATGACCCTTATGATGAGGATCGAAATCAATTGAATCACTGGGGACTGTCACTGTAGCTATATTTCCATGTCGCTGGTACTCATTCTCGAACTCTGAATTGAACGATTCGCTTCCGCTTGGATCGGTCCTGGCAAGTTCGTGCGTAGAGCTCGACTCGTCCTTGTTTATCGTCCCAAGACGTATCGAATGTTTTGTTTGGTTGCGGGCGTAACTGTTGTTATTGTAGCTGCGGGATCCTGAGCCGATCGTTGACATGGGATTTATGCAAGTAAATAGATAGAGACAGGCGGGTCGTATGATTGGGAGACAAGCTTGAAGAAGGCTTGTTAGTATGGGATGCAAAACTTATCATGTATGAAGACTCACTTGATATCGTCACAAGGTTGACTTCGACCGAGGCCCATATGATAACCGGAGCCAGTTGCCATGTCATGTCGGTTGACTTATTATCGAAGGATGCAGACACACTGACGATGACGAGACCAGCTACGCAGACCCTGGAGAATCTTTGTTAGAACGAGAGACTTATCAGTTGTAGTAAGGGTAAGCCTACAGAATGCCAAACATGAACATGAGGATGATTGCAATCTTCTGCAGCATCGGGAGCTGGAGCTTCTGGATCTGCACGATGGGCAGGATCAAAATCCCAATGTCTATTATGACATGCGCCAGGACAGTGCCAAAGAAGAAGTCACTGCTCTTGATGGCACAGGTAGCATTTTCGATATGGTAATCCCAGAATGCCGGCACTGGATAGCAGTGGAAGGTAGTAAGGAATGTCTAGGATGATCAGTTTGTTTCGGTCTTATTCCATATCGGGACTACTCACTCGAACCAGGATCCATAGAATGGAGCAGACCACGAGGATGGAGACAAACTTCTGGATGTTTGCGACGCGGAACATGCGCCAGTAGAAGGATAGAATTGAGATCTTTGCAAAGAAGAGAGTATGTGCGTAGAGATGCTCGATGATGAAGAGATATTTCTTGGTGAGGTAGTTGGCGTCTATCGGCTTCATGCCCTTCACCTCGTCTGCGTGCAAACCGAAACCATGATGAATCCCTTAGAAGCAGTTAGTGTCGTGTTGGTCGATACAACGAGGAGGCCGTACAGATCGGTAGCATGATGGCCCAGGCAACAGAAGTGGCCTACGTCCGGTCAGTGATTGCTTCAGCGCATACTGACGCATGCCAACATACATAAGAGAGACAGGCAAAGCAGTCATCCCACCAGAGCTCTACCCTCGTGATGCGTCGGCTGACAAGGCGTAGAATGATAAAGATGGTCGCAAACGGAAATGTGATAAACTCGGCTGACCAAAGATCAGGCTGCCTCGACTGCTGCATTGTGATATATTGTCCGTGACCCAGAAAAAGAAAAGACGTTCAAGTTCCCAAGATTAGCGAACTGGATGTGGTACTCCCCGAGATGGTATATGTACGCCCAAGAGCTACCATCCATGCCGATGAGGGCCATCGATCATCTCATGCAGCTAAGAGGCCTTGTAAGGATCCAGGGGATAGAATTCCCCAAAAGGGGAAGTTGTAGGAGTTTTAGCCTGTCTTCGTATGAAAGATGAAGAGCAAAGACCCGCCGTTGGTGCAAGCTTGGCAATCGGAACACTTCCAAGCCTCAAAAGATCACTAGCTGTCTGATCCTTTTACGGTGAAGGGTAGGGCAAGGGCCGCGAGGCGTTTCTGGGAACAGTTTCATGTAGCATCCTTGATTAGACCCCGGAAATGCCGAATTACTGTTGGTCATTGAATGCCGATTCGGCCAATATTCAAGGAGTCAAAGCGTGTCAGTAGCTGCCAGCTCAAGGTTCCAGAACTAGGATTCTCCATGATTTCGGGCTTTGTCCTCGAGCTAGAGGATATTTCATTGGACACTAGCTTACGGCTGATGCAACCCGGCGTTTAGCTTTAAACTCTGTTGGTGAGCTCGAGTTTGAGCCTGGAGGCGGCTTTAGCAGTCACTGTCGGTATTGCTATTTGTCCTCGCAGATTGTTTCAAATTTCTTGCAGTCACTTAGTGTAGATCTCGCCGTTGTCGCGTGATTTGGCTGTCACTAAACAGGTTGCAGTACTATAATTGTCTCGGGTCGAGACCTGACCGATGAGCCAAGTTGGAGCAAATGCCACCCTGCTCTGCCAGTGCTGAAGGTTCACTAGTTTCTGGGCAAGGTACCGGGGCCGACTTTTTCAGGGCGACCGCGCTTGGGACAATATTACGATCCAATTACTTTTGCAAAGAATCGAATACTTGGAGGCTCAACGCACCGTAGAAGATTGAAAGCGTGCACTGACTTCCCTAGACTTGCGTAGGTCGACAAAGCGTTTTACCATGATATACTAGCTAAACACATTTAACAGAGTTTGAGTTTATATCACTGAGCGCGGGGCTCGTGACGTTGTTTAATTTGAGCTTTGTTCCGAGGCTGCTTACTTCGCAATCAATACTAAATTATGTGTTGTCGGCTCGAGGGCTGAATATATTCCTCCGGTGCATAAATGGCATATGAAATAGACTTGCCAGAACAGTTTAGATTCCGAGAATGAATTCATTTGCACTTTGAAGAGTCAACGGTTGGTCAACCGTTACCTAACCACAAGGATAAGGCTGGGCCCTGACGATCATGATCAGGGTCAGGGCCCTTGTCCGGCATCGATCCCCGTACGAGCCAACCCCGGCACCGATTCATTGACACGGGAGCATCACCTTCCTTCTGTGCAGATGTCTTAGGTGCACAGGGCAACAGACGCCGAGGTCCTGAGCGACCCGAGCCCTTTAGCTCAACGTTGATAACCCAATCGGACCTGCATCTTGCCAAGTAATTATTGACGCAACTCTCTATCGTTGACTAAGGCCAATTCGAATCTATATCCGTATTAGGATGTACATACGGTACGTCACCCACCATAAACACGAACCTTATTTCTGGGGTTGAGTGACAGGAGATTACCCCACAATGGCACAAGTTTCGTATCCAAGGTTCGGCATATGGAAATGGCAGATATATGACAGGGAGTCTGTCCCAGATTTGGCATGTGGAAATTGGGCAAAGTTCTATACCAAATAGAATATCTCGTCTAGCAAATGAGCTGCATTGGCATCCAAGTTGCTTTCGAGTATCCCTATGAATCCGCTAACAAGCGCAATCTTTGATACCTGATCACCATACCCGAAGATCGCTGTAACAGTGCTACGGTATGTTGCCATGTTGGTGTTCAGCGTTTGCTCGAGCCTCGACCCTACTTTACCCGAGATTGCAAAGACATTCTTTCTCAATAGGTAGAGGAAACTTCCCCGCCTCCCCGTTACATCAGGTCAAAGACCCTACATGGTGCCAACTCTATTACTTTGATCGTGGTCGAAGCAACTTCCAACGTCGCAATGTCGTTGCAACTTTGGGGCTCTGTAATACATTAGTCAAGGCACATGTGACGGCAACAACGGTCCCGTATTTCTTGATTATTCACGTTGTGTGACAAGTAGCACGCTGCCAAACACTACCCTACCTCCGCGGACCTTTGATGGCCGCGGTTGTTGCATTACATTACGTCGTTTCAGGCCAAATGGCTTCTTCCGAGTAATGAAACTGAGAAAGAACGAGGTAGAGTATTGGTCAAGTTTCAAGCATGGTAATCATTATTCTCGACAATACAACTCAAAAATAGTAGCAACGGCGAACTTTTTCTTATTAGTGCTTGCTATCAATAATGTATTCGTGTTAAAAGTCACGGGCATGCATTGCTGATACCCCTAGAACCGACTCAGCTAAATCTTGGCTTCTGGTCCTTGATACAGCCTTGATCTTTATCTCGACCTACTATTCTTGGGTGAATCATCTCGAAGGTTATCTGAATAGTAGTTTTAAAATTCGAGTAGTAATATTGGCCGATTATATCTTCCGGGAGAGTATCGCAGCGAGAGCCCTGACTCTTATATGTGATGATATGTGTTCTTTATTAATGTTCAGGGCTGAAAGTCTTATATGCCCAAAAAAAACCTTATACAAAGCAGCGAGAGCCCCTTTCAACTTATCACATACAATGTCGAGAAGGCCCTTGATATGGCTCCTAATACTGTAACCACATAGAGTTTCTGACAAGTAGCGTTGCAATTAGAAAAAGGGCTCACACTTTGAAGTCCCAAGACAACACCGAAGACTAGTATCTGCTTTCCTGGCCATTCTCAATAATGAGTTAGAACGGCTGAGGTGCGGCTTGCAATCAGCTGTAGACTTGCCATGCATAAAATGCTGGGTTTGGCTTAGCTCATTTATCTGATAACAAGTACCTAGGTCATGGCCTACTTTAGACGCAGCTCGAGGTATCATCTATCATAAGCACCAACATCCAGGTCGCTTCTTCAGTTCTCGGCCCTGCGTCTTTCACAATCTACGGTAAAGTGTACTGGTAATGGTCAATAGAAGTGATGATTGGTGTTCATGCCGCCGAATCATGGCATGCCATTTTTGCCACTGGACTGGAACCCCGCATTAACTATTGGCGATAGGTCTTGGCATCTCTTCAATATTGAGCCCAGAAGGAACTAGGTAAGGTTTTAGGACACCCAGCTGAGGGTTCAGCTGCTCACAAATCGACTAGGAGATGCTATAAACTCCACATAATTATTTGAATGGGAGACAGATAGACCTGTTTTGGACTGACCTGTAGCCACGTGGATGCATGTCGAGCGTCTAGACTCTCAGGATCTCTCAGGCTATCAGATATAAAAGTCTCGATGCTGTTCGGCCAAGGACCGAACTAGACATTGGCTAGAAACCCCTCGCTTCGCTTCCAGCCCGAGTTGATAAATCATCAAAAATTCCTTTTTGAATAAAACAAGCCCGCAATCTACCCTCGACACATTCATTATTATCCTTCACAACAAGCTCCTTTTCATCCAAAACATGCGTCCTCCTGTCCAACCCGGAAGACAACCGGTTCTCTCAAAGGAGGACGAAATCCTATGGAAGGCATATACCAAAGCACTTCAATCCAAGTTCTTTGCCAACCTCGACCCTGAGAATGAAACCTTCTATGCTGCTCCTATCGCGGTGATGGGCATCCCGGCCGGTGATGACATCCCCCAAGAGATTACTAACAAGGGCGTTTGTGATATTGGCGATAGTCTCATGCAGTTAAATGCGCCGGTATTTGGTATCGGAGATCAGACGTATGCACAGAGACTGCAAAGGTTGGAGGAAATCTCCTACTATATCATTGTCGGCAATCACTAATTGGCTCTACAGTGTTCTCGGAGCCGTCAAACTTCGCCAAAGGGCTAATCCGGGTGCCACAAAGCGTTTTCAGGACGCCAAAACCAAATTACGGAAAGTGGAAAGTGAAACTATCGCGTTAAGAGCTAGGGCTATAGAAGCGTTCTCCGCCGACGAGGACAAAGGACAATTGACTTTTTTTGGGACTTGGTATGGTCAAAATGTAAGATGGGTTTCCCCATGGCGAAGTGCTGGGCACCCTGCTAATCATCTCATCGTGCATATAGTATCCCGTTTTATCCTCATTGAATAGTGAGCTCCGGGCTGCCACTGCCACTGAAGCCTCTATGCGTACTGAGATCGAAGGCCCTGGCTCTTCAATGCTCAACGGCCAGAAGCAGAAGATCTTCAATGCCATTTTCTCAGACCGGGCCTGAATATGACATGCGCCACAGCTTTTGGCAATATCAGCGATGGCTCATCGGATATACCTGAGCCATCTACACTTTTGAGGCCTGCCTACACTATCGACAATTCTTACAAGAATACAGTAGAGAATTGGGTTAGAAACTCTGGGGGCGAAAACAAGTTCAGTCTGACTTTCAACATCGCTGACGCCCAATCAGTCAATTGGGATCAGTTCGGTATGGCCAACGTGAGCCCAAATGTTGGTTTCATCAACGGCCCTTTCTTCAAAGCGAAGTACAACATCAACCATCAGACCAAGGAGGAGTATATCATGGCGCAAGAGTTTGGCTCCGAGCTTTCGGTGCAACTCACGGCCGCCGACACCGGCATTTTCACCATCAAGCCGGGAGACTGGGATGTGTCTAACGTCAAGGAAATTCACCCAGAATTGGACCGTGACGCGATGGCGAGGATCAGCCCCGCGGCAAGAGTTGATCAAGTGATCCTGGGTTACAAAGTGGGCATGAAGATCTCCATGTCCGCGAAAGTGGCCGAGCGGGTGAATGATTTGACTCAAAAGGCCAAGAGTACTGGTGGAGGCGTTGGCTTCTTTGGATTTGAGGTTGGTTTCGGCGGAGGTAGCCAGGACATGCTGGTTAACAATTCGAGTACCTCGATTGAGATTCGCAAGGATCCTGGATACCCTGTGTTACTGGGCGTAAAGGGCAAGAAGCTTGCGGAGCTTTAGCCGTCATTGAGTGGTGATGGTTCAAGAATGGAAGAGAGTGTTGCCCAATCTCACAATGATGAACAAGCTGTATCATTCTTCTCATAGAATAAGCATGAGGAATCTTCTTTTGAACCTCGGGCCGCCTTTGCGAAGAATTCTCTCACCCAAAAAGAATCAAGCAGCAGGATTCATGGTTTCAAGATATCTACAACCTTGATTGTAAAAGGCTGGGAGAAAGATAGGTCACAGTTTTAAGGAACGGCATTAGTACTGCCTTTCAAGTTAAGCATACAGATAAGTTTTCACATAATATATAAACCAGATATCCATGTTCCGTAGTAATCGGGTTGCATTTCATTTTTGTGACTTGGATTCCGATGCCGGTCATAGCATCTGGAAGCTGATGGTGTTGGTGGATACTTGGGCTGTGTTGGTGGGGTTCATCGACACCCCAACCAGCAGACATCTATCTATTGCAGCATTGGAAACAGTCAAATAAATGCAAATTGGGAGCTATCTATACAAAAGACGTGTAATAGAGTAGGGCTATGTTGAAGGTCTCGCCGCCATTCCACAACAACCAAATCAAGCTTCGAATATAGTCCAAATTTTACCATCACACCTCCAACAAATCCGGTGCGCTGGCGCAATGGTAGCGCGTAGTCCTCCTAAGACTAAGGCTCAGGGTTCGAGTCCCTGGTGCATCGTTCTGATGGTTTTAAACCTTCGGATCATGTTTTTGTTTTTGCATTTTGGGGTTTTGCTTGGGACATTTACTTACCAGATCATCTTCTTTTAGCGCATAGAACTAAGACTTACTTACTGTACGTACGTACACTCACGCACGATTCAAGCTTGTTTCACTGCAGATGGGCTCTTGACTAGGAACTAAGCTTCTAAGATTGACTGCCTTTGCCTATGAATCACTTCATTCAATGCGCTGAGTACGCGACTGGCTAGTCTCCCGATACTTCCAGGATCAGATGTCCATCTTGGCCATACTCTCTTCGGCTTCCTGCTTCCACTCGTCGCGCCATCGAGACAGCGGCGGCCGTCTCTGAACGACATCGCCGGCAGCCCATGTCATGCGTTTCTTGTCTGTCTCCTCTGAGACGTCGTTGTCGGGACAGATGATGTAAAACTCGTTCTTGCCCATCTTCTCATAAAGGTACTCTGCAACCTGTTCTGCTGTCCAAGCTCCATCTGGCTTTTCGCCTCCTGGTGTCGCTCTCGTCTGTAACAAGGTGAGTAAATGGCTCTTTTCATGGTTGCACGCGGCTTACCAGTCCGGTGAATGTCCAGCCGGGAACAAGTAGATGCACGCTGGTGCTCTTGTCTTTGAGATCCCAGCTCAGGTGCTCGGCAAGTGTCTTGACTGCGGCCTTGGAGGCGTTGTATGCTGGGTTACCTGGCGGGTTGGTGATGCCCTGCTTGCTGCCGGTAATGACAATGCTTGTTGGCTTTGACGTGGCGGCATCCTGGACCACAGGGAGAAACGTGTTTATACCGTGAAGAACACCAAACAGATTGGTTTCCAGAGTCTTTTTCTGTCAGCCAGCTGTTGCTTGATGGCTTTTATCTGGTCCACTCACATCTCTAAAATAGTCATCGTCTCCCCAGGTGCCCTTCAAGCCTCGACCTGCATTCAACACGAGGAACTCAATGCTGCCAAACTTGTCCACGGCGAGTTTCTTCAGGGCCTGCCAGTCAGAGATTGACGAGACATCAACTCTGGAGGTGGCAACATCAGGGTCATTCGGGAAGTGTTTCTTTGTCAAGGCATCTAGAGACTCTTGATTGTTATCGACAAGCAAGGTGCGCATTCCCTTGCTTCGGCATGTCTTGGCGATAGCAAGGCCGATGCCTGATCCGGCACCGGTGATCAATGCTGTAGAGCCTGGGCTGAAGACGTCTGTAGGAGACATTATTAAAAGCTGGATGGCGTACTGAGGATGGTAGTGATCAAGCTCGTTACTGACCAATATTTATACCATCAGTTCGGACTTAACAGATTGTCACGGAACGGACATGTCATCCCCCGCATCATTTGTGGTGGGGCAGCGTTCTGTTAGCGATTGTAAGGGTAGTATCGTCAAGTACTGATCTTACCACCAAGTAACCGTGGTTGATCAAGTACCGTAGATTTTTACATTAACCACCACTAACTACTCCCCTCAGCTGCGGAATCAGAACCATAAATCTTTGAATACCACTAATTGAGTTATCATATGATTGACTCTCGTCTACGGTGAGTACACCTGATTTGGAAAAGAGAAAAATTATTCCGTTCTGATGATAGTGAATGACCTTTCTTTTCTCGTCGCGCCCCAACCATGCCCAATCGCTTTCATGATGTGATGCCCTGGACACGACAAATATCGATGACGTACTGAGGACTCTTGCAAACATCAAGCTCGAGTCATCGCTCGTTGACTGAACAATTATCAACTCTTCAATCAAGCACCATTTCTCCAGTAGGATGAAAACTATAGCAGAAACTCTCAGACAGTTCATTTGCTGATTGATCAGTATAATATTACCGTAGAATACGTGCTTCGCGACACAGCTACTACGTCTCCATATCCTTCACCCCCAATCAAGCCCGGATTGCTTGTATCTCCAAGTCTGTTCTGTTCCTTCGAGCTTTTCTAGTGGATTTCGTCGACATTCAGACGACCGTAACTCTCAACGAGGTTTGTCAAGACATGCGATTCCATATCTTCCTGTTTCTTCACAACACTCACAGGCCAGTGACTTCGAACCGGCACAGCCATCTCCGGCTCAGGATCAACCTCATATTTTTCCAAAACCATGGAACTCTTCAAAAGACCGATTTCTTGGGAACGCATTCTCCCGCGAATGACGCGAAAAAGAGCCTGCGCCAAGTAATGGTTTCGTCTTTGATTGTAAAGACCGTGGGCTGTCAGAATGAGTGTCGATCTCAGTGACTCAATCTCTTCTTCTGAAGTATCCTCCTTTATAGCGTCAATGCAATCATATCCGATGAGCATAAGAGGTATGACGATGAATAGGTCCATGGCCTCAAATCCGTGACGCAGATAGTAGAGCCTGACGAGTGTCTGGATGTTTTTCTTCGCATCGGCCACATTCCGTTGTGGAGAGGGTTCTTGTTTCACCGTCACATCGTGAAGAGGCTCAAAGATTGTAAGTAGTAAATGGTGGTAGTACATACTAACAGAAGTTAGCACACTTCATTCAACGACATATGACCAGAGGCGGTTCTGATTTGCAACCCTAATCAGCAGATCAGGAGGCAAGCACTTACTGGAGTTGCATTTGTCCGGGAAGTACAATTTTCCTTGGTGTTAGAGATTCTGGTAGGTTTTTATACCACTCTTCCACTCGCCCAAGGAATTGATAAGCCAGGTTGATATCCACCTTGGAGCCTTCCGAGTATGCTGCATCACAGAACTCGTTCATGATGATCCGGAACTGGCTCCGAGCTCGAATGACCTCGCCTTGATACATTGGCAGCAGACCAGAACTCAAAGGGTAGTTCACCCAGGTTTCGCCGTACCACGAGGCATCTTCTGCAGGATCTGGCAATGGCCATTTTGGGGGCTCCTTGATGAGTGGGGATAGCATGAACGAAAAGGCGGAGAGACTACCATGTTAGTGCGTGATGACTTCGCATGAAATAATGTACTCACGTTTCCCAGTTGTACATAGCCCAGGCAGCATGCTGTCTGCCCCTCTGTAGCCTACTACTTTGATCATCTACAGTAGTGTCGAAAAGGCGCAGCTGGTTTGACAATGCCACAGCGTGTATCCTGTAGGGCTTACCAACTTCGTCCAGCCCACATAGGTTATGGTAAACAGCGAAGAGAATGCCGGCTTGGATGGTGGTGATACGCGGGACAGTGGATTCCAATTCCCATAGGCGCTTGGCTTCGGCCATAAAACGGTACACAAGGGTATTGGGATTCCAATACTCGACTCGATTAGAGAACTGAGGATAACAAACCTGGCAACCATGTCAACTACTTTGGCTTCGAGAGTCCGGATGATGTCTTACACAGGCATATGCAAGAGTCACATTGACAAGGAGGTGAGAGCAAAAGTCGTTGCGGCCGGCGGCCATATCCTCGAGGAATAAATCCTTGTGGAAAGCCGCGGTGAATTGATATTCGCAGCGGAAGAGCACACTCAGAAGGTCTCGCATAAGGTTGTTATCATCGCAGACGCTGGTCCACGCTGAAACTTTGACGTCTGAAAGCAAAGGGTCGACGACACAGGCCGCATGGAAGGGCTTCAGGTAATGACATCTTTGCTCTTCAGATCCGAGACCAGCAAGAAAGCCAGGATGGAGGCGGTCGGGCGGATGGTCAGGTGAGTAGAGCGAAGCAGCTTCATATACCAATGAATTCAGATAAGGACTATCCGGGCTGAACTCTACCGGCATCTCGGATCGATATGGAAACTCGTATCGCAACCGCGTTTCGGGAACGACAGCCATCTGAAGTAGCAAATCCCCAGCTTTGACCTGGTTAAGAACTGATTCTGGCTCTGTTCTAGACCGAAGTCTTTGTAGGATGCCTTGGGCATCCCGATCAGGTAGGTTTCGCAAAAGACCTATAAGCTCTTCATAGATGGTTGGGGGAGGGCTTGAGCCTTGGCAGGATGCGTTTGTACACCGACTAAGTGCCTGTAAACGTGTTTCTCCCGGTCGAGCTACGTAATTACACGGAACCTTACGTTGGAGACAGCGTCGGCATGTTGGTCTTTCACCGGAGCACTATTGGCGGTCAACAGTCGAACCCCGCTCAGCCTCGATTTTGTGCGTGGCGCTCATACCTTGACCTTGTGTTTGCGACACGGCTCACAGGCGGCCAACACGGTATTTACTCTCCTCTGAGCTAGCTTTACATTTGAAGGTGGCGGCGATGAGGGCGGCCTATGGTTTGCTGGCAGCAGAGGGCGATATTGTCCAGCTTTAGCAGCTGATGCTGATGGCTGGGGGTCGAGCATTGGCCACGGTTGGCTGGGTTGCACAAAGCTTGGATGGGCGAACGAAATGTAGCACTGGAAATGTCACCGCGGACTGAGTTAGCTAGCCTAGCCTTGTTGTTACTGTACTGTAACTTTATAGCGTGGGCTTGAAGGTGTTAAATGATACTGTATGATATCGAGGTGATTCCACAATCATCCTCAGTTGTCATAGCTAAGACGTTATGATGACGTAAATCCCCTAATGCAATATTAACGAGGGGCAATTAGGGCATATGTAGGAAGATAAGTATGTATAGTCGGTACTATAATATTTGAATCAATTACGCGTATATTTTTAAGCATAATATCATATATCATATTTCCAATCACATAAAATACATACCGTTCAATCATAGATTTCATTTGCCCTGACGCGGTTCTCAGGTGGAATGAGACCCTGAGTTACCCGGAGCCTCAACGTGTTTCCGTCCGCCGAGATGCAGAAGTTTTCTTTCATGATATCTGGACCTCTTCTGTCCAAGTTATTGGAGCCATGCTCTGATCCCCTGTCTGGGTCTGCAAGAGCGAGAGCGAGAAGATCTGGCACAGACTCCCACGATGACGAAGTGATGCCCGACCAGATTGACCATACTGAGTAGGCAATGACAAGAAGTGCATAGACATAAAAAACTGCCATAGCTCCGCGCATAGTCAAACTATTGTCGGCAAACGCAAATCCAGTCACCCACGTCTCCATCTCTGTCCGGAAGAATCGAGCCTTGTCCTCGTCTGATATAGAATAGGGACTGCCACCAGGTCCAAACACTTTGCCGTCCTGTGGCATGAAGCTCTTCCACCATTCGCCATTAGGCTCAGCCAGAGTCGTTATGGCAGTGATGCTGGGGTTTGATCGCCCCAGGCCGTTGGCCGCCAATGTTCCTAGGATCGCCTCCAAATGCTCCTGAGACCTTGATCCTTTGCCGTCAGATGTCCATACGCCACTGTTAAGAAGCATTTCGTGGATAACAGTTCGGTTGGTTCTCGAATCAAACGGATTGAGATACTTGGCAAAGCTGGGTGCAAGAAGAACACGCTGACCGTAGCTAGGGTTGGCGATCCAAGAGCCTCCGAGGGACGTGGCAATAGGCCCTGAGAATGGTGGGTATCCCTTGCTAGCTAGCGAGACTGCATCACCGCTCAAATCTGTAGTGATCCATCTTGCATCAATCATACATCCGTAAATGTCGGCTGCCTCTCTTGACTTGTTTGATGGCACAGCAACCACGACACCTACTGACGTGTTGGCAATTACAGGTACTGAGTCGAACCACAGGACTTCGGGTTTCTTCAAATTGGGTAGGATATCTGATAGCCAGTCGCTCACAACGTTTTGTGTGACATTCAAAGTTGTAGGGGGAAACGACACAAAGTCGGGGAACAAGATTGTCTTTACTTGTACGGTGCTCACGGATGTCATCTCGCATCGTGTGTTGGTGATTGGCATTGGAGCACTGATTTTGTGTGCAATCTTCTGAAAGTTGTTGAAACGGGTTTGTCCTCTCTTGGAAGAGTCATCCGCCGCCTGTTCCCAATGCAATGATGTTGTGATGCAAGCTTCAGCAGGTCCGAGATGGGGCATCCTGGCGACTGTATGATTGGGACTATTCAAGTTGAACCACTTCTCTCTCACGTCAGTCACGAGATTGACCAGGGTCGAGGAATATCCAGCAACTAGAATCTCGCTGGGGGGTCGTCTGATGAACAAGCCATTGTCCACTTCGCCCGACAGACGGAGCTTAGAGATCAGTTGACTGTTGATCACATCCCATTGCCAAGAGGGACACAACGCGTTTCCCGTAACTTTGCAAGCAGAACCAATCGTGTTGTTCTCTGTTAGCATGCTTGGAAACAGCTCATCCCGCGTACCGTTGAAGTAGACGAAGCTGCCTCCCGCTCTCCAGTCACCTTCCTGTGGCATCATTGCGACAGCACTTAGAGACGAAGCGCCGAGCGCCATTATCGTGCAAATAAAGACTGTAGTGATAAAGCAGATCTTCTTCCATGTCCGAGAGAACTTCCCCTTGACAATACTGAAGAACTCCTCAGACCACAAGAAACTAATCTCGGATATTTGCTGTCCAGCTACCAGAGCGCCGTATGGAACAGACTGACCGATCGTAAACTCGTGTCGGATCATGGAGAAGACAATAGCGTTGAGAGATAACACAATGAACATTTCCATGAGTTTAGCAGCGAATTGTATTCCAAGTTTCTTTTCGACATCGTAGTTGGGCTTTCCTTCGAGTTCCTTGCCGATGTAATAGTTCTTGAAGATATAGAAACTCAATGTGATGATGCCAGCGATTGCGGGGAGGTGTACTAGAGCTGCCAATATTGCTGTGAAGCGGTCCTTGACAATAGGGACCTGGCGTTTTTTTTCCTTTCTTCGAACCGATGCTTCAAGGACTTGCAGGCGCCATTTCTTTAGGACCGTCCTTATGCGCCAGGCTGATGGGTTTGTCTTTTTCTTCTGCTTTTCGAGATGATCGGAGGCGAATATGGCAACATTTTCCTTGTTTTGACTTGCAGGTGCCGCCCTAAGAGGTATGTTTTCGTGTTGCGGGTGATAGGAATCATTTTCGTCCGAGCTCACGGGCTCGTAGTGAGGCTGGGACCTCGGAACCGGATTGTCAGCCATAGTGCCGTGCTTGAGGAATAATAGCCAGACTCTTTGTGAACAATTGTAAAGAGGATGGGCTGGTCAGCCATCACCACCGGCTGCCTATGCACCTATAAATCCTATCACAGCGGGGCTAAAAGACTGCCAGGATAGTAGGAGACAAAGGATCAATTTGGGCAAAATACATAGATAGTCACGATCTCGCGTAAGATCTTGGCTTTTAAGGGTGGTAGCGTTGGAGCACTCGTAAAGTACACCAGGTCTCATTCCCGTTACAAACGAGCAGACGAGCCATTGCTTGTTTGCCTTCATCGCGGAATTGAATGGCAGGTCTGACTATAAGCGCTAGCGAAAAGTACCAAGGATTGTGATCCTGTCCCACGAAAGTGGGCAAAGGTTGCCAGCAACTCAGGCGCTTGATGTTTTACCCAATATCTTCAGCCCAGTCGGAAAACCATGACAACAAGCAAAGCCTTATCGATGAGGCAGTGCACGTCTGGATACGAAACGAACATAATGCACTTCTGATTTGAAATCAGAATCCTCGCTTAGCTGGGTCGGCACGATTTGAGACGGATTCTGGGCAAATTCTTTAACAGTCTCCGTACGTAACCGCATCACTTGACAGAAGACCCAGCCTCTTCTTTTCTCTCGCTCGGAAACGCCCCGCAACCCAAGACAGCCAATCACTCGCCATAGGCCGGCCCGACTGCACATGTATAGGGTTAGCAAAGGATACAATGAGTGTACGGATACCGTATAATGAATGGCATAGCATAGTCTTTCATAGCTTTTATTGAATCGAGCGGTAATTTAGAAAACATCTCAGAATTAAATTTTACAAATAATCTAATATACGTCTCCAAACACAATAAATGCTATCAAAAGTACCTACAGACATTGTATAAGGTTGTTCAACAACAAACATTCTTTTGAACTATGAAGCAACACTCTTTTTCATCACTGCAATAACTAGGTTCACACGCCAAGCTTGAACAGCATCCAGAGACCCATCGCAATCTTAAAAAATCACCTACTATTGGCTACATTCAAAACTCATTCCTTACTACGTATCCACACGGGAAATGAGACCCATTTTACATGATTCACTGCGCGCGATAACAAGCAGTGATAGCACGGGCCAGCAAGCAACAATCTTCTATATAAACTCACGTTCCCTTCCTCCTTCTGACTTCTCTTTTCCTTTCTTCTTCATACTTACCTTGCCTGGAACTTCGCCCTTGATCAAGAATAAGGGAGTTCAGTGTAGAGCATCTGCATTGCACATCGCGGTATCGTTCTACACTCTATTGCCCTTCTGGGGCCGTAGGAGGTGTAATTTTTGATTTCTCACGTTTTCATTGTGGGCTGGGCTTTATGGTTGGTCATGAAGAAGGCGGTGCTCTGTTGTGATGAATACGGTATACTCCGTTGCGCTTGAGCTATGTTGAAGCGATAGGATGACTGACGCTTTCTCTGGTGCTCATGCCGGAAAGTTAAGTTCGATCTCGTGCCCTGTAGCTTATTTTGCAGAACTCGTCTTCCATGCCCCAACCTCTAATCCTTCGTGGAGTGAAAGAGGCAGGCAGTCTACTGTGGCAGTAAAATGTATGTATCCCTTAGTAATATCCAGGAAAAGAGAGCTTTTAACTACGCGAGCTGAGATAAACAAAACAAGAATCGTTTTATAGTTGACTGTGCTCGTGTCCAAGCTGCAAAATTTTTAGAGTGTTAGAACCACGCACGGACGGCTAGCTTTTGTGCGTGTCTTCAACTATCCTACACTATGCAAAAAAATGTACTTCCATTGCTACATCGAGTTCGAGACGATGCGGTTTGTGTGGATCGAACACACGACCTTCAGATAACGGTGATGAAGTTTGGCTTCAGTCTGACGCTCTCCCAACTGAGCTAAACCCGCGTCTTTCGATTATGTCATCTGAAGTGTAACAAAATGTTATCCATGTTGAGGAATATTTGCTACTAGATCTGGCCATTATCTCAAGTACATGATCATGATCGGGCGGTGACTGATCCAAGGGAATTGTAGAGATGCCCTTTGGCTCTGTGACAGCGTCGGCCAGCATGCAGTAGTCTCACGGTTCAAATGTTGACAGAAATAGGTTTATAGCTAGGTATCTAGTTTATATAATACAGGTTCATTACACTCCTTCAATAACTGAGTGAGTGATGGATAGTCGTGTTCCGTACAAAGCGCTGCATAACGTCATAAAATACTCCTTTCCATCCTTATACTTATTCGTTGTCCTTGACATCGATGACAGTTGACTTGAACTTCCTGGCAGAAATCTTGCGCTTGAACAAGATATCAGTTTCACGGTATGATCGATCCTTGAGTTCAGGAAGGAAGAAATATGCCGACACAAAGCAAACAACTGCAGTGCCTCCCCAGACGTAACCGCACTTACCAGCGAGGTTCCATCCTGTAGGGTTGAGGAGTCGTGAGGCTAGGTAGATCATGGGGATCTCGGCGACGTAGTAGGCAGCTCGACCGACACCAGTACTCAAGGCGCGGAGACGGACCGAGGATGTCTCAGCAATGATGGTGTAAGAGATGGGTCCAAGACTACCAGCATATACAAATGAGATCAATATGCCGAGAACAGCCTGGGCGTAGTTGGTGGCGCTATTCTGGTGAATAGAAGCAACAATGCCGAGGAGCAAGAGGAATGTGACATTGACAATTGTTCCCCAAAGGTAGATGGTACGACGACCGAAAGAGCCTGTGATGGGAAGAGACAGAACGTTGGCAACGAACTGGAGGCATGAGTTGATCAGGTTGAGTTGGAACGCACGCTCGGATGACACTCCTGCCTCTGTATGGGAAGTTAACAACGCAATCCACACGTAAAAGCATTTAGGAAACTCACGCTCAAAGAAGAATGTCGCCTGGTTGGCAATCAAGTTGCCAGCAAAGTTCTGCGAGGCATAGATCAAGCAAGTGATGATGGTTCGCCTCAAATCAGTTCCCTTGACAAGGTCGATGAGGGAAGGGTTGCCGCCTTCCTTTTCTTCAATCTCAACAGTACGCTCCATCATGGCAAGCTTTTGCTGAGAAACCTCCTTATCGCCGCTTCCGAGGCGCTCGATGGAGCGCAGGGCCTCCTCCTTGCGACCCTTACGGATAAGCCACCAGGGAGACTCGGGGGCGAGGAATACAAGAATCAACAGGGGGGTCTAGAGAAAGATGTTAGTTCGAGTTTGGAAGTGATACAAGGCGGTATTTGACATACTGGGAACAGCCACTGCAGAGCCAAAGGCACACGCCAAGCCCACTGATCGTTTCTCTTGTTATAGGCATAGGTGGCACCGGCGACGATGATGGAACCGATGGACCAACTCATCTGTAGAGTGGCGGTACAAGCACCACGAAGGGCAAGAGGGACGATCTCGGAGGCATAGGCGGGGGAGTTGGCAATGAAGAAACCCCATGGTACACCTTCCAGGGCTTGTCCAACCACAAGGAGCTCCAATGAGTCGGCCTACACATTGATTTGGTTAGACTCTAGCTTAGAATTGGGGTAACTTGACGCCTTACAAAGAACGAAATGAAGATTGTCGCATTCATGAGCATCAAAGCAAAGATCGTAGTCCATCGATAACCGAAACGGTTGGTGATAGGACCGGCCAGGAAAACACCAACAAAAGCACCGCATTGTCCAGCCTGGAAGAGAGCACTCTGCCATTGTGTCGGGATAGCCCATCCTGACCCCTCAACGTGGACACCGTAGTGCTTCTGAAAGGCTGGGAGCGCAACAAAATTGCCGTTGAGGAACATGTCGAAAGATTCCATAACCTAGTCGAACAAGACCGTTAGCAACTTTTCGAGTTGCCTGACGCTTTAAGCAAGACTCACAATGGTGAAGCACATGATGAAGGCCCAAAAACAAGCCCAAGGATGGCTCTTTGCAGCAGCCCAAACGCCCTGCTCATGTTCACGCTGTTCGGCATCGAAGGCATCGTTCATGAGATCAGGGTTAGCCAGGACCTCGGCATGGTCAAAATCGCTGTGGCCGAGCTCATCTTTTGACTTGAGGACCCCAGAAGACATGTTGAAATAGTCGAGTGGCACTTCTGGCTATCAATGGAATGCCAAGAAGATAGTGAATAGAGAACTTGGCGAGACTCAAGGTAGTTATACCCAGACATTTAGCACTCTCCGCATTGTGGCCCGTTCCTAGTGTCAAGGCAATACGTGGAGTTGTGGAGTTGCTACGAGACATGTCGTTACTATTCTTCAATTGCGATAGGTGCGCGTACATGAAATCGGCAACACGGCAAGGACGGCGAACGGCCAAGTTCCGTCACCAGCTATTTTAAACCAGGCTGATCCCAGTACAGGCTAGTGTAACTTGTTGCACGAGTCGTTGCGCCTGATCGACCAACGAATTGTTTCACTAGAGAATTGGGGATTGTTCTTCATCGGCTTCCAAGCGTACAACATGACATGACATTCGTGACGGGCCGAATGTGAAGAGAGACCATGCCGGTGATGGCTAGTCTCCGTCTCGTCCACATGAAGCTTGCGGGGAGAAGGTTGGAGAAGGCAACATCCCCATGGGCATTGGGGTAATTTCTCCACTGTCCCACGCAACGTAGCATCTTGCCTCGGTTTTCTGGGATCATTTCCTTGTTCCAGACCTTGTATTGGTGGCCTTTCTGGGATAATCTTGGAGCCTGACTCCTTTCAAGGCCTCACGGACCCCATGGGGGAGAAGAGATTGGAGAATTGAGGGGCAGACCCCGTGCGGGGTGGATTGAGGATTTTGAGGTAAATATCCACGTGAGACGTACGTTAGAGTAAGCACGATTAGGATTGGAGCGCTTCTTTTTGTCTTGTCACTAGAGAGCCCAGACAAGTTGTTGGTATTTCCTGACTGGCATGAGCCATGTTATTACAAGAAAGTGTAGAGGCAAGCTAAAGATGACATTTCTAATCTTCACTGACCCTTCAGCTCTTTCTTCTGAGTCTTGATGTCCCCCTTGATTCCCTTGACCAAACCCTTGACTTCTGATTTGAGCGCTTTCTTGTCCTCCTTGGAAAGCTTACCGCTCTTCTTGGCCGTGTATAATTCTTGGATGAACCCAACAATGATGGTCACCGCGGCTTGGACGGCGCATTTAGCACACTGATCGCCGTGTGCAAGGCTGTCAACGGCGTCGGCGAGACCTTGCAGCTCGGCTTTGGGGCGGTTTTGGAGAAGTTTGTCGAGATGAGGGGTTTCAGAATCTCCGTGGAGTATGCAGTCATTGGGGCTTATCGATATGGATGGAGTTGGGGCTTTGGCTGGGGCTGGGCTGTGAGACTTGGTCTCGAATTGGACAGGTGTTTGGGTCATTGTGAGTAATCGATCGGGTTTAAATGATGCAATGGGGCAATTATATGAAAAGAATTAGTTGGGAAATACATCCAGACTTTTATATGCATCGTTCGTCCGTACAAACTAGTCTACGGTGTTTCTTCTGTGTTGTTTGTCGGTATTTTACAGTGGAAACACCGGAGCAAGCCCGTCCGTTCCCCACCGAAATCGCCGACCGGGCATTCTACAGTCCGAACGGTGAATCGTTCTGGCTCTGCAATCTGCAGCGTAACCACTCTTAAATTGTTGCAGAGCATGGGAGCTTTTACTACGTAGTGGGAGAGAGGAAAACTGACCAAGAGCCTCCATGGTGGCTCAACAGCGACGTGAAGGCAAAATACTAAATGATGCTTTATTGATCATAGTAATAGATTTACTCATCCCATTTCGTCCTTATCGCAGGTCCAGTGAGATGCATCTGCCTGAGATTCCACTGTTACAGTACCTGGTAGCCAACTAACTCTATGACGCCATGATTCTGTGCTAGCACAAATGCATGCCCTTTCACTGGGCTTAAGGCACCTGAGACAAGCAGTCCTGATAACATTAGCGCTTACCATTTCCGAAAATGAGGACTATTGGCAAAGTCCGTTATCCGTTCTCACATTTCCATTGTCCGGAATGAGCTGCATCTCAGTAAATATTAAAACCGTGTGATGAACGCCAAGAAAATGGGAACGTAAGCCATCCTTGTTGTCAAGTCAATGACTCTTTTCGGACATTTATCTGTTAGCAGTCCCAGCCAATGTCGGGTCTCAAAGTCCTCGTGTCGGGGGCTTCTATCGCAGGCCCAGCAACAGCCTACTGGCTCGCCAAAGCCGGGGCAAAGGTCACTGTTATAGAGCGCTTTCCAGCTCTGCGCACCGGTGGACAAGCTGTCGATATTCGTACCGCTGGTGTCTCGGTTATGCGCAAGATGGCAGGCCTGGAGGCTGCAGTGAGAGCAAAGTCAACCAAAGAAGAAGGGATCAGCTTTGTTCGTGAAGATGGTAAACCTTATGGAGTTATCAGGCCCACTGGCAACCCAGATCAACAATCCCTTGTCTCCGAGTATGAGATCTTGCGTGGTGATCTGTCCAAGATTCTTGTCGATCTCTCCATGGAGAATAAGAACGTTGACTACATATTTGATGAGCAAATAGCGTCGATGAGGCAAAGCGAAAAGATTGCTGGTCCTATCACAGTCACGTTCGCAAATGGGACAGCAACTTCAGAGTATGATTTAGTGGTTGCATGTGATGGTGCGACATCAAGAACTCGAGCGTTGGGCTTTGGATGCAATGTTCGCGACCATATCGTATCAACCAACTGCTGGTCAGCCTTCTTTTCCATGCCCCAGGACGTGCTCAATGGAAGCAAAATTGGACAGGGATTCAGCGCCGTTGGAGGGCGCAATATCAGCATTGGGTCAGATCCCGCAGGATTTAGTCGGGTCGTACTCATGTGTATGAAACCGAAAGATGAGCCAGAGAGTGCGTTGGCAATTCGAGAAGCTTCGGCAAAAGGGAATGATGCAGTGAAGGAATACATCGCTCAGTATTACCAAGGCGTGGGTTGGAAGAGCGACATTGCAATGCAAGAAATGATGAACTCGCAGGACTTTTACGCCAGCGAGATTGTACAGGTTAAAACACCACGATTGTCCAAGGGACGTTTTGTTTTGGTTGGCGATGCAGGGTATGCAGCAGGTCTCACAGGCAGTGGGACAAGTCTCGCTCTCACAGGGGCCTACATCTTGGCCGGCGAGCTTGGAAAACACAAGGGAGACATCCAAGTTGGTCTTCAAGGTTATGAGCAACAGATGAGGCCTCTGGTTGATAAGATGCAGGTAACTCCGCCATTGATCACTGCAATTCTGGCACCGCAGACGGCTTGGGGAATTTGGCTGCGAAACAACATATTCGCGTTTATTGCTTGGACGGGACTTGTCGAACTTGCCCAGCGGTACCTTGGCGGTGCTTTTGGCGATGCGAAGGCATTTCCAATTCCTGAATATAGCTGGGAAAATTGAGTGTTTTAGGTAGTTAATACTATGGAGTATTTTGCTGTGCGTTTGGAGAGATTTAGCACAGTCAATAGGTAGCAAGAATGATTCGCGTAGCGGTTTAATGCAGCGCTGTACGGATACATTGGAGGCAAAAGGCAAGACTACCTATGCACCGACCCAACACCCAGCCCCCAATTTCCAGGCGCAAGCCCAGCAATCGAGATGTCAGGCTCTAACAGATCCGGGAGCACTACGGAGAACCATAAACACCCATTGCGAACATTCCCCGCAAGAGCTAGCTTGACGCGTCTGATCCAACAATTAAACTCAGCCAGCTCGCGTTTTCCCATCGACCTGTTTGAGCGACTCTGTTTCCGGGCTGGCAGAAAGAGACCAACGCCAAAGCCTCCGCTAGGGTTCTTTAGAGCGCATCGAATTATCATTCGCTCGCACACTGTTTTTCTGTAAAATAGAAGGAATCGAACAAGGACAATACTAGCAAACAACTTTATATTTCTTTGTCTAAGATAAATACTCTTGTAGCTCTAGAACTAAGGGAAAGTTGGCGTAGCGATATGTGAAGACAGATAAGGAACACATGAGAAGTCCAATGGACTGTGGCAATATAACTCCAAAACCAAATGACAAAAAGAATATTTGTGCTTGATGAAGCCTCGTCTACCGTGGGTTCGGTCCAATGCTTAGTAGTCGGCATCGTAGTTGGGGTCGTTAAAAGAGGCATCGTTGGAGTTGAGGGGTGCAGCAGTTCCAGCGGCAGTTCCAGCGGCAGTTCCAGCAGCAGTTCCAGCAGCAGTGCCCGCAGGAGCATCTGTACCAGCAGGAGCAGCGTTGGTACCAGCAGGGACAGCAGTAGTTGACGAGGTAGAGGCGGAAGTAGTAGCTGATCCAGTAGCGGAAGTAGTAGCGGCGCTGGTTGGGACGCTTGTAGGGACACTAGTAGGACCGCCAGTGGCAGTCGCCATACAAGCCTTGCGGTCAGAAGCGCAGGACGACTTGGTAGATCCAGACTTTCTGCGGCAGACGTAGTAGGCGTAGTTGCAGCGTCGCAGGCCTTGCTCGCTCTTCCACCACCCAGCAAGACCAGAGCCCGAGGGCTTGCCGGGAGGAGCACTCATGCTGCCAGTGGGAGGGGCTGTCGTGCCAGAACCAGTAGCAGAAGATGCATTTTGGATGCACGATGCATAATTTGAAGCGCAGGCCGATTGGTTGGACGAGTTAGTGATCAAGCAGTTGTTGTAAGTGATGATGCACTTGTTCTTGCCACCGTCTCTGAACAGCCATTGAGGCAGGAAGGGCAGAGAAGACATAGCGCCCCTTGGGGGAGCAGTAGACGACCCAGAAGACGCAGCGCTGGTAGTGCTGCTAGATGGAGGCCCATTCTTGCCGCCTCCCTGACCTCCTCCTCTGCCTCCACCGTTCTGAGGATGGGCGGCTGCAGAGGCTGCAAGGACAGCGGCGATGAGCTGAATGGAGAACTTCATGTTGTAGTTGAAACTTGTAAACTTTGTTGGGACAAGTGAAGCTGCAAGGAGTGGTGGTTAGACAAAGATAGAGTTGTTGTTGCTGTAGATGAATGCCGAAGAGTTGATGAGTATGAGTGAGTGACTGGGAAAGAAGTTCTGTGGAGGATCTGGTGATGATTTAAATACTACTGAAGATATCGACATTATCGTCGAATCTGGACTTGATGCTTGACGCGTCAGTCTTGCTGCGTTGGCTTGCTGTCATTCTCGCCGGGAGCCACGACGCCACGGCCCTGAACCTTATCGGTGTATATGCAGGTCCAGATGTCATGACTTTAGAGTTCTTAGTGCCTTGTAGCTCGATCATAGTTTGGGTGGTTCCTGAATCTATTGAAGATCAGCATAATTTAACTCTGAGTAAATTCCACATCAGAGACACGCTCACGTGTATTCTTCCGCTTTCCGGACCTGTTTTCTAAGTGTTGGGCCCTCAGTCGTTGGACCATTCATTCCATAGCTGGGACAAACGTGGTCTCGATTGGGTTTAGGAGTGTATCATCGACGATGAACGGAAATATCTATGCCGGGATTACGTAGTCACGCAGCTTGTTTCTTTCAACTGCATCATTCTATTCCAGCAATTTCCCAAAACAATCAGCTTTTGGCTTTGCTGACTTCATTTCTTGCCCTCGACGTGTTTGTCAACGGCATCTATGTCATTTGTAGATCAACTGGTCTTCATGCTTGTGTCTTTTTATTCCCAATACTTCCACTGGGTGGTTTTCTCCGCAAGCAGACAGACGTTTGGACAGACTCGACAGAAGTAACGCCACTTCAGGTCCAGGTTCAGGCCGACTGGACGGGTCGGGGTTCGGGACTATGGAATAACCGAGACACGTCAACAACTTCGGGCCTGACACTAGGCTCAGTTCTCTCTTCCATTTCCGTCTTTTAATCCTCCCGCCTTGGCTCCAATAAGGCTTAGGATTAGATACTGTCCAAGTTGCCCTGCCGCTTTACCCTATTCCGAGTCTCCCTCGGAGTTGTCTGGGCCGGTCAGATTCAGTGAGATCGTGTCTCGAGTTTACCAACACATCCTACCTCATGTAAGAAAGTCCTTTGCTAGGATGCAATCCCCTTCATACCGCAGTAGACTTGATAGCATCGCAGCGTCTAAGCTTAGCAATCAAAAAGGAGGATCACTGTACAATTTCCCAAAATCTATGTCACGCTATTGAAACCAGAGCTTCAAAGGGTTTCGAGTGGTGAGTTGGATTTACTATCTCCTAGTAAGGTATCTATGTTTAGACTGGTGCTCAATATCCTTATTCTTGCTCCAACCTGAGTCTCTTGGAATGCAGAAACTCATAGTCGGGCATTGCATCTCGAACCCATCGCTCAAGCTTCCGCGCACCTTCTTCGCCAAACTCACTTGTCCACTTGACTACCTCCTGATCAATGTCAACCTGCCCAGCAACCTTGCTCTTGTCAATCGCGGTACTGGCGTTGATCGAACTGAGCATTCTCTTTTCCAAGTGATTCAACTTGCTCGATTCTTGCTCGCCCAACTTGTCCCAGGAGAAGCGAACCTTGGTCTCGTCAAGGCCCGAGAGTTGGGCATACTTGACTACTAGTTGGGGGCATGTCATCACATCGTCTGCATCAATGACAATTGGCCAGATGCTGTCGTTTGCGTAGTGTTCGGCATAGAAATCGTACAATGTTCGTTGCCATTTCATGGTAACCTCCGATTGCATCGGCTCTTTGTTTGGGCGCTTGAAACCATCAAAATCCAAATCGCTGAGACATGTTCGATAAAGAGAAGCCATCATCAGGGCGGGGTGACGGATGAGGAAAGTAGGGCTCCAAGTCTTGAGAAACTCGTCGGGAAACAACGTAAGATTGAGCGGTGACCGAGTTGGTTTAACGATATCCCTCATCTGCAGTGGTGCCACCTCTGTCTGGGCCTCCCCAGAGCCATAGAGGTACTCGTTCTCACAACTTGGGTGGTTCAACATAATAGAATGTTCCTTCACGTAGATTATCTGTCCTTCCTGTTCTGCTGCGTCGATGTGGTCCTCGAATCTCTCCAAGCATTGCTGGATCACAGTGTTCAGCCCAGTACGCTCTTGCTCAGTCCATGTGCTGATCGGCGCCTCTGGAGCAGAAAAGCGATTTGGTATAGCAGGGAGAAAGAAGTATCCACCATGACGGGCAGGACGGACACCCTGTTCGTTGAGGTTGAGAATCTTGACCAATAGATTAGAGGCAGTACGGGGAGATGTCAAAAGCCAGTATCGAGACTGTCTGGGGGACTGGACGCCTTTAGCCATTGTGGATGGTTGGATTTGAGAGATCGATTAGCTTCCAAGTTCTAAGGATAAGTGATTGTGAGAGCTGAGGAGACTAATAGTGCGTGTTCTGAAAGCGGTGGATATGAGTGAATGATTCAGGTTTCTCTTTTGAAGGAAAAACAGAAGTATTTATATTAGGCCTGAGTCCTCCTTTACTAAGGTACCTATCTTGTAGTTGCTTCATACTGTGGATGCGCTCGGATGTCGGTCGCATGGCACGTCGCTCCGGCCCATCGCTCGCTATGCACGGGGTGGGAGTAAAGTGGATGCAAACCTGAAACTAACATGGTTCATGACTGTGAAATTAGTGCATCGCACTTAATCGGTTTTTCACAGATGTCCGATCCGACATTCGTAAGCGGGAGGATTGATCGCCTTACCAGGATCTCCAAGGCCCGGTCCGAGATTCGTTAGCTGGAAGTTCCATCGAATTGCCAACATGACCATGACGACGAGAGTATTGGAACCATAGGCGTATGGCTCATTGAGGATGTGCGTATTGGCCCGGTACTGTAGCAAGTCTGGACCTTTTGTGAAGTGGCTGGCTGGCTTATGCTGTTCATGCACACCTGATCGTCAACAACTAGATTGAAAGTATATATCGATCGTACCAGCCCTCAGACCCCACAGACCTCTCAGACCACAAACGTACAGTACTGTATAACAGAAGGAGCCGTTGTTACGGGCGTTTGATGTCTGTGCTCGGCCAGACTCATGGGCAGATACGGTGCACGAAGCTCCACTTAGCTCTTACTGAAGTTACTCTAAGCTTGAAGTCAAATGTGATGAAACCGGTTTGCATTAAAGAGCGAGTTCCGAAAATTGATCCATCAATTTTATAGATAGCCGGCCGACTGCCGCGCGCGTATTATCGATTTAAGATGTCCATGCAATATTATATCGGCTTTTCCAGAAAGACCGATGTTCCTTGTCCAACCATAGGATGCTAGGTGGTTCAAGGAATAGACACACTTTACACTTCATTCGAACATACAAATAATTACCCAAGATAAGGACTACTCAAAGCTTACCTAAGCTTTCATCTTGAGCCTCGAGGTAATCTCTTATAGATATTAGCCCAGTGTGCCTGTTATTTTGTGATCCACTTGGATGCATTACTTTACCCCAGCTCACGTAAGACAAGTGCTTACCCTCGCCTCTAGCGTGAATCTATATAAACGCTCATAGAACTTTTCACGATCTAAAGCTTTGCTGTCTCTTGTTAGAGTTTGGCTACTTACTAGATCTTGAATCTTTTTCGCATCCACTTCATTCCACATGACTTCAGTACCGTATGACTACATTGTCGTTGGGGGCGGCCTTGCCGGCTGCGTGCTGTCCAGTCGTATCCGTCAATACCAGGATACAGCGAAAATACTTCTTATAGAAGCGGGGAAAGATACGCGCGAGCGGCCGGATGTACACAACATGCAGACATTCAACCTGGGTAGTGATTTGGACTGGCAGTACCAGTCCGAGCCTGTCAAGGGACTTTTGGGTCGCCAGGTCGCTCTGAACTCTGGCAAGGGCCTGGGCGGCAGTTCGGCGATTAACTCAGGTAAGCGAACGAACCTCCGATTGGGAAACGAACCGATTGGTTAATCTTCTCATCGCTGTCAGGTGGTTGGACTCGTGGTTCTGCAGCAGACTACGACGACTGGGCATCTCTGGTTGGTGATGATCGCTACAGTTACAGAGGTCAGCTGCCCTGGTTCAGGAAGTCCGAACACTGGTTCGATAACAAAAACCCCGACCAGCATGGCCTAGATGGACCTATTAGTATCACTTGCGCAAAGGCTTCAGACCGCATATTCCCGCTCTCCGAGCAGGCCACCGCTGGATGGGAAGAGCTTGGCGTATCGACACTCCCAGATGGAGACCAAAACACTGGGGATAACCTTGGACGTGCTTACATCTGCGAAGCCAGATCTGACGGCAAACGCCAGTGGTCTGCCAGTCAGTACCCCTTGGATGGGATTGAGATTCGTCTCCAGACCTTGGTAAACAGGGTCATCGTGGAAAAGCTTGACGGAAAGCTCAAGGCAACAGGTGTTGAGCTAGCTGATGGTAACATAATCCATGGTGAGAATGTCATTCTATCTGCTGGAGCACTCCGATCCCCTCAACTCCTTCAACTTTCGGGTATCGGCTCAAGTGCTCATCTTGCAGAGTTTGGAATTGAACCGCTTGTTGATCTCCCGGAGGTAGGCGAGAATCTGTCTGATCATCTGTTGTCGTTCCAACATTGGCGACTTCGTGATCCCTCTGCAGGTTATACGATTGGGTCAGGCAATCCTCTTTTCGAACAGCCGCAATACTCGCAAGGCGTACCCTACGACTGGATTGTTACTGCCAGTGTCCCTGACAAAGGGCTTGCTCAGGCTATTGAGAAAGATGAGGGCAAAAGCCCTGACAAATCTGAGCATCATCTTCTTGCCAAGAAACGTACATTTCTCGAACAAATCTTGCTGTTTACCAAGCTTCCATTTCCTGGTGTTCCTATGGATACCGAACACGTTACTACTTTCGTGATAAGCCTTTTGCCAACCTCGAAAGGTTCTGTGTCATTGAAGTCAGGAAAACCTGACGACCATCCGAAAGGTAAGGATATGTGCTATATTCTCGCAAAAGCCCTTTAGTCTTCATGTTGCTAAATTCTGGATAGTTGATCTCAACTATCTTACCACTGAGGTAGATAAGTACGTCTTCCGAGAAGGATTACGACAATTGACGAAGTTCATGCTGGAGTCCAAGTTCAGTGAAAACATCGTCGGCGAGACTGTCCCCGAAGCTCTACCCGCGGAACCTCTTGCCCTGGATGACAGCGATGAAAGGCTGGACAAAAGGATAGCTATGACTGGCGGAACTACATGGCACCCTTCGGGAACTTGCTCCATGGGAAAGGTAGTTGACACAGAGTTTCGTGTCAAGGGAGTTGAGGGACTGCGAGTTGTCGATGCATCAGTTATCCCCGTGCCGTTGAGCGCACATATCCAGGCACCTCTTTATGCGCTTTCGGAGCAAGCGGCAGCAATCATCACAGGGAACGCTTAGAACAGGTTGAGGCTCAAAGTCTCTTCTGTCCACCAAAGTCATTCCCTACAACTGGCTTAGGCCACGGAAACAAAATGACAAAGGAGATAGAGACTTATTCAAAGCGCCTATATACAAATGTATTGAAAACATTTTCCAACTCCTAGAAGGAGCTTTTACGATTTTTGACTAATTTAAAGTCTTGGCTCGTCTAGTTGTCATAATTACTCCGGCTTGTCAGATGCATGTCTTGCCCATGTTCTCAGATAGAATGAAGTAACGCGAGCTGGTGGGAAGAAGACCCAGTACACAACCGTGACCCTACAAGTTTGATCTTGACCCCGGGAATCTTACCTGACACACTCGCAACGGGCTAAAACGTCTTCCGGAAAACAGTAGAAAGATTTGGGAAGTCTGGTCTGATCAAACCATTCGAGGATGGGGCCATCCGGTCCTTGCGATCAAATCAGCACGGATTGGAAACCCTGAATGAGCTATCTATAACTTGACAGCTTACGATTACTGGAAGTTGGATGATGCAAGCAAGCGAGACATATCACCAAGATAAAGCACCCAGTATGATACTGACGGACTGGGCTGTAGGGCTTGCGATCCGTGGCAGTGATGGATACGCCGCCTCTATTTATGCCTGGTAAAGCTGGTTTGTTGTTGGCCGGTAAGCTCACGCAGCCCTTCAGAATTTGATGCTCAATGACCATTTAAAACGAGGGACTTCGTATGGTGCTCTGAGGCCCAGCTGACGAGAGCGGTTGGCTGATCAAGCCCATCAGTTCGAGAAGTTGGCCAACAAGACTGCATTATCCCATATCGTTACTACCCTAACCAGTAACCGCCGACCTTGAGCAAGTCTGGCCTTCGAGGCGAAGGATTTATTGAAGGGATGCATAATCCAACCCTCGTCTTAGCCCCGCTTCCTTGACATGCAGAGAGGGTAGCCTCGCGGCCTTTCTGGCGATTTAGCTAAGCGAAAACGGCAGCTCTAAATAACAGTATTGCTGTCTAGGCGATCCTTGCTACTGTGAAGTCCGAGCACAGTCCGAAGCAAACTAATTTAGATCAAATTAACTGCAAATCATTGGCTACTTCATTCTTCGACAGATCTCGGCTGCGGGAGAGGGGCATAAGCTGAGTCAGATTCACTCACAGAAGCATATCCAGACATCCTGGCTCAGGCATAGTGACCAACTGGACGACCGTCTTTGGCCAATCTCTGATTTGGGTGAAATCCTGCGGTAGAATGCCCCTCTTTTGCGATTGCTGGATAGCCAGTATCTGCCAGATGCTAATCCGCTTTATATAAGCCCTGAGCCGTCCTCAGCGACAGGACCGTTAACATTTCGCCCAAAGATCTTTTATTTGTGGCATATCTCGCCGCCTGTTCCAACATGATTGATATATCTGAAAATCGGCTATCCATCAACAGCACAAAATTGATGGAATATGCCATCCTTTTCTTTCTCTCTTTCAAGATCATTACATACGTACAGCGGCTCTACTTCCATCCCCTCTCGAGGTTCCCTGGCCCAAAGATTTGCGCAGCTTCTAGACTGTATCAGTTTTACTGGGACTCGTATCAGCATGGGCGCTTCTGGGCGAAACTGCCCGAACTTCACAAACGTTATGGTGAAGCCTATCTATACGTTAGCTGCCATGCCCTTACTAACAAGCGTCCAGGACCTATTGTCCGCATTGGCCCCAACGAAGTTCACATTGAAGACTCTGAATATTTTGATACTATCTTTGGGTTTCGTCCCCTGAACAAGGAGGCAATGACGGCCAAAGAGTTTGGAATTAATCATGCCCTATTTGGTGTCGAGGACTACAAAACCTATGTCAAGAAACGTGCTGCATTTGGGAATGCGTTTTCTCGATCAAGGCTGTCGAAAATTCAAGACCAAATCAACGAGGAGATCCAGAGTGGGTGCACCTGGATCGAGGAAAAAAGCAAGAATGAAGGGATTGTCGACTTGGCGTACGTCTGTTTCTCTTTGAACTGAGGGTGGTTGCTAATCAAAACATGGTAGATTCGTATTTCGGGCTGTGCCGGCAGAAATCATCACAAAGTACCTATTTGGCCAGGAATATGGTTTCCTGAAAGACGTGCAAACCACTCAGAATTTATACGACAAGAGGATGGATCGTCTGCTTGGGTTCTCACACCTAGGTCGATTTATTCCAAAGGAAATTCCTCTTTTCGCAACTCTCTTTCGCCAGTTAATTTTGAGGGCTCTGGGGTTTAACGATCCAGGCTCTGCGTTCCTAGACTACTTCCTGGTATGTACTGCACCGCTGAGTACTTTACCCTAGGTAGCTGACGTGATATCCAGCTCGCTCAAAAATTGGTGCAAAAAGTGGTAGCAAGGCACAATGATCCAAATCGCACATTCGAAGGTATAACTCAGCACACTGTTTTCGACGAATTTCTCGATAGCTCGCTGCCTAAAGAAGAAAAGGAAAAGGGCCCCCTTACGCAACAGGCCGTGGCCATCTGGAGTGGAGGTTGGGACACGACTGGCTTCGTGTTGACCATGGCAACATACCAGCTGCTTCAGAATCACGAAGTCGAGCAGCGTCTTTACCGCGAACTCAAGGAAATCTGGAAGGATCCTACGGAGACTCCCGAAATTACAGTTTTGGAGAAGCTACCATACCTCAATGCTGTCCTCAAGGAAACTTTCCGCCTTTCGCCTGGAGCGCTTTGTCGATTGAGCCGCGTCAATCCTCAAGAAGCTGAGCAGTATGGCGACTGGGGAATCCCCCCTGGCACAATCATCAGCATGTCAATTCCGGATGTTCTCTCAGACAAGGCTATCTGGGGTCCTGATGCGGCGGTATTCAGACCTGAAAGATGGCTTGAGGGGGCCGACCTTGATCGCTTTTTGGTCACGTTTAGTAAAGGAACTCGAATCTGTCCAGGCATTGAGTTAGCGTGGATCGAGACTCGACTCATTATCGCCAGTCTTTTCCGAAGATATGATATGGATATCGCACCCGAGGCAGGCATATCTGACGATGATATCATGCCGTATTACGAAGGATTCACTCCTATAGTCAAGAACTGGATCTCACGACTTCCAGTAACGGTAAAGCTTCGAGATTAGACATGTTGGCCAAGCACCGCTGATGGTGAGGTTCTTGCTGAAGATTGAGGGGGAGAAGGCGCTCAATACTAGGTACAACAATATCATAGGTTTTATCAAGCATCTCGCTTTGTCGTATGTGGCATCTGCAGTGACGGATGATCAGTGATGGCTTTGGAAAGTGACCAATCGCTACAGTAACCACTAAATCCGATCCTACAGGTCCTTGTTTTGTTAGGAAGAGGTGCATGCATGATAGCGCTAAGATTAACCTTGCCTGACAATCTTGCTTGTTTGAACCAAGCTCAACCAAGCTCTCCACTATTAATGAACGCCTCGACCATTCACAGATGTCCCAGTGCCGGATACCCGTCCAGGGCTGATGGCGTCCTACACTAAGCATCTGAAACCGCAATGATAATGGACTCTATTCCCCTCAACATTTTGATGCTCAACTCACCCAGCACTTGACACATCTTTCCATCATGTCGAGCAATGGACGCGGCCTCGGGCGAGGTTCTTTATTCCAGCGAGGCGGTCGAGGTGGTGGCCGAGGCGGCTCAGGCTCAGGTGGACGAGGAAGCGGGGGTTTGATAGGATCGGCTGTTCGCGGCGTAGCTGGCGGTATCGGCCTCGTATCAGAGAGTGTTAGCGCCTACAAAAAGAAGAAGGACATGGAGAAAGAAAACGCCGCATCGTCTGGGCAAACTCAGCAACCTCATCCAAGCATCGGTGCTACAGGACTGCCAGGCAATCAATATCCTCAACCAAACAGCTACATCGCAGAACTTCCAGACAACCATCATCCTGCAAACAGCTATGTTGCAGAATTACCGGGTAATCATCATTCCCAAACAAGCAGCGACATTGCAGAGCTGCCAGACAACCATGATCCTGAAAAGAGTCTACAAGATGACTTAACCGAAAGACAGTGGGAGTTGGACGAGACGCAATCTGAGCTGCTATCCACTCCACAGGAGAGTACCAACGTTCCCCAAGGGGCGCGAGATGACCAGGACCTTGTGGCCACCTTTCTGCGGGCTCACGCCTCAGCAGGTACCTCTCCCGGTCAACCCAATGCTCAACTGGAATTGCCCGTCATTCTTGCACAGCGAAGACCAAAGGATAGAACTCGGGGCTTTGTTCGTGGATATGCACCAATGCTAGAGAAGGTCGGAATCGACCAGGCAGCCTGGCTAGATTTCCTAGACAAGTTCGACGAGTCTACTACCGCCTCGCCATGGATTGAAGTTATCAACCTTGCTGAGTTGGGTGGATTTTTCGTATCAATTGGGCCAAGTATTGCTATCAGCGTAGCAGTAAATAAGACCGTCGAAGCCGCCAAAGACGTTCACAGCCGACAGAGGTATGGATCCACGACGCAGTACACCAATAGCAATTCTGGCTATTTAGAAACCATGCTGACAACTATAACAAAGAACAAACAAGTTCTTGTCCCAGATGAACGAGCAATACTTCTATCCGAAGGGCTTGTGCTGTCTCATCATGACTTGGCGAGAGGGTTCCGGAAAACTGGATGAGGTCGTTGACCTCACATCGACCATCGCATCTTCGATAGGTTCGTATGACTCTAGCTTCGCCAACAAGTTCAAAAGCTCCAGCGGAAAGACCTATGGTGATTTTGCTCTCCCTGAGGCTGCACCTCTCATTTTCCCAACACTGGATGTCCTCGCTGCGGATGATAGTGAACAATCTACCGGCCTCAAGCAAAGCCTTGGCGAGAAGAAAACTTATATCCAGGAGTATTACGACAAGCGAGCACAAGCTCAGTTTGTAAGTCAATGGTATGGTATCTCACAAGAGCATGGACTAATCTCGATGACAGGCGCTTGACAGACCAGACAACCTCTTGGCCAACCAGCAAGAAGCACCAAAGTTCACTTCACGATATGCAGACCCTAGCCACCCTTCTAACAACGGGTCTTTGATTTCGTTATTGACTGGGGGATATGTCGACCCTACCCAGCGTCGCAGCCAAGGGCTCAGGGGCCAATTGTCTGAAAGGCGTAACAAAGAAAGACCCAGCGGAGCACAGGCTGAGAGGTCTGGGCTACCTCTGCCTTACAAGCCAGTGAAGGCGACGAAGAAGTTTCTTTTCACCAAGGTAATGAAACAATGCCCATCCGATAGACTTTTGTTCAACTTACTAATGCTACCAAGGACATCCTGTATCTGATGGTTGTCAATATGCCCACCGAAGATGAGCTCAATCAGGCGAAGATTGCTCTAAATCGCGAATAAGGACAATGTGGTATCGGCGTGGGAACTTGCTTCTCAAGAGCAAGAGATCGGCTCCGATGTAGTCAATTGGAGGCTCAACATGCTTGCACACGGTAGACAATTGGTACTTGGATATCCATGTGCGGTTCTGCGTGGGCTGGAAACAATAGAATAGTCAGAGACTCGGTGGAATAAACTAGTTGATATGCCCAGCCCCGTGATTTCTCACGTAATTTGTACGTAGAAATGCAGCCTTACAAGTTGATTTCATGTTTGAGAAAATTGAGAATAGGGCATTACAATTAGACTAATCTACCTCGTAGTACAACTCGCCCCATCGAGATCTCTCATGTTTCTCCGTTGCCTTCTTAACTCCACAGGCAGTACTAGGGCTTGATAGGTTTCAAGTGAGGTTGGGATAGGTTCGTGAAGAAACTGGCACCTTGCACCTTGCTGGGCGTGGCAGGATCTGTTGCATTGCACAGCTTGGCAAAGTTGCCGTTCTTCCTGAGTCTGTCCTTGAGAAACTTTGCGTACTTGGACAAAGAGCATGACTTTCCTGGGCCATCGTGGCATGAAGGCAGGGAGTATACGACGTCGTTGATGAGAACTCGGATAAATTGCTTCGATGAGCTTCCCTTCTTCGCACCGCAGCTAAGACGCTCAAAGGCAATGGTGCCTCGCATAGGAGAGATGTTCGAGCTGCGCCAAATACGATCTTTTGGAATACGATCCAGAGGAAGAGGGGCCTGCTTGTCAAAGACTCCGGTAGCGACGGCAAGTTCGTTCAGTTGGCCGTCATTCAGGAAGCTCATAAGCAGTTTGGGAATCTTGAACGGCTTGCCTTCAAAGTTGGTGCCCATGGCATTTGGACCAGCAACGAAGCGTTGTACCAAAGCCTCGAGGAAGGGTACCATCATCTTGGACGCAACCTTGGTTCCAGGACCGACACCATAGTAGTATCTCAGATCTTGCTGATACTCATATGCATCTAGTTCCTTCTGAGTAAAGGTATCACAGAATGGCGAAAGTCGACCTGTGATTTGCGACTCGAAGCCGCAGATATATGGGAAGTCATTCCATGTCGAGTCGTCAAGCTCGAGCTCCCCGTCAATATACTTGGACAGGCGTTTGATGTAGCCCGGGAGCCATTTCGAGCGCCACTCATCTGTCTGCTTGCTGCTGTCATCCACGAATGTTGGGCACATGTCGGATGGAGCAAGAGTATCACCCAGGTGAGCTGGGAAGCCTTTACCGGTAACGGAGACGACCGTACCTAGAGACGAGTTGGTACCCAAGAATCCATGAAGGAAGAGCTGCGCAGTCTGGAGAACTCGGGTGTAGTTGTTGGCCCACACAACGAAGTCTTCGCCCTCTTGATAGAGATCGGGGTATCTGATTGGATTAGTTACACGGACTATAGAACCTAATCGGAAGTACTGACCTGGTTCTCATAGTATACCCCATGTCAAACAATTCCTTATATCCAGTCTTGCTGAGCTGAGCAATCTGGATACCAGGGTTGGTGAGAGGGCTTTGCCAAGTGTGAATAAAAGACAAAGGTCCAGTTGCAGTATACTTGGACTCTCGAAACTAGGCCATGGGTTAGTCAGGCTCAATCCCAGAAGCTTCTGCAACTCTTACACGACGAGCCGTCTCAAGCCATCCGTTATGGGCACCAGTATCAGGATACCTAGATCCATGACGAGATACGTAGGCAGCTTGGTCAACATGGCATCCTTCTGGAACCTTGGAAGAAATACCGGTCAAATCCTCACCTAGGCTGGTCAGAAACAGAAGGTGTCATTCGCTGAGGCGTTTCTTACCAATGTGCCATGGTCCGTTGGCACCAACATGAGCCAAAGGGTTCTTTGCCGATGCCGAATCTGGGAGCAGGACGGCTTGAACTGGGTCAAGTGAGCTTCCGGATGCAGCAGTACGAGCAGAGCATGATGAGCCCAGTAAGGCAACCGCGACAATTGGGACTCTCATGATGTCCTATGTTTACCGAACAGGCCCGGTGGAGGCAGTGGTAGGAAATGAACAGACACAGACAAGGTTATCGAACGTAATGGCAACCAGATAAGTTCATATAGAGTTTTGTCCTTATCATACTGTTGGATCCGGAAATTAAATTTCCCATTCTGTCAGACTGAATGCCACTTAAAGTTTGTGTTTCCGCTTTTTCATCTGATATTTGTGAGATCCTCGTACGTACTGCGCCGCTGAGCGGGACAAGATTAGCAGGGATCATGACAGCACGTGTTCTTTGGGTGATGACTTATTCGGCGACATAATGCTAAGAAGATTGGTAGTAACCTATTAATGGAGCGCATTGGTGGAAAAGTCCAAAGCTCGGTATCCGTAAGGACGGCGGAATTGCCAAAAGTGGAAACGAACCTAAGAGCCAATATGGACCAGTAAAGCAATGACATTCGTCTACGTGCCTCAAATACGAGTTTTTCGTAACTTGTTATCTCTGATATAATCGATGCTCTATTATGATAAAAGCATATGCTATTTTTCGGACAGAGTCTCCATTTCGGCAGAAATCCGTCTTCTCCACTCACGAGACCCGGCATTTGACCCTGGACAGGAAGGTATCATCAGCCGATCACAATGCTACACTACCCATCGGCTCAGGAAGCTTTGACATGAGAGAATCCTTTTTATGCCGCTTCTTCCCCCATAAATCACAGCTCGGCCAGCCAGCAACTCAGCTTCATCCCATCACTCAAGCAAAGCCAACATGTCCATCCGCTCAGTGTCCAGTCGGCTCCTTGCCGCCGCCCTCGCTCTTAGTGGCCTCCCTGTGTGCCAAGCAGCCGGAAAGTTCAGCTTTCTCACATACAATGTCGCCGGTCTTCCAGCCGTTATCAACAACAATGAGGTCCCCGGTGACAAGAGCACCAACGCCAACTTGATCGGAACAGCTCTGGCCACGCAGGCATATGACATTGTCCATCTCCAGGAAGACTTCAACTACCACGCGTATATCTACGCCACTGACAACCATCCTTACCGCACTCCCACTTCTGGAGGAGTCCCCTTTGGCTCTGGCCTTAACACTGTGTCCAACTACGACTGGACTGGTCTCACTCGCAAGAAGTGGAACAAGTGCAACTTGAACTCGGGCGATTGTCTGACACCCAAGGGATTCAGCTTCATGCGCATGAAGATCAACAGCGTCGAGGTTGATCTATACAATCTCCATGCCGATGCTGGGTATGTCAACTTATCGAGGAATATGAATCAACCACTGACCCTATTCACTCTCTAGATCTGACGACGGTGACAAGAACGCTCGCTCTGCTGGCATCGATCAAATCCTTGAATATGTCAAGGCAAACTCGAAAGACCGAGCTGTGATTGTAGCGGGTGACACCAACGATAGATGGACCAACACAGGCCGGAGCATCAACAAGCTGACCGACGCTGGCTTCACCGACGCCTGGGTTCAACTGATTCAAGGAGGAAAGTATCCCGTAGAGGGAGCACCTGCCGATCCTTGCAAGGTCCCTGCCGCAGACAACAGATGTGAAATCGTTGACAAGGTTTTGTAAGTTACCAATATGTCCAAGAGCACAATAGCGGCGAGGTTACTAACTGAACTACAGCTATCGCTCTGGATCTTCAGTCAAGCTTACCGCAAACACGTTTAATTATGTAGCCAAGAAGTTTCTTCAGCCAGATGGAAACATTCTTTCCGATCACAACCCTGTCTTGGTCGAGTTTACCTGGTCTACTTAAATTAGTATAATATAAATATTATATATTACAAGACACTATCTTATAATGGCTCAAAAATTGCTCGGTATATTCATTGATGATAAATTGTTGAAGGTTAGACAAAAAGTAATATTTCACTAGGTATATTAAAGAAATAACAACAGGGCAAAGAAACTAGGTATTAAAAGTAGCTTCATATTACTTACAATGAAAAAATAATAATAATGATAAAATAGGTTATAAATAAATATCCAAGATTTCTATTTATATTTTAGTTAAAAATACAGTATAATTTGAATACTTCTTCATAAATCTAATACTTAGACCCAAGACCTTTTGATCCACCCCAAATTTAAACTCGGTTGCAAAAAATGCCTCTGCTATCCCGGGACTATCTGCCAATATGCTAAACATAATCCAAAAGTCCCCTGAGACATGCTGAAGTTTTATTCGGCTTTTCCAAAGTATATCTGTTCGGTCAGCAATAAGGTCTTTCTTTGCTGTATCGTCGCCCGTTTCAAGTACGGAGAAGTCGAAGGATCCATATCCTGGAGCATGGTATTTCCCCGCCAGTCTCTCGATATTGACAGAGGGCGGCTGTGGCGTAGATGGTGCATGTGGAAATAGGGTAGATGCTGCATTCTCAACATCCTTTACCCTCCTTTCCTCTGCTTTTCTGACGCTAAAAAGGTCAACGGTTTCCGTCTTTATAATGGCGCTCGTGACTTACTCGTGGACGATATTATATCGCTTTTCCAAAGGAACTTGGAGCTTATCATTGACAAGTCGTCTGACCGTAATTTCTCGGGCTGGAGAGGAATGATTTGCAAGCACGACAACTCCATAGTCTAACTGTGGAAGCCAGTAGATCAGCGCACCATGCGATAGTGTCGATCCAGAATGCCAGTAGACAACCTGACCACTTAGTGTTGTCCGCCACCAGGAGAGACCATACAAAGAGATATCCATTCCTCGGGCAGGGTCCGGATTGTCGACGAAGCGTGGCCTGCGGATATCCTTGTGAACTTGTTTCGATAAAGGGGGCTCTTCGCGGAGGAGACACTTGATCCACTTGGTATAGTCAACGACATTAGAGATGATGGCTCCTGCTCCACTGAGAATACCAGTAGGGAGGTGTGCAACTGGCTTGTGGCTTTTTTTGTCATTATCCCAGTAGTAGCCCGTTGAGAGGTGCTCTGGTGCGTTTTCGGCTTGCTCAAGGTCGAGGTATGTGGAGGTCATTCCAAGAGGACCCCATATAATGTCTTTCAGCACGTCACCAAGCCACCTTCCTGTCACTGTTTCGATGACATGAGACAGCGTGGCATAAGCCTCATTATTGTAGTCAAAATCCGTCCGTGGTTGCGATTGAAGAGGGAAGTTCCGAATGTTTCGAACAATATCTCTGACCCCCCATGGCTTTCCATCTTGATGCAATTGTATACACATGTCATTATTGCTCAGACCTGTTCGGTGACTGGCTAGGTCCTCAAGAGTGATGTTATTTGTTGCCCACTCATCTTGGGTGACGAAATCGTCGCGAATGATGGAGGAGACCCGGGTTTGCCAGCCATCAAACAGAGCAGGATAGTCTTTGCTTTCGATCAGATGGGCCAGAGCTGCAGTCACGAATGCTTTGGTGGTAGAACCTCCGTACCAGAGTGTTTCCGGGGTGGCAGGAATGTCTGGTAAAGTCGCAAATCCAAATCCCTTGAGATAATTAGACAGACCGGAGTTTTAGTAGCTGGACAAACCTTTGAAAACACGTCATTTCCATCCACAACAGCAATTGACATTCCCGCAAGCTTCCATTCATCCATCGTCTCGGCCACAAAATTGGTCAAGTCTGGAGTGAACGGATCACGCATTTCGGCGCCACCCATATTTGCGCTTGTAGGTTAGTGCTGATGCACAGAATTCCGATGCAAGCTGGTTTGTCACTCGTGATACGATGTATCCAAGCGTATCTGATTGCGGGATTTGGCATGGCTTTTGTCGTCGGATGGAGCGGGGAAGACGTGTCAAGTGATTCGTGGATTATCTGCAGTCAGCTTATTTATTCTTTTTTGCTTCTCATTGGATGGCCTTATGCCTGGCGTATTCCTCCCAACCTTGCTCTATCTATTTGTGACATAAGACCAGAGGCCAAACTTCAATTGTGATAAAATATGAAAACCCGAGGATCGCATACTTGAAATCTTACTAGATTATTCTTGTCTCACATTCTTTCACCATGTCACTTTCCAATGGCAAAGTTCCCAAGGGTCAGTCGGCCATGGTTGGAACTCCTCTGCCAACCCCTGTCAACAGCATCAATGCCCTGACTGTGTTTTCAGTCAGCTATTCAGTTGTCATCGAGGCACCAGCACTTAAATGTCTCGAAAAGCTGATTGATACAAACACTTGGCCACTATGGAACTCGCTCACTCCACGTGGAACCATCACGAAAGCTCCTCCCATCACGGATCAGACTTCTAATGCCTCAGAGATACTTGATCTCATTACTCGACCTGGGTTCCTGTATAACGGGGTTGACTTTACTGCTGATGTTTATATGAATAAAAAATCAAAAACACGCACAAACACCGCCGCCGAAACTGTTGACCGAGTAGAGCGCTTTGAGACAGAGGATGGGAGACTGGGCTACCGAGTGACTTGGCGTTACGTCGGCATGCCTTTCATTCTTTGTCGCAATGAACGCGTGCATGAGTTTATAGAATCCGTTGATGAGAGAAATGGCCAAAAGGTGACTGAGTACATTGGTTGGGAAACCTTTGGTGGGCTCACTGCTTTCATCATAAAGTATACAGTTCATGACTGGTTTCGGGACGCATTTCAGAGGTGGCGCGACGACTTCAAGGCTGCCGTTGAGACATCATGATTTACGATATGTAAAAGGTTTACTGATAGTCGGTTTGGTTGTTGTACATCTGCTGAGAACACCTTGAAAATACGCTTGGTTGTTCCATCGTTCATATGTCCAAATGCCGGATTCATGGGTAGGGCCATAGCGCTGCGTGCGTGGGCCTCTATCGATGTGGAACCTCGAATCAGGCTAGTAATGCAACATTCTATTGAGTGACAGCATGTAACCCCTGACAGGGACCATTTTCCCTTTCTGGCGGCGGGTATGGCCCGATGGACTGGTAAGATGATTACGTCAAACTCTGATTATTGTAGGGATCGACAAATATGGGCTGCGGATGCATCATCTCAATATCGATGCCAGGAGATATGAATAGTGTACTACGTAGTAAGCTTCTATGCAATATACTCATGCTTGAAAGCGTTGATATGTCAGAAAATCGGATTGCCTACTCGAGCTCACCTTCCGGAGACTTAACCAAGAACTATAATCCTTGGGGGCTCCCACCACTCGTAGACGGGACTTCTTGTCTCCGATTCACTTGGTGGGTCAGTTCGCACAAACAGCGATTCAATTTGCTCCATGAGGTCAAATAATCGATATGACGGCCAGTCAGCTTACTCTCGCAGTGGTTGCGGTTATTGGTGAGGTTATTGGCTGGGAGGATGCTTGGTAGGTGTCATACTGTAAGACCACCGCACAAAACGACCCAAGTTGGACTAGACATGTGTGACAACCATAGCCAACAATTATATCTTAGGCGTTGATAGGTGAGTGAGGCATCCTCAACTAGTACAGTAGACCACCCGTTACGAAGGTTGTTTGAGGTCCAACGTCAGAGTGGAGTGAGACGGGGTCGGGCAAATGGGATAAGCCGGGGCAATGCCAACAAAATGCACCCCATGTTTTGTTGGGTTCTGGTGGTTGTCTGTCATCTTATGGAGTCATGGCCCCAACATCGAGATTGCTATAATTTCCCAGGTTCCCACTTCTCGGCCCTGTGCCAGCGACTCATTGGAGATCGAATTTTTTAAGGCTCACTACGGAGCCTCGTCGCTGGAATTCTTTTTCGGACTTTGATCGTGATTTCATAAAATCTCGTAGTCTATCCACGGTTCATTTAACCACCATGGCGCACACATCAGGCGTGACACCACTATACCAAGTATTCAAACCACCTTTTACCATTGAATCACCTGGCTACGAGAAAAAACCAAACGAGACCATTCCTCGTCGTCACCCCAGAGCGCGAGATGGCCTTATTGACCGTCCTTCTGAAGATGTAAAGACAGTTTTTGATGTTATCCGTCGTAGCGCGCGGCTGTTTCCCAACTGCAATGCCGTGGGTTCTCGAAAGCTCATTAAGCTTCACAAAGAAACAACTCAAGTCGACAAGAAGATCGATGGAAAAGTACAGAAGGTGGATAAAGAATGGACCTATTTCGAGCTATCCGACTTTTCTTTCTTTACCTACAAGGAATACGAGAAACATTGCCTTGAAATTGGTTCGGGGCTGCGTAAGCTAGGACTAGGACGAGGCGACAAATTGTTTTTGTTTGGTTCTACAAGGTATTTAACCCGATCTTTTGTAATTTTGAGGGGATCTAATCTATTTCTGCAGCGCACAATGGATTGCTACGTCACATGCCTGCGCTACCCAGTCCATCTCGATTATCACAGCTTATGATTCTCTGGGACAGAGTGGCGTTGAGCACAGTCTCCTGCAGACCCAAGCTGAGGTCATGTACATCGACCCCTACTTGCTAAAGACAGCTGCCGAACCTATAAAGAAGTCAAAAGTTCATACACTCATTATGAACGAGGCATCCATCTTCGGTGCATCGGATCAACTGGAAGCCTTCAAATCTGCCAATCCAAAGATCAAGGTGATTAGTTTCGAGGAACTATGGAAGTCTGGCCAGAGTGCGATGGTTGATCCAGTTTTCCCTGAACCTGACGACCTCTATTGCGTGATGTATACTTCAGGATCCGGAGGTGTCCCTAAAGGCGTGCGGATTGCACACCGAAACCTTGTGGCAGGCAGTAAGTTGGCACCAGCTCATCTCCGCAGTGAACAAGACTGATTTGCTATCAATAGTTGCCGGTCTATATACCTGCGTTTCGGATTGCGTCACTCAGAACGATGTCTTGCTCGGTTATCTTCCACTTGCCCATGTCTTAGAGATGGCTCTTGAAAACTTGGGATTCTACTTTGGCGGAACCGTAGGCTATGGCAATCCACGAACTGTCTCAGATGCGTCCGTGAGAAATTGTGCCGGGGATATGCGCGCGCTGAGACCTACCGTGATGCCCGGCGTGCCACAAGTCTACGAGACCATCAGAAAAGGCGTCATGACCCGACTCAACTCTAGCATGCTTCTACGGACGCTGTTCTGGGGTGCATTTTCCTACAAGAGTTTCATGGTCAAGCATAATCTGCCTGGAGCCTGCCAGCTCGATAACATTGTCTTCGGCAAAGTTCGTGAGATGACTGGCGGAAAGATACGATTCCTTTTCAATGGCGGAAGTGCTATATCGCTATCAACAAAGCATTTTCTTTCAATGGTTCTTGCTCCTATGTTCACTGGTTATGGTCTCACCGAAACCTGCGCAAACGGCGCCTTAGGATCCCCCCTTGAATTCACCTTACACTCTATAGGTACGATTCCAGGATCTATCGAGGTGAAACTGGTATCAGTTCCCGATTTTGGTTACTCTGCCGATGCAAAGATTCCCCAAGGCGAGATATTAATCAAAGGTACTGCTGTCATGTTGGGATACTACGAGAATGAAGAAGAAACCAAGAGAAGTTTTACCGAAGATGGCTGGTTTAGAACCGGGGACGTCGGCGAGTTTGATTCTGATGGCCATCTCCGGGTGATTGATCGCATCAAGAACCTTGTGAAGCTACTCAGTGGTGAGTATGTTGCTCTCGAAAAGCTAGAGGCAATCTATCGCGGAGTGCAAGGCATCATGAACGTCATGATCTATGCGGACTCTGAGCATTCTCGGCCTGTCGCTGTTGTCATGCCCAACGAAACGGCTCTTGCTGGTGTCGCTCGAGAATTGGGAGTTGATGAGCATAGCATGCACACTGATAGTAAAGTACGCGAAGCCCTGCTGAAAGATTTGCAAGCCGCTGGGAAGCGAGGCGGGCTGTCCAGCATGGAGATTGTCGCTGGAGTGGTTATTACCGCTGAGGAATGGACTCCTGCCAGCGTAAGCTCTTTCACTCCCTTGATTGTTCAACTAACTGAAAAATACACAGGGCCTTGTAACAGCTACACAGAAGCTTAATCGACGCGCTATCAACACCAAGTACAAGAATGAGATACAGGAGGCTCTCAAGAAGGCCTGATTGGGGAAGAATTGCCCTGGTACACATCATAGAGCCCTGATACACAGAAGCTTCCGTAAGTTTGTGGTATTTAATATATGATGTTCATGGTCTATTATTCCACGGATTTCTGGTGATACTCTTACTAGAAACTTTGGACTAGAAATGGATAGAAGTAATGTTGCCTCAACACTTCGTGAGCCTCGTGCAAGATAGAATAAAAACTTCATTATTTCCCGGTCAGAATCTGGCAGCCTTCAGATCAAGACGCCTGTTTTCACACCAGGATCCAGTGGCAACTCTTAGTCGTGCAAGACAGCCAGCTAGCGCCTTTGTTCAAGAACCATATATCACACATCATCAGCAGTTGTCGAGGTAAGGCTTTATGCCTCTATATATGCGCCTCAACAATTGTATCAATGAAGTTCGTGTCTTCTGTGGTCGGCAATAAGCCCACCTTGCCTGGTGAAAGGAGATTCCTGGGCTATGTGACTCTCTTGAGTATTGGCCCATACCTCCTTAGCGTGTTTGCAAGATCTGAAGTGATATGAGAACTCCTCTGATGTATATATCCTATCCCGATCGTTATGTCCCCACGGAGGCTCGAAGTCCCTGTTTGCGCGATGATATTCCTCAACGCGAAACTGACAGCCTTTGCAATTTATTCCACGTTCTGCCTTATGGTGACTCAAATCATACCAGAGAAACGCGGTGGCGGTCATGTATCGGAAACAATAAAGATGCTGCCCCTCGTTATGATATTGATGCTCTGGTTGATGTTCCAAGGCCTTTTTTGAGATGCGTCGAGAAGTACCAAGAGACTGAAGCTTCTCGACAGCATACTTGCCCTGGATCAAGTATTTAGGTCGCTTTGGCCAGGGCCATGACTCGTTGGTGTATCTGCCGTATACAACCCGTAGCTTTGGCTCACAAACTCGTTCAATCTCCTCATTTGAGCGATCCACGGCTTTGGAGAATGTTTTCGGGACTGGTATTGTCAGAACTCGCAGCTCAGACGAGACCTGCAGGCACGTAAAGCAGCATCTTTCGCAAGAGAGTAGAAAGAGAAATGGCCCGAATTTCCTACAGAACTTGCACTCCTTGCTGACGAGGGTTTCGTATAAGTGTGAAAAAGTAAAAAGGTGTGCTAGCTGGGCCTTCAGCAGTGGCTTCAGGCCTTCAAGTCCATGCTTCACAACCGTCATGTATTCACGAGAAGCTGTCGCTATGCTCCGTGCACGGCTGTTGACGCGCCGAAAGCGAAGATATGATAGAATATCGAGCTCACGGAGTATCATCAGAGTCAACTCCTGAGGTAGGCGATCTAAGATCCCAAGCCCTGATGACGAGGTGGATTTGAATGTAGTCTGTAGAAATGGTGCATCGAGTTTCCGCTTCGGCGTCCGGATCAGGACGTTGTCCCATTCCGATCTGTGATAGGTACAGGCCTTGATGATTGCATTCGCATCTTCTTGGAATTCAGAGATGGCTGCCATTGTGAAGTCAACAGCGTTTGTTGAAAAATGGCAAAGAGGATCATGAGCTGCCGGAACTTGACATGTAGTTGGCGGTAGGAGGGATATTTTAGGCGCCAACACCTCAAGCAGGGTCTTAACATGGAAGTCAGCAACTTCCATTATTGGGCAGAAATCACAGCTGACACGAAGCGGGGAAGCTGTCGTACGGACTCGTACTCCTCATCAGCTGATAGTGAAAGCTCATTTCGGCCTAGGGCTTACTATTCTTCATCTGCGCCGCATGTAGATAGTAATGTAATTGTAAGTTTCAAGAGGCTGTTGACTGCCATTGACGCTACTAGGGACATTAATTAGAATACCCCAGATGTCATCTTGTGAGCCTGTGTCTAACTAATCACTGGTGAACGTCTTGCGAGTATTGTATAATCTGCCACGGCCAGCAGTTTGCAAATGATATCACCTGCACTGCAAGTAATTTGCGGCTCGAGAAAAGGAGTCCCTTGCAAATGGAGACGTCCTGGAATGGTATTTAGATCCGTTTTTATAAAACTAGAATATAACGAACAAAAGTGTTAAAGACTCATTGACCATAGCAGTTTATCTACGCCACCACCATTATAGCTATGAGGTATATGGTGCTCCAGTGCCCTTTGGTCTTCAGTTCCACTGTCAGACTCTTTCTTGATGGTAACCGCACTATCTCGTGATTTCCTCAGCTCGGCGATGATATTTGCCATGGTCTGAGCATCGTACAGGCCTTCTCTTCTTTGTGACGAGCCAAGGATCTGGGCAGCTCGTATAGCCACTGAATCATCGGAGCATTTGAGAGCCAGCGCGAATATAGGAGCTACAAATCCAGTTTCCAAAGAGAAGTTGCGTCGTGGGGTCTTGGTTGCGTTGTATGATGCGTTCAGTCGTGCCGTATACTGGAGCAAGGATTCGGCTAAGTCGAGTGTTTGATGCGCGGACGTATTCGGCGAAGTCTCAAACACTTCACTGTTTCGAGGGAATTTGGACTCCAGTACCATTCGACAAACATGAAACTGGATGAGAAGTATTCGAAGCCCGTATAATGTATTCTCGTCGCGTTTCTTACTGAGCTCAAAAACATTGGAGCATTCAAGCCAGGAATCGTATTCTTGCACCAATGCGTCCTTCTCCTGTAGAATCTCGGCCCCAAGTGACTCTTCTGGCTCATTGTGAACATGAACATTCGTATTGACGAATCGATACAGCCAAGCTTGGAGTTTAACAAGCCTCTGTTGTGCATCTTGAAGTCCATCAAAGGGCTGTTCCAAACCCAATGACCCGAGCTTTGGCTTCTCAGATTTCCACTCGGGAAGAACAAGGATTGGTATGCGGTCATCTTCAAAGAAGCTAGCTTGCATATCGAGTCGTTCAAACATGGTAGTCAGCCCTTTGATCTCGTCAGATTCATCCCCAGTATGTCCATCTCGAGCAGACGCGAGTAGTTTCAAACCGTTACTGAGATGTTGCATTGCCGCATTGCGATCACCGAGGGTATTCTCGCAGCAATAGAACAAGATACAACAGATAAGTGCAATTTCTGTTGTGCCGCTCGATGGCTTTGCCAGTCGCTTCCTTAGTGATGACAGAGCTTGCCCGTACAAGGTCAGGGTCTCAGCACATGCTGCTGACTCTCCCTCGGAATTAGAGGTCGCATAATCTAGATGAAGTGAACTCATTGCGACAAGGGCACGCCGTACTACCGCGTCCTGATGCCCCGCCCTAAGAACAGTTTGCGACCAGAAGCCTGATGGCAGAAACCCTGAAATGTCACTCGATCCTTGCACACAGAAGTAGTGCAGCAGTCGCCGGTCCTTCTGGCTCCCAGGAACCTTGAATGGGATGGAGTAGCTGGTTATGGCCATAGTGGATACGCCTGATGTGTTCTGGTTCTTGGGTAAAGTTGTAGAGACTAGATCAGTACGAAAGCCATCGCACTTCCACCCAGATCGAACGCATCTCATGCAAGCTGGGCGGCTTTCATCGCATTTGATCCTCCTTTTGCTATCCTTTTGTTAGTGGCGTATTTCCCCAACAACTCCCAGGGTTGCACGTACCGGCATGTTTGACAACCAGTCTTCTTTCTGGGAACACTAGATCTGGTTTTCTTTGGAGCAATAGTTATCTCAGAAGAGCTCATCTTTCTGTGTTGCTCGTCTTCACTTGGCTTGGATAATGTTTTGGACAGATGACGAGTAAGCACTAAAGGAAGCGGCTGTGATGTCTCGCCGTATTACTATGGATGATCCGAAGGTCATAATTCCGGATATTGCATAAAGACAGCCAGCCTACCAATAGGAGTATTCTGCATAAACTTCTGACTGAGCAATTAGTGCAACTGCATAATTCTGTTGAATTGTCTGGCAGAAGATGCTGGGATCAAGATCCTTTTATGCTATCTTATCAGCCCGCCCAAGCTCCCCACGGCTAATTACCACTAACAGGTACCTATGGATAATGCATCCTTCAAATCCTCAGCTAAACCCATTGTAGGGAAAATTCAGGGAGGCCTCTCAAGCCCAGCTAACGTCGATGCACGTGATAATATTGACTAACGCAAACCTTGAACCAGTCCTGATGAAATTATACTCCCTTCACAACCGTTAGAACATCGAGCCGCAGTATTGAAGATGGAGCAGCCAAGCCTCAGACCCAATCAAGCAGAAATTTCTGTGTCACCCGCGCAACCAAGAACTGGCGCAGAAAAGAATACTCAGGAAAAGTTGCACCTGGAGGATGCGGAAAGATCACCTGGCAGTGAAGGCCGTCAGCCCAGACCAAAGAAGTCTCTGGCCTTTAAGCTCGCATTCATAGGACTGGCTGCCACACTCTTCGTATTCCAAGTGGATGCCACAGCACTTGGCATTGCTCTCCCGGTAGGAAAAGCTTAGGGTTAATCTTCCTATTGTTTCGCTTCAGTACTGACCTGGTTACTAGACAATAGCCAATGATCTCAAGGGGTCGAGTCTGGAATCTTTCTGGGCTAATTTGTCCTACACGCTTTGCGGTCTGGTGATGCAGCCTGTGTGGCCAAGCATATCAGATGCATTCGGCCGCAAACCACCACTATACGTCTGCATCGCATTGTTCTTTGCTGGTTCGATCGTCTTTGGCGTCGCACAAAACATGAGAACTATCATCGTTGGCCGCGTGCTCCAGGGCTTCGGTGGAGGAGGCATCGATGTTCTCGTCCAGGTGATCCTCACTGACATGACGACTCTCGAGGAGCGAGCCATGTATCTCGGCTTGATGGGGATTCCGAATGCTGTAGGCAACATTCTCGGACCCTCTGCCGCCGCACTATTTACTACATACGCCAACTGGCGATGGATTGGATGGGTTAACCTGCCTATTCTTGGATTCGGAACACCATTGTTGTTCTTCTACCTCAAGTTACGGCCAGTCACATTGGATTCGTCGCTTGTCAGAAATATTGAGCGACTCGACTGGGTTGGCATGGGTCTGGTGGTCTCAGGCATCACGATATTCGTGCTCCCACTCAGTTGGGCGGGCTCTTTATTTCCATGGGCCTCATGGCAGACCTTGCTTCCAATGCTTCTGGGAGTGTTGGTGCTTGTCGCTTTCGTCTTTTACGAGGCGAAACCTGCAGTACCTATTATGCCTCATCGTCTTTTTCACTCCAAAACTGCCAACATGACATTGCTGGGAGGGTTTATACATGGCGCTATCCTTGTTTCGCTACTCCAATACCTGCCGTTGATCTACCAAGCAGTCTATCTGGAGACTGCAATCAAGTCAGCTGTTTTCCTGTTACCCACTTCCATTATCAGCGTGGTCATTGCAGTGTTCTCTATGATGATGGTTCCACTGTTCGGAGGCTACACCTGGTTGCTGCGATTATCATGGGCAGTATTAGCGTTTGGAACCGGTATCATGGCCCTCTTCAGCCTGGACTCGCCGCAATCGATGCTTTTTGGCCTTCCAGTTATGTGGGGAACGGGTATCGCTCTGCTTCGTCTCAACCTTCTGCCCATGCAAGCCAGCGTCAAGAATGTCGACGATACAGGTGTCGCAATTGGGCAATTTTTCACCATTCGCATGTTTGGGGGCCTGATCGGGTTGACTATCGCTTCCGCCATCTTCAATACTGTATTCTCGACGACCATGTCCTCTGCCTCAGTAAATCTGACTGGTCCATTGGCACCTCTGGACGACGCGTCACATGCTGTCGCTTTCATCAAAGAACTCAGGTTTCTCGATGTATCTCAGCAAACCCTCAATGCCGTTTTGGGCGTGTACTTGACCTGCTTTCGCACCATTTTCTACACCATGGCGGGCTTTGGTGGATTGGGACTCTTGACGTCAGTGTTCCTTGATGAGATTGACCTCAAAAGCCAAGGACAAGGAAGCCAGCGCTTTGAAGATTAGGGATTCTCAAGAAATCAAAAGGCATGGATACGATGTTTAATATTTAAGTGATAGTAGAGCCTTGTATATATTTAATTTCAATACCATGGATCACTCAACTACCCGACTGTTCACTCTGGCTTGGCTCTATCGCCGACATCAGATCTCATCATGGTCAATGCGAATGACAACCTTGGCAAAGTGCTTTTGCTCCTTCAACATCTTGTAAGCACTCTTGGCATCAGCCAGCTCAAAGATCGTGTCGTCAAACACGGGCTGGAGCTTCTTCTCGTCAATGTATTGCACAAGCTCCTTGTACTGTTTCTGACTGCCCATGAGGAACCCGCGAACAGTGCAGGTAAACATCAGAGCTCCCATCATAGGTACTGTCTCGGCGCCTTGGGCAACAGCACCAACAACCTGGATAGAACCGTACGGGCGCACAGACTCGAGTGACTGCCCAAGGGTTTCGTTACCGCCGATATCAATGACCATGTCAAATCCCGCCCCATTGGGCGTTAATGCTCGCGCTTCTTTGCCCCAGCCAGTGGGATTCTCGCGGTAGTTAACAACATGGCTTGCACCAAGTGCTTTTAGCTTGTCCGCTTTCTCTTTGGTTGAGGTAGTTGCGACGACTGTCAGTCCAAGAGACGTGGCGAGTTGTAGCATTGCTACGCTAACACCTCCAGTTCCTTGTACCAAAATCCAGGTTTGAGGTCCAATCTGGTCTTGGTTCAGTTCCGAGATCGCGCTCCACGCTGTAATCCAAGTAACTGGAAGTGTAGAAGCTTGAAGCCAGTCAAGAGATTTCGGTGCGTGAACAAGAGCGCTCTCTGGGAACACGCCATGAGTTCGAAGCACTCCCTGTGTCCCAATTCCAAGCATGGCCTGAACATCAGACATGTTGACATCAGCGTCACTTCCTCTCTTCTCCACGACATCTGGTGCAGGAAAAGTGACGACTCGATCGCCGGGACTGAAGGCCTTCACTGATGGTCCAACAGCCTCGACTGAGCCAGCTCCGTCACACAAAGGAACCATTGGTGCGGTTATACGGCCGATTTGCTGGGTTAAGTCAGTTTCTGTTAGCATCTTTGGGCTTGCAGGACTCACAGGCGATGCAGCAATGGCAATGTCTCGATAGTTGAGACTGGCCGCGTGTAGTTTGACCAAAACGTCATTTGGACCAAGTGATTCTTTGGACGGAACGGCAATATTGTCTTCATACTTGAGAGACGTCTCAAAGCCTTGCTGGTCGTTGAGAATCCACTGTCTGGCCATGGTCAACGGTAAAGATGTTGAAAAGTAAGATGAAGTACTGGTGCTGAGAGTAGGAGGGTATTTAGTGATGGATTTCAAAAATTGGGATATTAGAGGGCTACAAGATCTTGGTTTAAATAAGATCGAGCCTGGATTTACTCAGCTGGTGGAAGGTTGCGGATGTGCGGGGCCTGATAACAAAGCAGCCCGCAGTTTGTTGCGGATCGATCCCGCAAGCCTCATGACTAAATCCTCGTGTTTATCTACCTAGGCTGCTGCTAATGGCCCCTAATGTCTCTTAAAGTCTCTGTGTTGCCCTTATCCCAGTTACCTTGTTCGCATTTCCATCTTGCCACCCTATCTGGCCCAACATCTAGGTTCATCATGCACAAGGCGAACTGATCAATGTCACAGGGCGACATCTCGGCCATCATTCGTTCATGGTCATTCCTACACATAAAGCCGACGTTGCTCTCTGCACACATCTTTGTCCATGAAAATGCGGCTTTGGCTTCCCATAGACCCTTTCTCGTGGTGATAGGCAAGGTCCCGTAGCAAGGACCAGACTCAGTTCTCAACAACTCATATCCTGATTGCAGGCCCATTGAAGCACACCATGTTCTCCTTATAGATTCTGACAGTATCCATGAATGCCATAGAAGCTGTTCGGGGGTGAATTGGCATAAAAGCAGTGGTAATGTAAAATATTGTGGATCTCGGCTCGTAAGATGGTTCTCCAGGATTATGTCACCATTGGCTGTCGCCTCAGATGCTCGAGAGATCATATCCTTGGTCCAGTCCTGTAGGGTTTGAAGATCCTGTTCAGCTTTGTGGCGCTGGCGTAAATCGCCATCCAAAAGGCGGATTGTGCAATACGCCAGAAGCGCTTGGACACGACTGAGACTGTCAAGAATATCTCTAGTGCCCACAACGCCCCCCTCGGACAATATTAACTTCTCGGCTTTCTGTTCTATGATCCGAAGAACCATCTCACTGGTCTCAGGCGTTCTTGACAGGTATGCAGACGTTGCGGTGAAAGCATCACCGATGACCTCAGGCAGGTTATTCTTGTAGAGTTCTGAGTGGATGAAAACGTTGCTTCCCGTTCTTATCCAATCACCCAGCCAGTCTTTTGTTTGGTATAAGAGGTCCCGAATCATGTCAGTCGTGAGGTGGGCTCGATTGGAACTTTGAAGGGGGGTCGTCCTCCAAGATTCCGGTTCTAGAAACCATGCTGATTTCAGATCTTCCAAGGAGAGGCCAGCTCGATTGACCTGATCATGTGCATGGGTGCTCGTTTGCATGTCACCTAATGCAAACATGCCTTCATCTTGATAATATTGCAAGGATTGGGTTTCTGGGTGACCGCACGGCAGCAATACTTGCTCTCCATCATCTTCTGTAGGCTTATAGAGAAAGACTTGTGGTAAAGGCTCGTAGAGACAATCCAAGCCTCGCAGCTCGCAACGCCGACATTTCGGTTGCTGCTTGGTACATTTTCTCTTGGATGATTGGCACGCTTTACAGGCCTTGACCTCGCAACGAGTCATTGAAAATCGGCTCATCATTGGCACACGGTAGTCAACTTGAGATTCTTTGTCGGTCGTTACTCGCAGTCGTTTGCCGGTTTGCGGATGAGAATGGAAGCTTAGTGATCAAAGTGCGGATGGAATCTGCTTCATATGGTTAGTCTTCCGCTGCTTAACTGGAACTGCTGAGTAATGATGAGAGGACTCCGAAGCCGCCATTAACAGAGTGGAGCGACCTTGAGAAATTGTTAAGGCGAGTACAACCATTCCGCGAGATCATGGCAAAAGGTGGATAGGATGTGATTCAGAAGTTTTAAATTAAAATCTGTTATTCCGTAGCATTAATCTAAAGAGACGGATACACTTCAAAGAGGCCAAAACTGTACTTCCAATGACTAGATCCAAGATACCATATGCGCAGGGCCGGCGACTGAACCTTACAGCGCGACAGCAACCCCCAGGATAGCAAGGGCTATCAAGGGTCTGATGTTTCCGGCTGCATCAACGGCTACTGGTGTCTCTGTAGCCGTGGGTGAAGCTTGATCATCAGTCATAGTTCCATCCATGCACATATCCCCACCGCAGGTAGCCATGGGTTGCTGAACAGTGGTCGCTTGCTCGAATGTTGTATCTTGCTGAGGAGGTTCAGATTGTGAAGCTATGACCGATTGTGAACTCGAGCTTGTCTGGGTCGGTTGAGCCATGGCAGAAGTTGGGACGGAGCAGGCAGTTGGTGTTACAAAAGAGCCCCCTCCACTGAAGGGGTTGTATCCCAAACAACTGGCATACTTGGCAGCACAAGTAGCCATATTGGCATTGGGTGCTGTACGGCAAGTATTATAGTCCTCGTTGCACTCGGTAACGCAATCATATGTCTCAGGAATATTGGTGTCCGCACTAGCCATTGGTGTCGTCGTGTCGGCTGCAGCAGCACTCTCAGCGTTATCAGAAGTAGGTTCTGCGCTTTTGGCGGGAGTGGAAGTAGTAATGGATGTCGACAGAGAACTTGATGCAGTCGAGCGTGTGCTGGTCATGGACGTTTGGTATGCGCTCAAAGCACCCGTTGCGCCCTTGGAGCACGCTGTCGGTGCCGTTGCAGCGTTTCCACCCATAAATGGATTGAAGCCGAGGCAGCTTTCATACTTCTCCGCACACAAAGCCTGGCTGCCATTTGGCTCAACTCGGCATGAGTTATATGCCTCAGTACAGGCAGTTGCGCATTCGTCACGTTTATATAAACGGGCAAAGGTTGAGCCAGTAAAAGCGGCAATGATAAAAACGAGGGTGAACTTCATTTTAGCATAAAAAGAGATTTAGGGAGTGAATGAAGGTTGTAACATGTGAAAGGATGAAAAGAACGAGGATGGAGAACAATAGCATGCCTAGGGAGGGAACGCCGATGAAATGGGCACTTATATTGCCGCAACAGACAGCTTAGTTGGCAAGGCCTTCTCGCCAAGTAGTGGCAAAACAGCTTCTGTGGCTTCGTTCCCCGGATGCTAGCATCTGAGACATTGTTTCTCCCTGAGTTTTGTTTGCAGCCTCACGTATCCTGTGCCGACTTCAAGGATAGGCATGCGTTGGTTTCAGATGCATCAAGATAGAGTTTTCCAGTCTAATTTGGTTTCGGTCAAATAAGGATTCGCTCAGGAGTATTCTGAGAAGTATGCTTTTGGTTTACGTTTGCGGCTGCTGATGGTTGGTAACACAAGACGTGACAAAAAAAGTACTAAATGGCTGTTTGCATGTTCTTGGCTGTTATAGACATTGTACTCGTCGACTCCGCGCTATGCACAGCCTGTGAAGTAATATTAGCTCAACTCAAGACAAATGAAGAACTTTTTTCTCAATCGTTATTCCAATGTTAACTACAGTTCATTTACAGGAACAAGAGAGACCAGTACTGAGCCAAGTCAGTCTTGAGATCCTACTGGCAAAGTCTCACGCCGGAGACAGCTTGGTGTTGGTATGATGCAGAAAAACAAGGGAAAATACCAAATCAAAGGAAATAAATTCAAATAAACTCCTGCACCTCCCTTATTGCCCATCAATTTCCATCCTTGGCTCTCATACTGGTGACCGAGCGTTTCATCCTAACCCATGGACTTTGCATCATGCTTTGCGAATTCCAATGACGCACCGTCATTCTGATACTGCTCCCATCAAATGTTGGACTGCTGATCGAAGTTGGGGATGCCTAGGCTCTCCTTGAGGGCTTCAAGGAAGGTTTGTCCCAAGAAGCTGTAATCTTGAAATCCTGGGAAATCTGCATTGGTCTCAATAGCCTCAGGTACCGCTGCATGTGTGCTGAATACATTGAACGTGTTGCTTACCTCTGATAGGTTGATACCCGGAGTTTGCGGTATGCCGTCAAAGGGAACCAGCCCCTGGATGTCGATCTGTTGCATGGAATTATCTCCGATGAGTTCAGGGCTCAGATACTCACCCATATTTGCTCCCTGGGCGTTGGCGAGTCCGGCATGTATCCATGCAACGACCTCTAGAAACTTTTGGTCATACTCAGTGAGTTCGTCTGCAGGTCGGACAGCCAGAATGATATCAACCACAGCGTCGAGGAACGGAAGCTGCATTGTCGGTTCGATATGAGCAGCATGACCTACCAAGACATCGAACTCATATTGAGTCAATCCATCGCTACTTCCAAGAACTGAAACGATGGCTTCAGCGGCCTCGGCGATGAGCTGCAGTTCCTCAAATGCTGGTGGTCTGTTATGCATGTTGCAGTCTCTGAAGATATCGAAAGCTCGGTAAACAAGGTCGCCGTGGGGTCCAAGTTTGTTAAAAAAGTGATCCATACTTTCCAAGATTTGCTCCTCAATGAAGTTCTCCATGATGAAAATTTTGATGAGGTTATGAATGTGAATGCGAATGTAAGATTTTCCTAAAGTGTTGTTGTAAGTGGTTTCGGTGAGATTGTTGGTCTGCTGAATGACTTGAATTGTGGAAAGTCTACACGAGTATGTTACTCTTTTTATAACTTGAGACTGTGGTTATTCTATTCAACTTATAAATACTCTGTTCACGCTTTTCTTTGATTTCTTGCGGCCTGTCCATAGTTCGGGGCATTCGTGTTCATGCCCCCCCAATAGGTAGCAAAGAGCCTGCTTATGCTGAACAGTTGGCATGGAACTCAAACAAAGAAATAACAAGTCTGAACACAATAGATCCTTTGTGATCGAACATCATTTTAGGCAAGCTATCATGTCCATGCATTTGCGCAGGAACTGAATTACACTGCGCACGGTAGCTGAACTGTCGCAGGATAGAGATTGAGAAAGATTTGGGTCTACTGGTAACTGAACACATAGATACAAAATATCAGAACACCAGTTTCTTTATAGAGTTATTTTATTGAACATCTAGTTCAGCCCAAGGGAACCATAAGACCATAGCTGCGGCTGTCCCAGTCTAGGCTTTCCATTACCAACCAATCGAAAATTAGAAATATTGCCTTGCCTATCTTTTGAGCCGGCTGGATGTTGATATATCGTTGTAGAAGGCTCTGGGAGCTCTGAGGCTCTGTTTCAGCTTTTCAGAGTGACCTCTTCAATCCGCTGAGCTGACATGAATGACGTGATTGGAAGAAGTTTTCAGGGTAAGCTGAGGCGCCAATACCGAGTACAGTTAGTCATGTGTAAGCTGATGATGACCGTAAGCCGTGTATAATAAAATATCATGACCACCGCCCCCATTTCTGATCTTTTAGAGCTTTTAATAACTGCCTCTGAAGCTGCACTGTCACGCCCCCAAATCAGCGCAGGCAAAGCATACAGTCGCAGCAGCAGCCAAGGAAAAGACGTCCGAATAGCCAAATATGGTACTACAAGCCATTCGACGGGTCGTTCTGGGACAGACACGTCAGCCACCAAACTATCCCACAAACCCAACCGATACCATATTGCCCGTTTATTACTTTGACGACACGCCACTTTTGCGTAATTCTGTACATTGCTGGTTACTCAGGTTCAACGATGTTTTGGATGGAGGCATGCTGCGGGACTCGCTTTCTCGAGTTCTCGATCGACCAGGATGGAGAAAGTTAGGAGGCCGGATTCGCATGAACGTCAGAATCCATGCATCACCATCGCTCTATTGTTCACTGACAGGATGCAGGACAACGGGAGATTGGAAATACACGTCCCGGAGACCTTTACTTTAGAACGACCTTCGCTGCGGTTTCATCACGACACATTCGAGGTTAGCATCGAGGAGCATCCTTTGGCATCCAAATTGTCCCTGCCTGCATCGGATAGGCCATTTATTCAGGACCGGCAACCAGATATCACGAAATTAGGTGTTCCTCCAGGAACTCCACTATGTCTCAATGACTATCTCAAATCTGATCATCCGCAGTTGACTCTCCACGTTGTCTCCTTCACTAACGCCACTCTGGTATCACTTTGCGGGCCACATATTGCCGTCGATGCCATGAGCCTTCTGGGCCTCGGTGTTGCCTGGTCTCTTTCGCTTGCCGGGCGTGAATCGGAGATTCCGCCTATGCTATCAGCGGGTGAAGATCCTATGGCTTGTGCGGGACAGGACCCTACTTTTACCAAGCCACACGCCCTCGAAGCTCAGCAGGTCACTGGGTGGTGGATTTACTTATTTGTATTTCACTACCTTTTTGACTTGCTGTGGTGGCGTACGGTCGCTACTAAGACACTATTTCTTTCACGACAGAGAGTTCAACAGATCCACCAGCAGGCTAAGGATTCCCTCGGCAAGACTCCGAACCTATTCATCAGCGAAGGCGATGCTATAGCCGCGTGGTTATCTATAGCTATAGCATCAGCTTACTTCCCAAAAGGCTCAAATCGGCCTTTGACTATTGGGAATGCATACGATCTCCGAGGACGAGCACCCTCAATTTTCCCTGTCAAGAGCGATAAGGGCACATATGTTCAGAACGCCGTGTTTCCTTGTTGGACACTTATACCTGCTGAGTCTATTCACAACCGTGATCATTCTGCCCTTGGGAAAATCGCATTAGCGATTCGGAACACCATCCAAGAACAAACAACCGAAGACTCAATCCATGCTCAGGCTCGTCTAACGCGGGAGTCACTGGAACTCTCCGGAATACCGCCAGTGTTCGGAGACGCCAAGTCGTTGATTCTTAGTTTTACCAATGTATCCAAAGCTAAAGTTCTTGAATCTCTCAACTTTGGGCCAGCAATTATCCACAACTCAAACAGTCAGCCATTTCCGTCTAATACAACAACATCGAGGTCGACAACTCAGGGCCATCCTGTATACTACCATAATGTAGGTGTCAGCCCGGATAACCTACTCGGAAGAAACCTGTCGGTTATTGATAAAGCTCCCAATGGTGATTATTGGATTCGTGGGAACTACCCACTTGAAGTTTGGAAGATTATGGAGTCGATGATTTGGAGTCGATGATTTGAGCTTTTGGCTTCTTATACAAGCAGAATTAATTCCTCTAATTAGTCATGCCGTTGCCTTGACCACTTTAGAGGCTTTTGCCGCTCAAACAGATAACAGAGACATATTGGCAGTTTGAAAGGAATGCATCTTGGAGAGTCACTCCTTTGTGACCAGGTTCCACGAACTCACTCACCAGCTCGATCCAAGTCTTACCTGAAACTTTGAACGACAAACACAACTCAGAGTCCAACAGCGCCGCTGGAAATCAACCAATCAGAGCCACGCCCGGTTAGCTCAATCGGTAGAGCGTGAGACTCTTACGAGTACGCGATCTCAAGGTTGCGGGTTCGACCCCCGCATCGGGCTGTTCCTATAGAAACGATTGCGAGCAATAGCGAGGCATCTCTTTTTTGTCTTTTTGCATGTCATGTTACTCTTGAGTACTCCGTACCTATTTTAAAATATGTTGCTTCACGCCCACAGTGTCTGATAACACGATAAGATAAGATAAGACTGCTGACACTTTAGTTACCCCGCTGTTTATTGGCCAATGTCCTATGTCATTTGGTGACAGCAGCAAATTTCAGCCCTTACTTTTCCTCTCGACAGTCATCAACATCAACGACATTGCCCACCATGTTTGCTGTACGAAGACTGATTGCTCGACCGATGATGATGCGCGTCGCGACGCGTCAGATCCACGTGACTCCCCGTCGGTTCGCGTCTGCGGATCAGCCCCCCAGCATGAGCCAGCTTGAATCGATGATGCAAGATCCTCATATCCGGGAGACTTTTGAGAAGTTGAGTCGTCATCCTCCCGCCATTGCTGCCATGCAAAAAATGGGAGATGTCATCAGGAGCAAGGGTGTGATAGCCCCTCTCGTCAATCAACGCATTGAGTGGCTAATTATCATCCAGGCATAGACACGAACCAGGCACCGAGCAAGATGGATATCATGAAGCTCATGATGGACGAGGAATTCCGAGACGCGGCCACAACAGTATGTCTTTGATTTGAGAAGCATCGACGATTGCTTGCTGACGGATATTGCAGTTGACCACCGAAATGCAGAACGCTGGTGTTGAGGTTAACCCCGATGTTGGTTCACCTACCTCAGTCCTTTTAGTCAAATTACTGACAACTCTCCAGGTCTTCATGAAGATGATGTCAGGTGATAAGTGAAGTTGAGATATGTCCGGGGACGGGCGAGATACGTAGTCTTAATTAGGATGACAAGACTGCTGCAGTTACATGATGTTATTACTAGCTATCAAGCATTGAAACAGTCAATGCTCACGAGACATTAAATTTTGACTAGCATATCCTTATAAATTTGCCACTAGGAGCTGGAAGAAAGTTGAGATGCGTGGATATTTCCTGATGTTTAATCTTCGCTGCTTTCTGCGCCCAAGCTCTTGTCGGACACTATTGAACCTACCACTCGATAGTCTCAGACATGCGTCAACAGAGACGCAGAGGAATTGAGAATCTGGGTCAAGCAATTTTAATGCGATCCTGACATGGGTTTCCGAAGAAACCGATTCACCCGTTCAGCAAGCCACAAATCCGAAACAATTACTTCTAGAATCATCTTTATTGGCTTTACAAAAAAAGTTGACGGAATTTAGGCATTTTAGTATGCGCGAATTCGCATCATTGTCTCTACGCTTCTGACGGCCCGGACCATAGCTGAACTTTCTGGCGACTTAATAGCCGATGAGCCGTCCCACTCGACCTGCTTCCAAATACCTATTAAGCTAGGCCTCGATCCGCATCGACAATCATCACTTCAGCTGACCCGTTGCTCGGTTGCGGAGTGGCCGAACAACGGCATGCGCCATAGCCTCAGAGATTGCTGGGGTAATCTGATCTTTCGGTATGTTGCATCGGTATGCAAAAGGTCGTCGTACAAACAAACATGAAACAAGGAGGAGTTTATCTCTGCAGCTAACAATGAACTAGATAATATAAAGAGCCAAACGCTGATCCCATGATACTACTCCTGTCTCTCGTCATTGATAACTTCACTGATGAGTGGTGAACTTCCGCTATAACGATACGCTTTACCATACCAAAAGTCTTTCGATATGAGGCATTCAATCACAGCCCTCACAGCCGTTCTCACGGTCCTTGCAACAACAGTCCAGTCTGCAGTCCTACCGCGTGACAACAAAGCGGCCTGCACAAAGACCAAAGTCGCAATTCTCGGAGCTGGTGTTGCAGGCATAGCAGCAGCCCAGAACTTGACAGACGCAGGTATCAAAGAGTTTGTCATTGTCGAATACAACGACTACATCGGCGGGCGCATGCGGAAACAGTCATTTGGCAAGAACAACGATGGAAAGCCATACACAATTGAGTTTGGTGCAAACTGGGTGGAAGGCATCGGATCAAACAACACACATGAGAATCCTATCTGGAAGCTAGCAGAGAAGTACAACCTCAAGTCTGCTGAGTCCGACTATTCTTCATACATGACCTTTGATCACAAAGGAGCGACAGACTGGAGTGACAAGATCAGGGAGTTTGATGAATTCAACAAGAAAGCCGAAGCCGAGGCTGGCCGTCTTCTACTAGACAATTTACAAGATACTTCAGTTCGCGCCGCCTTACGCACCGCAGGCTGGAGACCTGCAAAGGATGACATGCATGCTCAAGCAGCAGACTGGTGGGGATGGGACTTTGAATCTGCTTGGACACCAGATGAGAGCGGTCTTATTTATGGAGTTGCCGGTGGCAATGCATCATTTGGCTACTTTAGCGATGTCAGCAATCTTGTATTTGATCAGCGTGGGTTCAGTACCATCATACAGCAGGAAGCAAAGGAATTCCTCAAGGACGACGATGAGCGGCTCAGACTCAACACGACTGTTGAAGGGATTGAATACGACAAGAAAGGTGTCAAAGTCACAATGAAGGGCGGTGACTGCATCGAGGCCGATTACGCCATCTGCACCTTCTCGCTAGGCGTGTTACAGAGCGATAAGATCAACTTCGAGCCTGGTCTACCCGACTGGAAGCAAAGCGCCATCGATCAGTTCGCGATGGGCACATATACCAAGATCTTCATGCAGTTCAACGAGTCGTTTTGGGATGACGAAACCCAATTCTTTCTATACGCAGACCCCCTCGAGCGTGGCCGATTTCCGCTCTTTCAGTCTCTGAACGCCAAAGGATTTGCTGAGGGTTCCAACATCCTTTTCGGCACCGTCACTGGGGAACAGGCATGGCGCGTAGAACGTCAGACAAACGAAGAAACAGAAGAACAGATTCTGGAGGTTCTGAGGTTGATGTTTCCTGACAAGAACATCCCAAAGCCGACTGCGTTTACCTATCCCCGCTGGAGTACTGAACCGTAAGTCAAATAAAGGCTCATTCCTCGTACTTGGCCCTTGGACTAACATCGTGTAGATGGGCATACGGCTCGTATAGCAACTGGCCAGTAGGTATGACACTCGAAAAGCACCAAAACATGCGCGCCAACGTTGAGCGCCTTTGGTTTGCCGGTGAAGCCAACTCTGCCGAGTTCTTTGGCTTCTTGCATGGTGCCTATACAGAAGGACAAGACATTGCGCATAAGATTGGCAACATCATCAACGGAAATGCTGGTGACGACGAGTTCGACATGGAGCGGTATGAGGAGCTTCACGGAACGACTTTTACGGATGAGTACGATGAAGAAAACGGATGGTTATTTCCGTATGATGTTGAAGATGGGGCGTGATAAAGATGGTTGGGATTCTTGGTAAATATTTGGTCGGGTGATAATTATTGTAATGCTTGATGGGAAGAATCAAGGGTACATAACGGGGTTACTATACAATTTCTCAAGTCCCTCTAGGCACATTTCTCGGCTTGATCCGCATCCTGCTGTTTTTAGTCCACGTACTCACAGATAGCCTTTTCCAGGAACCACGAGGCTTAAGAGTTTAATCCTTATCGGTATGGATCACCCAATCGCTTTCGTCTGTTTGAGGAAAGTTTGGAATCCTGGCGGAATGACCGTCTAGTCTACCCTGTAGAACCGAGAAATGCGATGGCTGGGGGCGTTGGGTCACACTCACTGCCCAGAGTATTATGGCCGAAAACTACGTCAAATGGTCTCAGCCTCGAGCGATTTCGGCGATAGTCCGTTCCCTGCTTCTCGGCAGTTCTTGGCGAGCATTCTGCCCCATTCTGAATGATGATCTTCCGAGTGGGAGAGGCCGAGAAGTGGGCGGCTGTTGGTCTCGGAGGTGATTACTACTACAACCCCGCCCTCTCATATCTGGTCAATGCTTAAACTTTTATCCCAGTCGGTTGGCTCTGTTCGCATTATGGAGTCATTGATTGGAAATCATAAGGTGACGCGGCTTGCATGTCATCTTGGATTGCCGCTGATGGGGGAAAGAAATGGTGGCATCGTTGGTGTCTTGGCAATTGATGTCATGGATATGATCATACATAATCCTGAGTCAGATTTGGGCGCCCGGTATTTGCTCTATGAATCGGATTTATTCAGCCACTTTGCAAACCCTAAATCCGGTCACTCCGTCGTAAAATAACATTTGGGGTAACTAATTGAGAAGCCTCCGTCGGTCGCCGCCTGGATAAAACAGATTGGCGAAACAAAGTGGTTTCAAATCTCATACGTCAATAAAACTACCCCAGTTTTAGGATTTAAGCAATGCATCGGAATAAATGTCATCAAACAATTATTAAACTCCGTAGATGACGATAGTGTATCCGTATCAGCATCGGATTTAGCGACTCAGCAGTTTCATAACCCCGTGGGCATGACCGTGACGAGGCAACGCACAATCATTTCGGCAAATCGCACCTCAGACTTACCGACTTTGCCAAGCCTTTAAAAACGTGCAGTGTCGTACTTGAGGAGCCTCTATTGGCCGAACCGGGATTGCCAACAAGGGCTTGCGGCGCCTGCGCCCACTTTGCCAAGAGCCAAGGGATCTAAGCTTAAGGTTTAAGGTTTCTAAGCCTAACAGAGAATCTGAGAAGGCGAATCATTGATGAGCGACCGCGTAATTCATCTCTCGGCCGCCGAGATCAATGTCGTACAACACATGAGTAGCATTGCCCACCATCATGGATGGCTTGGCGACATATCTCAACGCGTCATAGGGAAATGATCAGCCTCGTAGCTCCAGGGTGCTGGCGGTATGAGAACTCGCGATGTTTCCTATATCAATGGTTATGCGTCCTCAAGTCTTTGACGTACCTAGGTGCAAGAGCATTCCCTTAAGAGTCTCAAGAGCCACAAGAGCCAACCAGAAGATCCGGTTCATAAAAGGCCCCCATCAACTGTTACACGCATCTCTTCATAGCAATGTTGCGAACACTCGCCCTCACAAGTTTCCTGGCGGGACAATCACTACGAGCAGCAGCGCAGTCACGCGACAAAGTCAACAATAAGAACCTTGACCCTCTTAAGTTTAACAAAGACGGAGCATTCCAAATATCTGTCTTTTCTGATCTTCATTTCGCTGAAGGTACAGTATCAGAACTCATCTGACTCGACGACAAACACTGACATCAATGCAGATGCTTCCACAATAGGACCAGAGAAAGACGCCATGACGGCAAAAGTCATGGGTGATGTTATCGATGCAGAGTTGCCAGACCTGGTGGTCATAAATGGAGACCTCATCAATGGGGAATCAACATTTGTCCACAACAGCACGCTTTACATAGATCAGATCGTTGCCCCAATGGTTGATCGGAATATGACATGGGCCTCAACATATGGAAACCATGATCATAACAAGAACCTTAATGGAACTGCCATGTTGGAGCGAGAACATACATGGCCCGGATCCCGAACAGACTCGATGGTTCCAGGACGCGATGCTGGAACAACGAATTATTATCTCCCAGTTTATGCATCGAATTGCAGTCAAAAATGCACGCCTGAACTCATTCTATGGTTCTTCGATAGCCGTGGCGGCTTTTATTACCAAGGCAGCGATCAACCGAATTGGGTTGACAAGAGCGTAGTGGAGTGGTTCAACAAAACCAATGCTGATTTGGTCGAGGAACATGGAAAAGAGATCCCATCGTTAGCCTTTGTTCACATTCCGGTCTACGCCTCCCTGCAGCTCCAGAAGGATGACGGGGTTGACAAGAATCAGCAACCTGGAATCAACGGCGAAACTGTCATACAACAGGGAGCAGGTTGGTGTGAAGACAAGAAAGGCGGCTGCGACTACGTCGATCAAGACTTGCCCTTGATGCAAGCCCTGGTTGCAACACCTGGTGTTATCGGTCTCTTTTCCGGACACGACCATGCCAATTCTTGGTGTTATAAATGGGACTCCAAGGTTGGGGATATGGAGCTCTCTGGCAGCGGTATCAACCTCTGCTATGGTCAACATACCGGATATGGTGGCTACGGTGATTGGATTCGAGGTGGCCGCCAGATCATCGTCACGCAAGAGGGTCTCAAGAATTTCGAAGTTGACTCGCATATTCGTCTTGAGTCGGATGAAATCGTGGGCAGCGTCTCTCTGAATTCAACATACAACAAGGACGAATACAAAGCTACCCCAAACCAAAAGACATATCTGAGCGATGCAGAAGACTCTTCGCCAAACGGTCAAACGATGCCAATTTCATCGGCTGTGCATCTGAAGGTGCAGACTGGTTTCAGTTCTCCTTTCGTCATTTTCGCGGGAGTTATTGCATGGATTATGTTGTAAGAAGTTAGCATTGGCGTTTTCAAAAGGATAGACAAATCATAAGCATCGGCGTTTACTCTATGCTCTTATAGTTCCAAGATTCACCATTGGGCATACAGCAACAGCCCCACGTATTATCATCGTCAAGAAATTACCAAACCGTGAGAAAAAGTTGCCACTCGTCCATAAGATATATGCAAAAAAGAAAATCTTTGATGAGACTGGGACTCGAACCCAGGAGGATTGCTCCACCAGGAAATTGGTGTTAAGGTTAACCTTAACCTGGCGCCATAACCAACTCGGCCATCTCACCTAAGCTAGTGGTTGATAGTAGATGAGTTCGTACTACTAAACAGATACCTAGCGAACAAAGACTGGATGGAAAAGGAATGGTGTTCAGGCCTCTTCAGCACCCTGACAATTCTTTGGGACAAACAAATAAAGAAAATCAATCTCTTTGTTCATGTGAGGCCATTGATTAATGGATCTGAACTCGTCTTTTTGTTCAAGCATGCTTACCTAAGTCTCGTCAGATCTATAAATTCAACATGCTTTCCACTCCAAGCTTCTATCCTATTAACTCTATCCTTGATACTCAGTATTAGAAAACAACGACATCTAAACATTTCCCAACCACGAAAAATAAAGCCACAACATGTCTCGACTCACTGCTCGGCTCAATAGGACTATTGACGTAGATCCGAACAACGAGGACACTCCAGATCCACTTCACTATTGGGCAACCGCAGTAACTCTTGCAACGCATCAAATGCGAACCTCACCATCAAACCGTGCTGACGAGAAGCCTCCCAGCCAAATTTCAGATCCGGATGCTGAGGACCAAGTTCTCTACAGAAAACTACAAAAGGCACGACAAGCCGTGGAAGATATTGAAGACCAGATTCTCCGGCTGGACTATGAGCGTCATCTAGGTAAACTCAACCCCTCGCCTCGCCCCTCTCAGTCTAGCGGTTCAAACACTCTGGTCGGATCAAATCATGATCGTTTACCCGCAGACCGAACACGGTTATCTGAGAACTGGGAGCTGGCATCGCATACCACTTTAGGCCCGCACCTCGAAGGGCTCCAGGAGTCAAACAAGGAAAAGAAAGAGAAGAAAAAGAAGAAACCAATGACTGTAGAGGAACAGAATCGTCACATCAACAAGGTGTTCATGCGAGAAAGTGCCGGTTTGTAACCAACTACCTGGCGTATGGAGTTTGGTATTTTGATTTTGGGTTAGCACGCTATGATTCGCTGACAATTCTGATTACCCGTAGCCGTTGACTAGTCTAGAGTTGTATCTCGGGAGGCATAATCCTTTTCTTGGTAAGTTTTAGCAATTGATATACTTGAACGGTGTATATAACTCTAATTTTTGTGAACCATCCCTTGCATCGGGGGAGCTTGACTTGCCAAGTAATATTGTATGGCACCAATAGGGTCGCCCCGAGATGAAGCTGTTGTGGAGATGTCTAAGCCATCTTGCAGTGTTTATTCCATAATTTAGTGTTTGGCATGGGTGAAACTAGATCGGTCGACCTGGATGTTTAAGATGGTCGTATTTTATTTGGTAACGTCGTAAGCACAATGATTTGTCGAAACATGCTAATAAGAAATAGAATGCGACAATGCAGGTTTATGCACTAAAAGTGATAGTTTATGCTTGTAGTGGTAACCTGTCGGATACCCTCCAATGAGAGCATTGCGGATAAAGGGCAACGGTGCCGAGGCGGGGTCCTCCCAGGTCTTTGAAAACGAAAAAGACAAGTCAGTCACGTCAGCCTTTCAGCGAGCGATCGACACGGCACCTACATAACAGTACAGTAACAGCACGGCAGGCGACTGAAAATACGGATACACTGCACTGTACCCGCTAATTACTGGCTGTGTTCTGCTGATCATTTCCCCTTGCTCCTGGCAGTGGCAGATGACCTAGTAAAATCAATCTCATCCCCTTCGCCACGCCCTCAGAGCGAAGAAAGGTCTTAGGCCCAAACACAACGTCGATTCACTCGTTTTATTACAATTCTCATGAGCGAATCAAAAAAGCCCACTCGAGCACAAGACCATCAGAAGACTAATCGACAGCTGCTCCCCAGGAAGGCTCTCAAGACCGACCATGAGTCGCAATACTCGCCCCTTGATGTCTCTGGCATTCCCAGGGCAGCCTTGACATCGGTCGCGTGCAACAACTGCCGCTCACGCAAATCGAAGGTTTGCTCTGATTTTGCTGCTGTATTGGTGTCATGTCCGAGTAACATTTTCATAGTGTGACGGCGGTAAACCAACATGCTCAGCGTGCGCCAGCCGCCGACAACGATGTATATATCGCGCCGAGGTTTCCCAGAAGAAGATGCTAGAGCTTAGAAAGGGTTCTAAAGACCTCTTTCAGGCACTGGAGCTATTAAGAACTGCGCCTGAGGACCATGCCGCAGCTATATTTCAGAAACTGCGCCGCACTGGCTCGGTGTCCGAGTTTTTACAATTTCTAGACGAGGGGATACCAAACACACCATCTCCCGTCAATTCTTTAACTACAACTCTTGCGGGAACCTCGGCCAGCTCTAGAATAGAGTTGGATCTCAATATGAGCTATTCTAATGCATTCCCTTCGTTAGAAAAGCTCGATATGAACGATATAGATATTGGACTATTGTCAACTCACAAACGAAACCCTACTCCATCAAATCAGCAAACGACAGCACCCTTAACACCGTACACGCCGATAGAATTCCATAGCCAAAGCTCTGAAACTCCGTCAACTTCTGAAACTTACTCAACACCAAGCGACTCTTCTGGAGATGCTGGAATTGATCCTCGACTGGAGCCATTGCAGATATGGCAGTGGACTTCTGTCCCTATCAATGAAACTCTGGTTGTACAGGCCATATCATTCTATCTCAAGAATGAGCACCCCGTACTTGCATTGTTTGACTCCGACCTGTTCATCCGAGACTTTATATCCGGCGGGGGTCGCTTTTGCTCTCCCCTCCTCGTCAGTTCACTTCTTGCTTGGTCATGTGTAAGTCTTTGTTCTCTGCCCACCGATCGTCAACCTACTAACTCAGGCAGGCGTCTTACTCACAGTTCGAACCAAGAGCACAGTCTCATTCTCTTGCGTTCCTAAAAGAAGCAAAAACGAGGTGGAGGGATTTGAAAGATCACAATTCCGTCACCACTCTCTCCTCGGCAATGCTCCTGGTTCTAACGTGCAATCAGCATGGGAAAGACAAGGATGGTCTGGTGTATCTGGACGCGAGTGCTGAGATAGGACAACGTATTGGTCTTTTCGGAGGAGAAGATGCACCGATGCCTGGTTTAGATGATGATGACGAGTTGCGAACTGCAGCGTCATTTGCTGCTTGGGGAGCTTTTGGCTGGAACAGGTGAGAGTTAGGCTGGCTGTGTTGACGCTGGCTCATGCTAAAGGGTTGCAGTCTTCACTCTATTAACTTTCGAACCCGGCACCGAATACGGCACCCGCCATCCTTACCAATCCCAGGGGATGTGTCTGGGCCATCACTAAATGATCACATGGGGAGCACATTTACATGGATCTCCAAGTTCTGGATCATTATCCACCAAACGTTTGGGGACGGTTATAATAACTTCAGTCGCCTGCCTATGTCTAATGCACACCAGATGTACCAGTTGTTACTTGACTGGGCGAGTAACCTACCAGATGATGTCAAGAGAAGCGACAGCTGCCCTCATCATGTCTTGATACTACAGTGAGTGAAGTGAATCTCACCCAAGAAGTTTCATGCTAATCTTAGGATAGTATCTGGTATCAAACAGCAATTATAGACATCTGGCGGCCTTTTCTCGAGTATCACCGGACTGAACACGCAACACGAAACGCAATTCCCAATGCTATCCACGAGGCGTCTATGCGCCAACTTAAACGACTTTTGTATATTTACCGGGAAAGGTTTCAGTCAACAAACCTTACCATGTTCATTACTCCTGGATTACTCACTTTGATCAACGAGGTATTTCGAAACCCCGATACGCCCGACGCCAAATTCTGGTTCATTATAGCTGCTCGCGGATGTCTCTCTATAGCTTCCTGGTGCAATGGGCTTCGGGGCATTACAGAAGGGTTGATGACGATTGGGTGGCAAAATGGCACGTTCGAGCGTGAAGGGTGGACCAGTAATAGCATGATCGAGGATATCCGAGCAGCAACACGGACGCTTGGAAAGGATGTCGCTTATAGCAGTGTTTATCCGATCAATTTGGGCTCGGCAAGTGAGGACATTGAGGATATCGGCATGGAGGCCTTGGCGGGGGAGTTTCAGCGGCTGAGTTCGCAGAACAAATCACCTGAGAAGGAAGTCGAAAAGAGGAGCGAGCAAAGTGTCTGGAAGGGAGATCCTCGAGACCTGAGCTTGACATTGACTCAAGCGACGGAGAAAGAGAAGTACACCTAGCAAGGTGACTGGGTGATGGTTGATTGAATAATGAGTAATGGCCAAGCATTGGCGAGACGGATAATAGCCACAGCTTATGGCAAGGATAGACTGGCTCGCCTGTATCAATTTTTGGATTTACGTTCAGATAGATACCCGACATTGGTCAAGGAATAACAATACTATGAATGTTTATGCACCTTTCCTCACCTTCCATTTGTCACTTGTACAGGCAAATCGGAGGCAGCTGTCTTGTCACGGATATTGACATTGCAATGTCATCATCTTTCACTGCTGAAGGATCAGCAATAATAAGCATCTGATGTCGAAAATAATTATTGATTAGTCAAAAGCTTCACCTAGCGCTTACGCCCCAGTCACTTCCACTATTTATGACCCTCTTGGCCTCGCATTTCACATCTGAACATCAAAGAATCATTGTCCTGTTCAAAATGGGCGGCGCATCGGAAGAGTACTTTTCTGTTTCCACCATCGAGGTAAATCCTGACAAGGTTGGCGAGGTATCTTCCCCATCTAAATGCCATATACGCATCTTCTTTTCTCACATAAGCAGGCCCATGCGTGTCTGACCGAGGTTGCCGAAGCTACCTTGAAAGAGCCAGGTGCCAAGATCTACAGGTTTTTCAAGAGTGAACGAAAGAATGAGTTTGTTTGCATGGAGAAGTCAGTATGGTGAGAGAATTAAGAGAATGGGCATTAGCTAACTCGTACGATTCAGGTTTACCAACCGCGAGGCATATGCTGCACATGTCAATTCTGAGCACGTGAGGGAATGGGCCAACAAGTATCTGGACTCTGGCATCTTTGTTGGGTCTTTCGAGTTCCATAATCTCGCTAAAGAAGGTCCTGGTGCTGGAGGTTTTGATCGACCCTAGTCAACTAACTATTCATGTTGGTATCAATATTTATGGTCACTTGCCTTTATCTGGTTGTATTAATCGGGAGACTGCACTTCACATTGCCATCTTCAACTGTCAAGCCAAGTAAACTGGCTTCACTACAGTTATGTAAAAGCTCAATCTATCAGAATACCAGGGCAAAATGAGATTAGAATTGGCCACTTCCGTCGGGGTATCTCCCAAGTCTTCCTTTTAGTCAATTTATAACTTTCGGCCTTTTCTAGAAATCAATAATTGTTTCCTCGTCTAGACACAAACATTCTCACCAGCTGGTGGAGTGTGAATAGGTAAACAGCTGGGTCATGTTTCGGAGCATTTCCTTGCTTGAAGACGGGGCCCCGTTGACATCATAGGGCCACTTTTCCAATCGCCACCCAAATATTAATACTGTATCAACACAACTACTATGATGAGGATTCGATCAGGTCACAAATCTTTTCAGCTTCCAACAATCTGTTCATTAGTTTTACATAACCCATCGCCACTCTATTTGAAGAAATCATATCAAAATAATCGACAAATTGTCCATCGAGCTTATACACAATGGCTACGGACAAGACAACCCAAAACACCCAACCAGCTGCTGTCAACCAAAACGATTCTCCCAGCGAGAATGGGTCCAAGCAAATGGCCAAGACCTCAGATAATCAGCTGGAGTATACCGGCGCTGGGTCTCAAGAAGATGTCAACCAGTCACAAACTCAGCAACCTGTGCAACAAGCAGGCCAGGAAACAGGCAAAAAGAGTAGCGCACCTCGAGTGAAACTCGATATGGACCTGGATGTTGAAGTCCAACTCAAAGCAAAGATCCAAGGAGATCTTGAGTTGGCCATACTGTAGGTTCTTGAGGGAAGAAAGAACAACGTTGAAACGACTGACAAATATTAGGGAAAACTGAATGAGCGCACGACATGAAATGTGTAATTTTGAAGCGGCAAATACTGGCGATGACATATGATTTTATATAAAGTGGTTAAATGCCATTTATACAATTTCTTTTCTTTTAATATGCTTAGCTTGCTCAAAGTGAACACCATTAATATGCATAGGGTAGGCAACTTACTTGGATGGTCAAGTGACCTAGCCGAATTGGTCAAGTCATCCCCGCGGATCCGCGGGGTTCAGCCTCAGATCTCCGCGTCATCAGCATCAGCGCGTCTAACTAGGTCTGCTGCACCACTACCAGCGCCCAAGTCAGTGGATTCGTACTTGCCAGCGAAAATGAAACGTAGTTACTCAGGAGCCCCTATCATGTCGGCCTATCGGGCATCTCGGCTGCCCGTTTCATGCCGCCCATGCCGTGAGAAGAAGCGCCGCTGCGACCGAAACCAACCTTGTTCGAATTGTACTCAGCGACGTCTCACCTGTATATACGAGAATGCTAATCGACCCGCTAACTCTGCCGAGGGTGATGCTGTACTTCCGGTACTCGAAGCGAGCCTCAGCGGGGCTCCGATAGACCCAGGTGCACCTACAACGCTCTCACCTACAGAGCAGATGACAATGTCAGTGTCGTTGTTTCTCCGGCAAATAGACTTTACATCTAACTGAAATTCTAGAAACAAAGATCTGCTCCAGAGACTGGCAAGATTAGAAAAAAATGTGTTTCCAAACGGCGTTGAGCCATCGCCAGCCATGCAGCCCTCAGGAGGAAGTTCCTCAGGTTGGACTCAACTCTTCCATATCAGTTTTTGCCAAAGCTGACCAATCAGCCGATACAGATAGTACACCCTTTAGGTCTCACACTGCGACTGCATCCCCTACGGCGTCTTCAACTATCCGCGCCGACCGTATGCTCTCAAAACTACCGCCCCTTGAACAAGCGAATATACTTTTCGACCAGTTCGTGGCGACCATTCACCCCACGTTCGGTATTCTTCACATACCATCGACTAGAAAACTCATGCACGAGACTTACGCTACTATGGCAACTGGAAAGGAAACCCCCAAGATCGAGAACATTCTCTTGCTCTTCAGCATCTTTGCCGGCGCCGCATTGGCTTGGACAGATGGCCTTCTTCAAAAGCTGGAAGCAACGAAAGAGAATGCAACATTGGCATTTGAATGCTACCTCGAAAATTCCATGTCCATTGCAGAAGATAATCGTACGCCATTATTACCCTCTATCACTGCCCTGTCGGCGATTTCTACCTTGTCGCACGTTGCTATCAACTCAGATGACATCTTACCCATGAGAGTGATGCATCTTCGAAGTCGTTGCTACTTGATGTGTCGTGAGATGATGATTCATCGTCTAGATAGCCCTTCAGCCCAGAAGGAGAGAGAAATCACTGGATCTAACGCCATTGAGCTGGAGGTTCAAAGACGCATATGGTGGAATATGGCTGCTTCGGACTGGTAAAGTATACTCTTCCTCTGGCAAATTTCTGTTTGCTGACCTTTTGAAGGTTGATGTCGTTCTCAGGGACTTCCCAGGACGGTGTTTACACCTTTATCCCACGACACATGAGTGTACTCAAACCGCGCAACCTGGACGACGATATGCTCACAGCGTCAGCTCACACGCTCGACCTCCCTCTGGCGGTTCCCACGGATATGACAATGTTCTTACTACGAGTGAAGACGGCAGAAATAGCTCGCGAGATTGTTGATACTATACCCCCAATCGCTGACGACACTATCGAGACTGACTACGATGTAATTCTTGGGCTCGATAAAAAGTTGCAAGACATGCTCAACGACCTCCCAGCATTCTGCAAAATTGATGCTAAGAGTATCGAAAACTCCAAAGCAATTTGCGAAAGTAGGCCTTGTATTTACTGGCAGAGGATAAGCGTTCACCTGAGCATTCATGCACGAATTTGCCGACTTCACCGGTCATACTACCTCGAAGCATATACAAACCCCCGATACTCTTACTCCAGGACAGCTATCGTCCAATCAGCGTACAAAATATTGGAACTCAGACGCATGATGGATGATGCTGACGCAAAGCTCATGTTCAGACCAGAGCGCCACTGGGCTGTCTTCTTACATGTCACATCCGCGGCCCTCACCCTAGCAGTTGACCTGTCCCACAATCCTGAGGCACCGAACGCACAAGCACTGAGGGAGAAGGTATCAGCAGCCTACGAGACTTTGAACGCGTCAAGAAAGAACGCCAAGAGCTTGATTAAAGGGCTTGAGAAGAGCATGGAACATGTCATGGGAACTTTACAGAAGCAGCGGCAGACAAACGCGAGTTCAACCTCGCCAACAGGGGCATCAAGCGCAGGGTTAGAGTCTTCGGTGCTTGATAATGTATCTACTAGGATGGATGATGTGACTATGGGCGTGCCTGAAGACTGCAACTGGGACGAATATTCGTATCAGCTTTGGTCAGACTTTTTGGCCGCGGTGCCTGATCTGGAGGGCTTTGAGTGGACTTCACTGCTGCAGGACGTGGACTTTGATCCTAATCACTTCAGTTAGAGGGTATGAATTATGGAGAAGTAGAATTTCTGCTAGTTATGCGTCCTGGGCCGGAAACTGTATCATGGCAAGGATATTGGTAGCGTAATGTCGGAGATATATCTCCTGACTCTGATGGATGAAATAAAATTGATACTTTGAACATTGAAAAAATAGGTTTAAGGTGTAGATTGTTTGGCAATGAATCAGGTAATTAATACGATGCGTTGGTGCACAGCGGTTCAGATTGGATCTTTGAAGTATTGGGCTTGTATCCGCTCGAGTACAGCCCATCACTGGATAATAGGCCGAAGCCCCAGGAAAATTTCGACATGAAGCAGAGATGCATTCATTCTCGATTACGGAAATTTCCATTTGTATCACAAGCCCTACCGGTCTTTAAAATCAGGTCCGATCCGGACACTGTTCTCAGGCTTATGGCCAGAAAAGGAAATTCCCCTCCGCGGACGTCCGAGGTTCATCTCCGGAGTCTCATTGTATATAAATCCGCCGCTTCATTGACGAGACTCTGACAAAACATCATCAAATTACTATCAATATAAGCAAACAACATCATGAAACAAACTAAGATTGGTTTTCCAAGGCCTCAAGACCACCACTTTGACTAACATACCTCAGGCCATCATCATCGGCGGAGGACCCGCAGGTCTGGCAACCGCTTTACGCCTACACCAAAAAGCAAATGTGATTTGCAGTGTGTACGAGATACGACCAGAGCCTACAACTCTTGGAGGAGCTATTGGAATCCTACCTAATGGTCTACGCCTGTTAGACAGACTCGGAGTTTACTCCGAGCTCAAGGAGCGTGGAAGCAGTCACTCGGCCATCACAGTGCACTCCATCAGCGGAGGAGTGATAGGCCAACAGGACATGGTGGGAGAAGCCAAGGAACAAACCGGATATGGCTATATGCGAATTAAGCGAACTGATTTGCAAGATCCTTTGCTCCAAGCTGTCCAGAAGGCCAATATTCCTGTGCACTACAACAAGCGACTCAATTCCATCAGTGAGCAAGCAGATTCCGTCCAAGTGACGTTCTCTGACGGAACAAGCGACACCGCGGATATCCTTCTTGGATGCGATGGCATTCACTCCGCTGTCCGAAGACTCCATGTGGACGCTGAACAAACACCAGAGTACACTGGAATGGCAGGTCTCGGCGCCTTGGTGCCCGCTTCCAGTGTGTCAGAGTCAGCTAGGGAACAAATGAGAGGCATGAACGTGACAATGACCCAAGAGGGCATGTTTGGTGTCATGACCTGCACTGCTTCTGATGATGAGATTCTCTGGTTTCTCTCTAAGCAAGTGCCACTACCGGACTCTGAGGATGCGCGTAATGGATGGGAAGTCCATCGAAGAGATGAAGTCGATGGCTTCAAGAAGAATTCCCTTGATGTTTTGAAGGATGCTGGTGGAGAATGGGGAGATAACATGCGGGAACTCATCAGCAACACAACTGCCGTCAGCTTCTATCCCATTTACAAATTGCCTACTGGAGGACGATGGTACAAAGGCCGAACCCTTCTTCTCGGCGATGCTGCACACGCCATGCCGCCTCATGCAGGACAAGGCGTTGGCATGGCATTTGAGGACGCGTTTCTCCTTGCGCGACTTCTCGAGAAGCAGCAGTCACTTGAGGAAACATTCAAGAAGTTCGACGAGATCCGAAGACCTAGGGTTGAAGAGATCACAAACAGGGCTGTCGGCAATGCTAGAATGAGAAGAAAGACGGGAGCTTGGGGTCTTTGGTTGAAGGAGTGGGGAGTTTGGATGTACGCTCGAGGTGCCTGGGCTTTTGGCATGGTTCGATGGGGTTCGGAGGCGAAGCAGATGGTGTATGACATTGACGAGGTTGAAATCTGATGGAGGAGTCACATGCGATCTTGTATACTAGGAAATTGTAGTTCGTGCTTTATAGGTACTCTTTGTTTTGAGATCTTGCGACCGAGACACGATATTTGATCTTCACTTCAGTAAGCGCATGAATTCATGCTCTACATAACATCATCTTGGCTGAACATGGATCAACGCTCTTCCGCGCAGGGCCCCCTTGAAAAATATTGGGCATGAATCCTGCAGTGAAAAGGAGAAAATGCCGCAAAGACTTTTCAAATTTCTTCTTCATTTCATTTTCACGAAGCTCGACTGTGCAACCCAGCATTATAAGAGACACTCGTTTGAGTCACAGCACATGGATTTGAGAGATGACCACACTACCTTGTTAGCTAATGAATCAATCTAGAAACCATTTCTTTCTCTGGTTTCGATAGGTAAGCAGCCTCTCCCACCCAGCCCCGATCGTCGATGATGAGATTGAAACAAATACTTCCATGGCTATGATCACATATGATTCAAGCTGTTTCCGATACACAATCTGAGACATCTATTACCTCACAGTTATGATGGATGTGATTCGTTGATAACCTTACTGACCATTTCCACGAAGGATCATCCTCATCGGAGAAGGCTCGTTACTCATGAGAATGGCGGGAAGGGTGAGGACCATGTCAATTGCATGAGAGAGATAGCTAGCTGTAGCCATGAAATAAATTATATCAACTATATCCGTCGCTCATAGCCCTTGACGAGACCAAAGCCGCTCTATGACAAGTTTCTCACCACGGTTCAATTCAACGGCCCAGTCTCACTAAGGCATGCAACAATGCCAGCAATAGCAGCCAATGTGCCATCCGGATTCTTGACGCGCACAGTATGCAGTCCCAACTCCTTGGCAGGATAATCGTTTCCACCAGGGAAGATGGCGTCTCCAATGAACATGATTTGCTCTAGAGGAATACCACTTGCAGTCGACAATTTCTTCAATCCATAGCCCTTATCGACTCCTTTTTGTGTGATATCGATAGAAGTGGCTCCGCCCATGTTGATAGATAAGCCCGGAAGTCGTTTGTAAAGGTCTGCTTGGATAATCTTCCGCTTCGCAAAGTCTGGATCCCAAACTTCCTTCGCCGACACGGGAGCTTGCTGACCAAGAGCAGAGAAGGTAATTTGACTCCCCCGATCTTCAATGCGCTCACCCCAAGTTTGCTCCGGCTGAAAACCCGTAGCATCCAGGGAAGCATTGAAGGCTTCGATGATATTCTTCCTCTGCTCCTCACTAAACAGCTCCGCATATTCCACCTTCCACTCATCGCCCTTATGCGTGTAGAGTTTAGTGCCCGTAGTAGGCATGAGCCAGAGTTTAGAAAGATCTGCCCGTGGAGGAAGACGACTTGCGACTTGCTTCTGAAATTGGGGCCAATCGCCACCTGAAATGACGGCGACGTGGGCGACGCTGAGAAGATCGGCTAGAGCTTCGCCCATCGAGTCGAGAAGCGGTTGCTTGCTCTCTGCGAGAGTGCCATCGAGATCGAATGCGACGAGTTTGATCATTTTGTTGGATGCCAAGAATGGATATTTTCTTTTAATTGGAGGTGAAGGTTGGTCAGTGAGTAGTGAGTGAGTGAGGGGTTGTGCTGACAAGAGTTGACACCGTGGTCAAGCTACATAGGACATGACTAAGGATATGTAGGTAGTTTTTGAATGTATGAAACGCAACCGTCGGGGATGGGCGTCATTGGCAAGTCAAATAAGTACCGGTATGATACATGCTACAATTTCCATTTGTTATCTGTTTTTGTAGAGAAGGTATCTGACGGTGCCGATAGCCGATTAGGTGGAGTGCTCGGGGGCCGACCAGAAGTTACGGTCTTGGAATCGAAGGGGATCAGTTGTCCATGAAAAGCTGGAAATGGATGTGGGTTGATGAACTGAGCACATTGGCCATTGGTAAGCCTATATAGCTTGCTTGATTGCATCTATTTGAAGTTATAGTTGACTATAAGATTAAAGATCTGTATGTAATTAGATATGCGTCAAATATCGATGCCGAAAACTACATCGACGCCACGCATGTCATTAGGCTTGGAACTATCCAACTGGTGCTTACGTGAGAGCATGCATAACTAGAGCCTTATAACGCGATGTAATCGCTATCAGTCTTGCTGTCCTCGCCCAGAAACTGTTCTCAATCAAGATCCAAGTATAGAGTCTAGCCAAACACTATGGCACCTGCAATCTTTATCGTCCCTGGGTTCTACGAAGGCCCAACAGTCTTCCAGCCTCTGGCCGACGCTCTGAATGTCCGCGGCTTCAAAACAGTGATCACCACTATCTTGAGCACGGGAAAAACACCGCCGAATAGTCCAACCATGGATGACGACATTGCCAATATCGCCAAAGATCTTGCCGTGGTTGTTGAACAAGCGGGCGACGAAGGTGTTGTCGCTATCATGCACTCCGCCGGTGGCTTCATGGGTAGCGGTGCCCTTAAGGGTCTGACTTCCAAAGCCAGACAAGATGAAGGAAAATCTGGCGGAGTCAAGAAAATCATATTCCTCACCGCTGGTCTTGCACCTGAGGGGTTTGAACAAGAGCCGACACCCTTCTTCGATTACGATGTATGAGCCTCAGTTCCCCCACCTAGATCTCTCTAACCATACCTTTAGGAGTCAAAGGGCACGCAATCCTGCAAAGAACCCAGAAACTTGCTTTACAGCGACTTCTCGGACGCAGACGCCAACAAGTGGCTTCCAAGCCTTCAACACCAAGCTGACAGAGGTTGGGCGACTAAGCTGCAGTTTTGCGGTTGGAGAGAGGTGCAAAGTATCTATGTGATATGCGAGAAAGATAGGATTCTACCTCCTGCACTCCAGGAACAAATGGCTGGACTGGCGGGTAGCGAGATTGTCAGAATTGATGCTGGGCACATGGTGCAATTGAGCCAAACGGACAAGGTAGCAGATATTATAGCTTCACACGTTGATTAATGTGGTGACTCTATTTCTTACAAAAATGCTTGAATGCAGATCATGAAATACCTAAGTATAGCGTTTTCTGTCCTCCTTACAACCCTGGGCTTCTTGGTTGCCGTATACGGGCTGTCTGTAATATTATATTCGTTAGAAGCTAGCCCATGCATTCACCATTCCAATCAAGGTCCATTTTGATTTCTATCCCGCCACTTGGTTTACTCTTTGGAGACTCTCAAAGCGTTAGATTCAGAAGAATCGGGTCATCCCTGTATCCAGTGTTGCACCGTCGACAAAACCGCCATAATAGTGTTCTCTTCAGACCTCGTGATTGTATCAGGCATATGCTCTCCCTTCCTGGTTCAGTACAGTATCTGTAGAATGTGCGGTTCGTGATTGTAGTGTTGCAGAAAGAGCATGAGTAAACGACCTGTAGGATGATGCACATTATGAGAAGAGTAAAACAATGGAGGCTCGAGCTCGGGATTAACGGAATGATTGCGAAACGAATAAGGAAGAAGGGTTTTGGAACATCGTGCATACTTATAATGGTAGCAGTGATCTGGATCACATATGTAACACATGTGCATCACTGCGTACGACTTGGCTTTGACGTTGCCAAATGCTCTGCTGAACGTTATTCAGAACCTGTACCAGGAGTGAAACTGTACAGAGATGGTAGATCCAGTGGTGGAACTAAAAGACTGAAGCTCTGACAGACAAATGGGACTTTCCCTGCGTATCACGAACGCGAATCGTCTCTGATCAGTTTGCCTGCTTTTATGAGTTGCTTCGGAGGCTGACAGTAGAATATTGACCGATATGTAGTTCTTCAAATAGAATGGGGACCATTCACGATCTATGATGAATGAGATTCCCACGCGAGAATAATCTATGTACAGGAGACAGCTCGGCTTCAGCTTTGATAGTCATATGTTAGTTCATTCATGTTCGAAGGTGAATAAGAGGAACAGACTGTCTGAAGTGCAACAACTCTCATTGATGGGTACCTAAATCATTGAGGGACCGAAGTTCCAACACTAACATTAGTTGATCATTTATCCAAAAGGCGGGATGTTTTGACTTTGTCGAGATCAACCATGATTTCAGCCATAAGCATTAACAGGAACGATATGCTAGCAGCGCTTTTGATTGGATAGGTAAGATCTGTTATATAACAATGCTTAGAACTTAAGGCTGGTTCGCCTACCAATGTCAAAGGTCACGGATGGATGCTTTAAAGCAGGCCAAGCCGTGGTAAGTCTTAAGAACGTCAAGAAACACGAACTGACTCAGCATGGCTCATAATTTCTACGGAGGCTTAGATATAACCTTCAAAAGTGTTCCGTAGTTGAATGCTGACGAGAGACGAAACAATACGAGATCCTTCAGCTTGGTAATCAAGGGATATGCTTACAGTGATATGAAGGAGCCGGCTCCCTAGTCGCCAAGGAAGAAATACGGCTTGGCTTACTCATTTGAGACATAGAGCAGAGGAGAAATGTCGCAATTCAGCAATGCCATTGAAGCAGACCGAGTCACCCGAGTCCCCAAAATAGACTTGTACAGTAGGTAGCGGAAAATAGAAAATCACATCAGTCGAGCCAGTTGGCCAGCAGCACCCAGCCCTACGGACGTCACCGGCTTTCGTTGCGTGCGTAATTATCCCGCCTTTTGGGCCAAATGCAGAAGTCCCCAGTAAGCAATGCTACATTACATCGTGGAGTTGGAGGCATGTGACATTGAGGCTGAGTGCCAGCGGATGAAAGACCTGTCAACCTTGCATATGTAGGGTTGCATGTCTGGTGTAAAATGGAGAGGGAATATTTGAGAGAAAGATTCACCGCCGATAGGTCACTGGAGAGCGGGAAGAACACAATGATGCATCCATCGTCTGCTATCTCAAGCTGCTGGACGGCTTGGAGACAAACCCAATCGTGTGATCAGGCACTTATTTCATAGCGTAATAGTATACTAATTATAAGGTTAATTCCAGAATATCTCTGACTGCTTCCCATGTGCACTACGCAATAACTCGTATCGCTGGCGGCCATCTCTGCATATCTTGGCTCTCTACACCCTCACTCAACTCAAGACCGTCATGTTTGCGCCCTCCGCCTCCGCCATCGGGCGTCCTCGAGTCCCGAGGTCTCTTGTGTTCCCCAAATCGACTCGGACGGAGAAACTCGTCTTTTCGGAAAATTCTGCCAGACTAGAATCACGCTGTGCAATTGGTTATTTTTCAGCTTACTAACTAAGATGAGCTGAAGGCTCCGGTCATCAGGCGGGCTGAGCTTATTCTTTCTTGGCTTGGCCGGAACCTCCGTCATCGAACGGCTCCCACGCTGACCTGGTGAGACTTTGGAGCCTGCTGTAGAGCTGGAATTGTTGTCTTGGTTTGCGCCTTTGGACCAACATATCACGCAACCATTAACAAGCATTTACACGTTAAACATCCGGATCGGCAGCACATACGAGAAGGATTGAGTCTCACATCTTGGATCACTAAAGGCCAAGAAACAACTGCCAACACACAAACTACAGAAGGCGGTGGCACAGCTGACCTCGACTAATTGGCAGCTGGACTTTAGCTCCTCAGCCCCAGAGCCCGATTCCTCGGGTATGACACTCACTTACAGCTACCGGTACCTACCGTACAGTACAATACTATACCTTGCGGATCATAAGGTTCAGGCAGTAGCTGTGAGTTGTTGAGAATTCTTTTGGAAGGTTATTGTGTTTTTGTCGTGGTGCTTCACGTCTATTATTGTGTTCAAAACCTACTGTGTTATTCTGGTTGTGCGGCCCTGATCTTGTCATGGTAAAATCACATTTCAATACCTTGCGGGGTAAAGTTCTCCTCGGAGCTGACACCCCCTCCGGCCGTTGTTGGTCTCCACCATATCGGAGAAGAGGGGCCACGATCGAGACCCTCAGCCCTGACTAGTTAGGGATAGCTTCGCATGCGCAGCAGCTAGCGCTGATCTTTACCGTGGTTTGATCAGGCGCAGCAGCTTGTGGGAAGGATGGAAGAGCTCGGGGCACCCGAAAATAGAATTTGTCTAACTGACGTACTGTCCTGTACAGTAGGGCATGGCATGAACCCTTCCGATGCGGCTTGTCAAGTATAGCTTAGCCTTACCAAATGCCAATTCCGACTTTCAGTGTGGGCTATGGCATTGATGATGGAGGTTGCGACGGCCACCACGACGTTGGGTAGCTTGGCAATGCCTCTTAATCTTGAATCAAGTGGCATTCAATCGTGTATATAAGGAACAGTTGATTCCCTCCATTCAATTCATTCTATCATTCTCATCATCCTCACTCATCTCCAACAATCTCAATACCTTCGCTACAACAACACAACACCGTCGCTTCCTGACACTACAACTTCAATCGCTTCAACAACTTTCTCATTCATATTTCTTTGCACTTACAACCAGCTTCACAATGCGTTACTCTTACACTATCCTCGCCTTTGCCGCTACGGCTCTGGCTCTTCCCACTGCAAAGCCCGCCGATGATGGCTCCTGGAGTCCTGGTATGTTTGAGTAGCATTCTTCTCAGGCATACAGACACTGATAGTATCAGGCAAATATGAAGGTGGCAACACTGGCAAGGACGACGGAAAGTGGGCTCCTGGTACGACTGAATAATCATTACGCCTTTGACAAGATGCTAACAAGTCTTAGGCAAATACGAAGGCGGTGATACTGGCTTTGATGATGGCCAATACCACGGCGGCAAGAAGGAGAAGCGCAATGATGACGGCAGCTGGCACCCCGGTAAATAGTGAGTAAGCTTTCTTCTCTTAACAAAAGCAACATTACTGACATCTCCCAGCGAGGGCAAACTTCAAACAAAGTACGACGATGGAAAATGGTACCCAGGCAAATACCCTGGCGGCAAGGAGAAGCGCAACGACGACGGTAGCTGGCACCCCGGCAAGTATGAAGGCAAGCCGCAGACAGAGTACGACGATGGAAAGTGGTATCCCGGAAAGTACCCTGGTGGCAAGGAGAAGCGCAACGATGATGGTAGCTGGCACCCTGGAAAGTACGAGGGCAAGCCTCAGACACCATATGATGATGGCAAATGGTACCCAGGAAAGTACCCCGGTGGAAAGGAGAAGCGTGAGGATGATGGTAGCTGGTCACCTGGCAAATACGAAGGTGGTGATACCGGCCACGATGATGGCAAGTGGGCTCCTGGTAAGATTCAATATCCTCAAGATTCTCAAGAATGCAATCTAACAACTCACAGGCAAGTATGAAGGCGGAGACACCGGCTTTGACGATGGTCAGTACCACGGTGGTAAGAAGGAGAAGCGAAACGACGATGGCAGCTGGCAGCCTGGAAAGTATGAGGGTGGCAACACTGGCCACGATGATGGAAAATGGTACCCCGGAAAGTATCCCGGCGGCAAGGAGTAGAATGGCTCTTCATCACTTGGATTTCTACGGAGTTTGGGATTGGATTTGGGGGCCCTGCATAGCATTGCATTTGTCATTCCTTCTCTTCTGAATGGCTTCACATCGCCGATATTTACGAATATACTTTTACTTATATGGCACACTCCTTTCAATGATACATACCGGTATCACTTTATACAATGGTTTCTTGGTTAAGATTGCCCGCTTTTCAGTCATCCTAGCGATAGTCTCATATTGATCATTGCTTCATAAATCTTACAATCCATCCAAGCTGCTCGCATGCCGGATTTGGGCTTATGCTGGCGATGTGTAAACTGTTGAGGTTTTTGTATAGGCGACATCTTCCTGGGTGGATTATGGGAGTAAGCCGAAGTAGAAGTACCCAGCTTGATAACATGACTGACAAGCTTATGAGGAACTCTCGCAAGCCGGCAACGCGCCGCGATCTCTCGAGTCAATGTCGATACCTGCATGTAGCCTAACCTTGTTTTTGGGATTGTTGAGATTTTACTCAGTTGAACTCGTGTCTTGATTATTCTCGACAGTCTATCCTGGATACGCGCGACTGGGATCCTTTCACTTCTTCAAGGATGCGAACCCCTCATTTCTTCATCTCTCCTTGCTGACAACTGTCTTTCTACCAACATGACAGAACTCTATAACCTTGAGCGAAACCCGTCGCTGGAGATTGCTCATCAAACAAGCAACATCCAGCCCAGTCAACATGATCCCGACGCCGTCATTGAGGCCGGCAATCCCACCGATGAGTTGGAAGTCGAGTACCCAACAGGCGTCAGATTCTGGCTCATCATCCTCTCCGTTACCGCTGTTCTTGTCCTCGCAAGCATAGACATGAACATTGTCGCTACCGCAGTCCCGGCTATTACAGATCACTTCCACACCGTTGCCCACGTCGGTTGGTACTCATCTGCTTTTCGACTCTGTGTATGCGCCTTTCAATTCGTCTTTGGAAAAGCATACAAGCTCCTGTCGGTGAAGCGCGTCTTCCTTTTCGCCAATGTGATATCTATTGCAGGATCTGTTCTTTCTGGGGCAGCTGTCACGTCGACGATGCTGGTTATTGGAAGAGCTGTTGCTGGAGTTGGATCCGCCGGTCTTTTTGCAGGGTCTTTTATAATCATTGTACAATCAACACCTCTCCGCCGACGACCGGTGTTTCTAGGTATCATGGGTGCTGCGGAAGGCCTGGCTACTATTGCTGCGCCGCTGCTTGGTGGTGCTCTCCAGACACTCGGATGGCGATGGTGTTTCTTCATAAGCGCACCTACCGGCGTCGTCACGCTCCTTCTTACTGTGTTCTGCCTCACTGATACTCAGAAGCCTACCTCTGTTAATCGCATGACGTTCAAGGAAAAGATTGCTCAGCTCGATCTAGTCAGCAACATGCTCCTCCTCCCAGCGCTGACAAGCCTCTTCCTCGCGTTCTCATGGGCTGGGTCGAAGTATTCATGGGACAGCGGTGCGGTCATTGGTCCGCTTGTGGTATTCGCTATTCTCCTTGTCGCATTCATCCTGAATCAGTTCCGGCGAGGCGATTCCGCTGCCCTTCCTCCACGGATTATGAAGCACCGCACTGTGATCGCCGGTTTCATTTTCATATTCTGTGTCAATAGTACGGGTGTCGTACTGGAATATTATTTGCCTACTTACTATCAGCTCGTCCGGGGGTACACGCCTGTCAAGAGCGGGTACATGATGTTGCCTATCATCATCGCTGCGACCATAGGTTCACTCATCCATGGCGCTGGAACAAGTGCGGTCGGTTACTACACACCATTTATGCTCCTTGCTTCCATCATCATGCCCATCGCGGCGGGCCTCATCACCACGTTCAAGATCGATACCAGTTTCGAAAGGCTCATCATATACACGGCTTTGTCCGGCCTGGCTTATGGTATTGGCTTCATTGGACCTCAAATGGCCGTGCAGACAGTCCTCCCTAACGAAGATGTCCCGCTTGGCTTGTCGATCATGCTGTTCGCACAATCTTTTGGTCCAGCTGTGACGGTTCCCATTGCACAGGTGCTCTTCACGAACCAACTCTCTATGAACCTGGATAGAGTCGTGCCGAGCCTGAACCGAACAAACATCGGCAACAATGGTCTCACAGAGATGGTTGACAGCGTTCCACCCGCTGTGTCTAAGGAAGTACTCGTTGCAATCGACAAGAGCCTTGGACAGACATGGTATCTAGTTGTTGGACTGGCCTCAATGGCAATAGTTGGGAGCTTGATGACAGAATGGCGATCAGTGAAGAAGAAGCGTGACTAAATATGCGCACTGAGTCTTATGAGGCATTTGGCAGCGTTTTTTATCTTGGTTAAACTCGATAATGAATCATTACCACCTGTGTTATCACTCCCTTGAACAAGCTTAGCTAGCGAAAGTGCGCTTCTTCAACCACCTATTCACCAACTCCAAACCCTGTTTCGGCTTATCCTGGGGAAGCTATCATTACATATTAGCATCATTTCTCTATGAAGATCATAACAACTCACCAAATGACCAGCTCCATCAACAGTAGCGAAAGAGAATGTCGTCTTCTTCTCAGTGTCACCCATCTTGATCTTGACCTCCTTGTACCACCCAATCTCTTCACCCCAAGCTCCCCATGTCTTTGGTGACTGTGCAACATAAGCAGGCTGTCCCTTCCAGGGCATACTGTTGCTCCATCTGATGTTACCAGCTGTGTTGCACGCAAGATCCAGGTTTCCTTGATACATGAGCACATCAACGTCATGGCTCAGCAAGTACTGGATCTGTGCCTGAGTACTGATCCCCGTGTCAAACCCTAAACTAAAAGCGATCGCCACATCGTTGGAGTAGATCGAGTAGTTTGTCAACGCACTTGGCACGCCCAAGGCTTTGAAAACTCGTGGCGAGTTGAGATACTTGTCGATGAGGGCTGATTCCTTATAGCACAGATCATCACCAGACTCGCATGGGGTTGTAATATCGAATCTGTTTCTGTTTCCATTGGAGCCTGATTCACCATCATACCAGCTCACGACTCCATCCCAACAGACCTTCTCGGCAGCACTGCAGATGGCATGGTCGGGATGTTCGTAACACACCCGTGCGAGGTCAAGACACCGTGGAAGGTTCTCAGCCATGATGTCGCAGCGGGTACTATTGAAGACGGGCTTGTCAACGCCTGGGTTTGTAGTGCAAAGTGTCTCCCAGTATCCAAAATTGGTGTCCAAAGGCGAGACGTAACCGTTTCCAATGAGAACCGAGTCAAGATTTACTTGGGGGCGCTTTGGATAGAGCTTGTTCTGTGCGACGATTGTCGCTCCCAAAATCGGGATGTAGTGGCCCTGAGAGGTCAGTAAGCGTCAAGTTATATCAGGCACTGCCACTCACTCCGTAACTCTCTCCAGAAATATGAAATGGTCTATCAGAAAGATCTGGAAAGACCTGGCTTACAAAGAGTTGCAAAAACTTATGCATACTCCCAGCAGCGACAAACGAGTTGGATGGAATTGGTTCGCCTTCATCCAAGTACGAGAAACCAACACCGGCAGGTTGGTCGACAAAGATATAGTTTGCGTTCTCATTCCATCCGTAAGGATTATGAACTGTACCATTTCCATGCTTGTTGATCAAGCAAGGTCCAAGTTCTTGAAGCAATCCCAGCATAGAGGAGCCTCCAGGGCCTCCAGTCAACCAAAGCACAAGAGGGTCCGTAGCTGGAGCATTTTTGCTCTCAAAATACCAAAAGAAGAGATGCTGGCTTCCGACATCCAGCCATCCAGTGTACTGCTTCACGCGGGCATCGCATATCGAGTCGTCGACCTGCTCTTTAATGCGGATGCTGTGTCCCGGGAATAGGGAGCTTTGGTGAACCTGAAAGGTAGATACTTGCGGTGAGTCTGCGTTGTTGTTGAGAGGGAATTGGGACGCAAACACGCCCAGTGACGCCCCGAGTATAAAAAGTCCTGTTTTGAGAATACCCATGGTCGTTGTTCTTGCTGGTGAGCTAGAGCTATTCTGGTGGAGGCGTTGATCAAGGTTATAAGATGTTAGATTGCAGCGAGAACAACGCAACTCTCCCTCCTTGGTTTAGTTATGTAATCCTCAGAGAAATGACGACAACGACCTCTCAGGGAGAATTGCAAAAGGTCCTCCAAAAGGTCATGCATCTTTACCCCGCTTCCCACCTCAATCCATGTGAGTAGAATCAGCTCTAGTCTTGATAGGGAAGCTCAGAGTAGATAACAGAGAAAACATGGTTCGGCAATAGATAATGGATCGCTTACTCGGGCCAAATCAATGCGTGGCCAATTGCGTATACTAGTAAGCCGGCCCGGATGTACTCCGAGTCCAGATAAGCACGACCGTATTCACCATTTGAGATAACAACAAGCTATTGATATGACTTTCAAACTACCCATAATGGTTCACTTCTCCAACACTACTGAAGTAAACCTACATAAGTCTCACTCTTCAACTCTGGTCCTTATCCAATGAGGCTTCACCGCCCGAAAACCAACAAGGATCGATAGCTCAGTGGTACGAGCGAGGGATTGCAGATCCCTAGGTCGCGTGTTCGATCCACGCTCGGTCCTAGATCATTTCTTTTTGCTTCCAAGACAAGGCGCGGCTTCGTTTCTCTCACGGCTGAGATTCGAAATCGGGGCCTGGATACCCTTGAGATAGATTCAATATTTTGTATAGGCAGTCGTTCATGAAATCTGGGTACGCTTTCGTCAGGTCATTGAACCAATCTCGCGATATCGCCATCTTCCGCTGAACGTCATCGTCATTTTGAGTAAATCTGGTGCTTAGAAACTTGACAGCGATCTTTCGAAATCTTTCATCTGGCAGGCTGCAAACTTCTGGAATCGACAAGAGAAGTTCATCCAAGGGACATGGCTTCCGATTTCTATGCTGGTAACAAGCGAGAGCATGCTCCATAAGTCGAGGAATGTCGTACTTGTGACCAAACGCATACATTTTGGCATGGTCAGTGAGAGATGGAGACACATAATTTTCATGCCAGTCGTCTACGGCCAAAAGGTAGGAACCCAGATAGAGGAAATCTATAAACCGGACGACGACCTGAGCCGGGTAAGCGGATAAGTCGTACTGATTTTCCACCGCCTCCTGGATAGATTTAGCAACGGTCAATAACAAAGACAAGAGTATCTACCTTGAAGTTCCCTTGGCACGCTGTTCGAAAAACAAGGGATTGGCTGCACACGACCACCTTGTGAACGAAAAACATCGTACCTTCGCAGATAAAGGCGAAGTCGGTGAATTCGTTCCTCTTTTGCGCGCTAGTAGCTGAGTTAGCTGGTAGTATTGAGGGAGTTATGATGGGAGTGCATACTTCCATAATTGCTTTCGCATAGCAACATGGTTTGCTTGAGGTACCATCTTGCAGGATGTTCTAGAGAATCTTGACCTTACTCGTGATACCAATTTCTATTCCTTGAAGATAGGATAGATCTGTCTTCTTATACTTAGGTATGAATATGGAACAAAGTTTATGTCTAGGGCTTGAATAATGGGGGCTGTTCAAGAGGACGGTTTCTCATCTTTAAAAGTCAAATGCGTGTCTTATCCTTAAATAAGAGATAGTGGTTACTTCAGGGCTCTTCATACTTTCGTAGCACATCCAACCAAACTATATTTACTGCGACCAGGCTTTCCATTATTTTCTGAACAGCATTTTAACCAATTAAGGATGGGAAAAGTAAAATATCTAGACCTAGCTACCATGAATATTAAAAATGCCTTGTACGTATTGCCTTGATGGAATCCTCAAGATGATATTCCCAAATCTTCCAGACCACACAAGCTTCCAAAACAGTAAATTAAGCACAACAGGAGGACCACGGCGCTCATGATGCTAAGAATGGAGGGTTTCATAATAACCACCCCGAAGGTCGTCGCGCCGTTGTCCAAGTTTGATGCTGCCGTTTAATAGGTTCTGCCAGTCGCGGAATGGTAGACCCGGGCTCACATTCCCTGCGTGACAATATCCGCATACCGTTTCCATATCCCGAATCCTTCGCTTAGTACAATCAGTGTTCTCGCAACACCATAAATCAGGATACTTCAGTGTGAACAACATGAAGTCTTTCATGAACTCAGGGCAGGCATCACAGAGTTCCTCAATGATCGGCTCTGCATCGTCCGCCCAGGACCGTGGCGATAGTTCGAGCCGTGCAAAAATAAGGGCACCGTCGCGAGCTAGTTTTGAAGCCTGCAATGGCACTTGATAGAGCTCACAAACTGAACTGATGAAGTCGCTCATGTCGCATTGCTCATTCTCAGCGTGGTCGAGATATTCCTCCGTCGACTCTCTCTCGAGTCCTTTAAGGTTGTATTTGTGTGCCAATGAAAGCATCAATGCATGCGTTGAAAGAGGAGAGGTCTTGGGTACTGAATAGCTACCAGTATACATGTAATCCACCATTCCCTGAACGAGCGCGAGGGGATGTGCGCTCATGTCATAGATCCCTGAAATAGCTTCCTGTGGATTCATTAGTACAATACTACCTACGCAGAGTTCCTTGGGGAGTTATCCATACCTTGAAAGGTCCAGTGCAAGCTGCTTCGAAAACATCAGAGTAGGCACAGATTATGATTTTGTGAACAGGAATAGTCTGGCCATGGCAGTAAAAGGCAAAGTCAGTTAGCTTGCCGGCCAGTCGTGCATTTTGCAGACGCTGCAAGTTGTCGATGTCAAACATTGTTACAAGGCTTGAATGGATTTGAATGGGAGACGAATTTAGTTTTCTAATTGTCGATTGAGGGAAAGGACTGTCTTTATATATACAAACAGTCGTACGATGGAGTTAATACCTGAGTGAATTGTGATGCTTTCGCTCCTGGAATAAATCTTCTACTCGAACCATCCATGTGTAGCTATAAAACAAATATGAATCTTATCAGATGGGCATCTTGCATGAACCCAAAGTGCAAAAAGAAGCTTCCATATGTGTCACCTTGATCGATCATATTGAACTCAGAAACCTAGAATCACTTATGTCCATCACCAGAAGGTTAGAAGAATCGGTTACCCAAAATCTTCAGGTTTTCAATTTCCAAAAGCTTAATCTCGATAAGATAATGCATTATTCATCTAAAAGGCATCGAGAACAACAAGTATTTCTCTCAGCCTTTGAAAGTTTATCTCTCTTTTTGGCTCGCAATATGAGTCAGAGCGAGTGGTCTTAATATAAACAGTGCGAGAGCTCCTTCAAAGTATAAAGGAATTTCTTCTCTACATAACTGACATGAAATCTTCCTGTTCAGTTTACCATTTCACTTCCATTTCATCATCCTCTGTGTTTTCTTCCTTATGAATACGACCACATTCGAAAATGGACGAAACATCAAAACTTCGAATAACAAAAAATGACGATGTGTCAATCAAAACCATCGCCACGTCCAAACAATTCACATTCATCGTTGGGGCCGATGAAACCGAGTTTACCATCCACTCTGCCCTAGTCGCGAAGCAATCACAGGTTCTGTATGCGCTGGTAAACGGGAAGTTCAAAGAATCCCTGGAAGGCTGTGTTAAGTGGCCTGACGTTCAGGAGGCAACGTTCACGAGCTTCTGGGAATTTGTTTACACTGGGGACTACTCTTCCCCTCAAGTGAACAACGGCGAAGACTCGGGCAACCAGGATGACGAGCTAAGTCTATGGGAGGGCAGCATGGGGACCGAGTATACTCAACTCTTTCAAGAATATTCCGATCATGACAGCGAGGCACCAGAACACCCACATATGTCAATCCTCTGGTACGCCTTTGTCAAGGCCTGGGCCCCTCAACCCCAACCACGAGCGTTGGATCACTGTAAAGTCTGCCCAGAACTGTTGATGCACCATGCCCGAGTCTACATATTCGCAGATTACTACGGATTAGATCGCCTCATGGAAGTATCCCTCGGCAGGCTATTCTTAGCCTTGGAAGTGACTTTTCCTCGGGTTGATACGTGGGTTCGCGTGATGGAATTGTTATCATTTACCTTTGAAAATCCGGTCCCCGAGGAGCTACAAAGGCTTGTGGCGCATTATGTTGCTTGTTACATTGAGACTTTCCAGAGTCAGGGGGAGTTCCAGGATCTTATGCAGAATCCTGAGTGCTCGATGAAGGATCTGGTGGAGGAGGTTGTGTCGAGATACAAGAGAAATTTCTGAGCCGGCAAGCCTTCGAGTTAGGCTGACATACTTTGTGGTTGGCCTGATTTGTCTCGGGGTTGTCGTTGGTGGGCTGCTGACGGCCCATGAAGGCATCAGCATGCTTGGCATGTTACGTGCTTTTGTCTTTTCCTTCAGTTGTCTACTAAGTTTAACAAGTTTTAACAGGGTTAGCCTGGATTCAACCAAGTTGATCCAAACTTAGGTAAACCAAGGATTGCGAAAGCCCAGAGAGACCACTTTGCCACATAGGCTCATGGTATTCAATAAGTGCAGTGTTGCTACCATTGAGTATCGGCCGATGATCAAGATGATTTTGGCAGCCTCAGGCGTTTCGAATTAATTTTACTGCCACCAATACCCGATCTTTTGGTCTTTCGTGAGCCCTACTCTCCAGGAACCACCAAAGCCCCCCCCTTTCCGCACCTTTTGCATCGAGCTTGAAGAACTTCAACCGGCACTGGTCCCTCACAGCCCCAAGCACACTTGCCCAGAGGGAGTCTCAGAGTGAGACTCAAAAGATCTTTGGCGAATTCTGGGCAGTCGTAAACGAATGTCTCAAGGATTGCTTCCATATCACCTTTTTCCAAAGCTTTCCCAAACTTATCTTTTGCAAAATTAACTACTCCAACTCTAAGGGCTTGAGATGTTCCTTTGGGAAGATTGTATATGTCAGGGACCGACCGACCGAAGTCGTAAAGGTCACAATCTCCTTTCAAAGAATCCAAATACTGACGGCATGCCTGCGCTTGCAGTCCAGTGATTCCGTACTTGTCTGCCAGGGTGGACATTGCCGCATGGGTGACGAGGGTGATACTTTTATCAGACGGAGCAGAGTATTGCCCCGTATAAAAATACTCTACCATCCGGTTCACCTCATCAAGTGGATGAGCGCTCAAGTCATATGTCCCAGATGATGCTTCCTTGAAATTTCCAGTGCATGCTCTGTGAAAGACTTCAGACTGACCACAGACAATGATTCTATGGAAAGGAATCGTTTGGCCTTGACATGTAAAGGCGAAGTCCGTGAATTCACTATTTTCTTGCGCCCTATCAAAGTCAATATTCAGCAATCAAATCCGACTTTAATAGAGGCGCAACTGACTTACTTCTTCATTCGCAGCCTGTCCCCATGTGGAATCATATTGTCAGTGTTGTGTAGGTCCCTTTTTGTGCCTGGTGCTGGATATGAATCATCACTTCTTCAGTCAGACACAAACGAAGGGCCATAGATATATGTACTGGATCTTCCAATCACATGCGTACCAACTCATAGAGAACGGTTGAACGGAAATTCTTATACTTCTTCATTACGTCAAGGCTTTGCGATGTTTGGGTTAGTAGCCTTCCAATACCTATGCTAAGGTAGCCACTTGAATGAAGACAGCCGATTTTCAGGGTCAAAGAAAAATCTCATACATCCTGGCAAGAAAATGACTGAATATCGGTATAGTATAGTAAAAGACATCCTAAACCTCCGTATAATTTAGAGACATGCGTATGCCCAGAAAGACTTGACAGTGATTGTGCTTTCGACCCATTTTCACGTGTGAGATCACGTGGTGCTGCCAGAGCTCAAATCTTTAGGTTTGGCGACAGCGAAGGACCATGCAACATGGATCGCCACCTGTTTGTTTGTTTGTCAGTCTGTCTGTCAAATGCATGAACCCACCACCAACAGCATCAGATCAGGTCATGATCTCCCATCAACTTGCAAGCCCTGGCTCATGCTACGGGCCATTTCCCTTTCCCGAACAAAAACCCTTTACCCGAGTGGACCCTATCCCCATCCGCCGCTCCCCGGGTCCCTAGCGCGCCCAAACTGATGAAACTTGACTGGTGAGTGGTGATACGGATACCGCCAGCACGTTGCATGCACGCACCATGCGATCCCAAGCTGGGGCCAACGAAAGAGGGGAGAGAAGGGGAGAAGACTTCCTTCATTTCTCCCCGAGGCGGCTCTATCTCGTCTCTTCTTCATCATTCACCGACTGTCATCATGAGCGCTGCACCCGTTGAAGCGGCCCAGCAGGGCGAGAATGCGCCTACCCAGGGGATGCTTGCCCCGACGCACTGGGAGGTCAGTTTGTCTGCATACGACGCTCCAAGTACACTCGTTTGATTAACTCATTTAGAACACTGGGGATACAGACAACGAGGACAACGACTCGGCGATAGGCGACGACGCTGCTAGTTCCACCGCCAGCATAAACTCCAGCATTCTGCAGTACCGCACCATCAACGGCCGTACCTACCACGCTGAGAGGGGCGATGCTCAGTACTGGGCATCCAACGACAACCAGGCCTCTGAGGCTCTGGATATCATTCACCATACTGCCACGTTGATTATGGGTGGCAAGCTCTACTTCGCACCCATCGAAAGGCCCGGCAAGGTGCTTGACATTGGTACTGGAACGGGTATCTGGGCTATGGACTTTGGTGATGAGTTTCCCGAGGCCGAAGTCACCGGTACCGATATCTCACCCATCCAACCAACGTGAGTTTGTCTCCCAGCCTCAATCACACCACTAATAACTGACACTCACTTTCCAGCTGGGTTCCCCCAAATGTCAAGTTCGAGATCGAAGACTTTACTCTTGACTGGACGTTCCCTCCCAACTCGGCCGATTTCGTCCACATGCGCTTCCTCTACGGCAGCGTCCCCGACTGGGACTCCCTTTACCAGCGTGCGTACCAAGTAACCAAGCCTGGCGGTTGGATCGAGTCCCACGAGGGTGACCCCATGGGCGACAGCGACGACGGTACTCTCAAGCCCGGCAGTGCCCTCGCTGAGTGGGGCAAGTTCTTCCACGAGGGAGGCAAGAAGCTTGGCCGTGTATTCACGCCTCTTCCGGGCAACCTGCAGGAGAAGGGAATGAAGGCTGCAGGATTCGTCGATATCCAGTCCAAGACTATCAAGGTCCCCGTGGGTGACTGGCCCAAGGACGAGCACCTCAAGGAGATCGGCAGGTTCACGACTATGAGCGTTCTGTCCGATGTCCAGGGACACATCTCTTTCATGGCTTCACTGCTTGAGGGCTGGACGCAGGAGCAGGTCATTCTGTACTGCGCGCAGCTGAGAAAGGAGTTGAGATCCAAGAACCCCGCGCATGCTTACTACCTCCAGCGCATTGTTTGGGGACGCAAGCCGGCCGAGGGTGAGACCTCGACATCAGCGTAGAGCTTATAATTGTGTTGTTCATTAGACATAAATAGCGTATCAATACTTTTCCCCGGTCCAGCCGTTCATGAATCAATTTGTTTGTCCAAAACCATGCGCTCCCATTTGCATCTCAGATCTTGACCTCCTCCTCTGTTGGTTCGACATCATACTCGATCTCTGTACGGATCACATACTTTGCTCCCTTCCTCACACCGGTGCCCTCGTGCAATGTCGCATTGATCTCGCCATGTGGGAAGATGGCCGCACCGCCCATGACTGGACGAACAGGATATGCGTTCAAGATCCCTTCTCGAGCAGCTGGCAGGAAGTATGTGGTTTCGCCGCCCTCGAAGTCCTGGTTGAGATAGATCAAGAAGGTGAACAACGAACTCTGCTTCTTCTCGGCCGGCGAATCGTCGTAAACGTACTTGTCGTCTTTCGTGATGCCGCTCGGGGGCCATGCACCATCGATGTGTGCTCGGTACTCTGCTCCAGGGACACTGTAATATGTTAGTTATGGCATTACCACCAGTGGTGCAAGACTTACTATCGGTAGACTCGGAACCGACGATTGATGCCTCGAGCCAAGCGACCGTTCATTGAAATAGGCACAAACGGTTGAATGCGTGACCATAGTGTATCGTGGAACGTCTTGTCGACAACCCAGTAAAAGTTGTGCGCCAAGATACTAATGTCTCCATCCTCTCGAAGCGGCGCATCAGGGAGGAAGTTGACGGATTCACCTGCAGCAATGATGGCTTTGCACTCTTCAGGATAGAGAACATTGGTGACCACACTGAGGCCCTGCACGACAGGATGCGGTCGATGTGTCGTCGGCGGCGGCGTGGTGGACAGAGGAACGGCATCCGGAGTAGAAGCGTAGAGGATGGCGTCGTGATGGTTGGGTGGTTTACGGTCGGGACCGGGTGTTGTTTCGATAATTCGGAGGTTCTTCTTTAGAGATTCGGGCGCCGAAGCGACGAGGCTTCCATCGAGGACCGAAGCGTAGACTTGCTCTGTTGGAGTATCGGGGCGAAGATCATAGATCTCCTGCAAAGCAATTGATGATGGCTGCACAACGGCACTGGGGTTTCGATCTTCGTGCCCGCAAACTCGGAGAACCGCATCGATGACCTTGATGAGCGTCTCTTCCCTCTCAGATCGCTTGACAAGGCCTTGCTGATCGGGAATTGTCGACAGGCCACTGATGACATCGAGATCTCGTACCCATCGACAAAGAGCACCGAGCTTTGGTTGGTCGCCACGAATCTTCATCTCAGCAAGAAGAATTCGAGCTTCGGTGTATTTGCGATCGGCCAGAGCAGCAGTGACCTGCGCCGTGAGGTTTGCGCCGGCAGCATTGTTAAAACCAGTGGTGCATGCTTGTCGAAAGTCGTAAACGGCAACTCGAAGATCCTTGCAAAGTTTTGACTTAATCAAGCTGGGGTATTGAGCAAGGGAATTGAGCGTATCGATGGTAATCTCAAGTTCCTCTTCAGAGACGACAGTGTGGAGGTTCTTTGGCTCGAAGGGCGTGGTCGTGCCATCGGGAGGAGGCGTCGGTATCGAGGGAGATGTCGTCTTTGCGATCTTTCGAGGATTCTCGGACTGGGCTTGGGCTGCAGCGTTTTGCTTGCGCTTCTTTGACTTGGTCTTGGCCATGATGGTTCGATTTGACTTGAGGAAGAGTTGGTGGGGATGTGAACTGGCGAGCGAGACTGATTGAGCTTGGCCAATTGCAGTGGCAAAAACGGTCTAGAATGGCAGAATCTGGTGGGGCATGGCTTGTTAGGAGTTACTTGAACTTTGACCAGATTCGCCTACAAGAATAAGTACTCTTTAACTGTTCTTCGCCATTCAAGCCTTGCACTCTCAAAGAGATTGCGGGGCGGCATAGGGTAGGTTCAAAGAATTGTTCAATTGACAAGCCCACCATTATTTGGGTGAAGTCAATGACCGTTAACTTACCCGTTGCTATCTCAATTGAATCTTGAATTGTCTTGAATTTTGTACTGATAAGTGCCATGCCCCATCAAGCATACCATCAGGTCAATTAGCCACAAAGACCAAGCCCAATGAATCCCCAAACACAAGCTCCAGTAGTCAAGACCGCGGCCCTAGCAATTGGATGTCAGCGAATCCAAGAACAACTAAATGAACACATTTGACAAAACTCACTCAGGGTAGCTTCGCTTTTTAGCGACAAGGTATACATCCGCGGCACAGATCCCCATCGTGCTCAAGATGACCATTCCAGTGGCTTCATTCCAGCCCTTGAGGCTCAGAGAGAACAAGGCAAGACTAATCGCCAAGTCTCGAGATCCAATCAACAAGGAGAAGGGGAAAATGTCACTGTCGTTGATCGTTCTGAAAGCATTTATTCCGAATAACTCAGCTGTTCGATGAGGAGTCACGATGGCTGCCAGGCCAAGACATGTCCAGGTTGCGGCGACGCCCAGACCAAGAGTATTCCACGTAGACGCTGTCAAAAAAGCCATGGCAACTTGTTAAGTTTATGAGATTTGGTGAGGACATTCGGAATCAAGGAGCGCTTGATTCAATACTAACAAGACAGCACGACGCATAAGACGGAGGAACCCATATCCGCCTTCAACGGCTGTCACCAATATCATATCACATACTTCCGGATATAACCTAACTACAGCTTCGTAATCCTACCGTTCGCATCTCCACTGAAAATAAAGTTTAAAAACGATTCCATCCAAACAGCCGGCACATCATGACGCACGCGAAGGCCCAAGCAGATGCACCTTGAGCACGCACGCACTGACAAAGCCGGATATACATACACAACCACATCCCACAGACTTCCGACGCTAATCAGAGATAATCTCACATTCTCACTCATCGGATCTGAATCTACATTATTAATCTTCAATTGCCGGTGTCGCACCCCCGTTTTCGCTTGCGTTGATGTCACTGGTCCGGAAGTACGGAACTCCGGATATACAGAGCCCTTCGGTTGTACGACCGTTTTTATATACAATCTCCTGATCCCCCTTGTTTCCGCAATCTAGATCTTATGGACTTCATGACATAGTCGTTCAGCATGAGTACCGACGCTGAGAAAGACCAACGCTTCATGACTGATCCCGAAAGGGATGCGTCTGATAGCAACACCCTCACCGGTCAAGACGATGAGGCCCTCTCACGCACAAAGTCCACCGTCTCAATAGCAGAGACGTTCTCCCTCACGCGTGAGATCCTCTTTGTGTCCATCATCTGCATGGCCCAGTTCATGACGCAGGCCGCTCTCGGAAACTGTCTCAACATCATTCACATCATCGGCGACTCATTCGGCCTCACTAATCCCGCCGAGCTCAGCTGGCTGATTGCCGGATTCAGTCTCACAGTCGGAACCTTCATTCTCTTCTCCGGCCGGCTTGGTGATCTTTACGGATACAAGCGCATGTTCATCATCGGATTCGTCTGGTTCGCTGTCTGGTCCATGGTCTGCGGTCTCGCCAAGTACTCCAACCATGTGCTGTTCATCTTTGCGCGAGTCTTCCAGGGGATCGGTCCAGCTCTAGCTATGCCCAACGGTCTTGCAATCTTGGGCGCTTCCTACAAGCCTGGCCCCCGGAAAGCTGTCGCTTTTGCACTGTTTGGTGCGTGTGCACCAGGTGGATGTATTTTTGGCGCTGTGTTCGCAGGACTGTTTGTCCACGGAGACCCGAGCTGGTGGCCCTGGACTTACTACTCCTTCGCTCTGGGCCTTGCCTTCATCGCTTTGATGGCCGTCTTCATCATTCCCGACCCCCCGCACAAGCTCTCATCTGCGGATTTGACATGGAAAGGTCTCGTTGCAGAGCTCGACCTTCTCGGTGCCACCACCGGTATCACTGCTCTGGTTCTCTTCAACTTTGCCTGGAACCAAGCCCCCATCGATGGCTGGGACAAGCCTTACGTTTACGTCCTCCTCATCGTCGGAGTCCTTCTCGTACCCGTCTTCTTCTACATCGAACTCCGCGTTGCATCACACCCTCTCATTCCTTTTGATGCGCTCACCAGTGATGTCGCCTACATTCTCGGCTGCATCGTCTGCGGCTGGGCGACCTTCGGTATCTGGGTGTACTATACTTGGCAATTCTTCCAGGAAATCCGCGGAGCATCGCCTCTTCTCACAACCGCGTGGATGAGTCCAGTGGCTGTCTCTGGAGCGTGTGCAGCTCTGACAACTGCATGGTTGCTACACGTGTCGCATCCTGCTCTGGTCATGTTGCTCGCTCTCACAGCCTTCACAACCGGCACCATCCTGATGATGACCGCTCCTGTCGAGCAATCCTACTGGTACCAGTCCTTCTTTGGGCTTGTAATCATGACATTCGGCATGGACATGTCGTTCCCTGCTGCAACCCTGATCCTCTCCAACTCTGTCAAGCGGGAGCATCAAGGTATCGCAGCCAGTCTGGTCAGCACAATCGTCAACTATAGTATCAGTCTCGGCCTCGGATTTGCTGCTACTGTAGAGGTCAACATCAACCCTGGTGGAGAGTCAAAGCTTGACTTGTTGAAAGGATACCGGGCGGCTTTCTACATGGCCGTTGGTTTCGCTGGGCTGGGACTCACCATCAGTATCGTTTATTTCATCAAGACAATGTGGCGTCGAAAGAAGACCCAGCAATAATTTGCAAAGGAGTTCAAAAGTTTGGCATGATTTAGAAGTTCATTGGATGGATGCAGGCATTCCAATGCCCAAGAATGAACATTATGATATAGACATAGATAGAATTTTTCATGAATTATTATTAATTGCATTGACTGATCAGTTTCAGTGGAGTTGCTGGAGAGGTGGAAGAAAGCATTTGAGTTTACTAGGGCTGACAACTGTCGTCGTCTCATGCTACTTGCAAGTACAAATTCACAGTGAGAAGATCTCGTTTAACTGGTGCGGATGTCTCGCCTCCGGGTCCATGGGATGCGTTTTCGTATATACTGGTGCTAACCTAGCGAGTGCTCGTGTCACTGCTGAAGCCGCTGCTGAGGCATTTGATGAACTGTAATCGCAAAATGGAATTTGCTCTTACCTGCCAACTGTCAACTACTCACGATCTTTATTCATGAATGCACATTATGATAGCTTTGATTTGTAAACTTTGAAAACAATCCAGCTTCCTCAACATCCCTGTAAACAGTCTAATAGAAAACCAAGCATCGAACTTCAATACTCTGTCGCCCCTTCGCATCCGCCGGCGTCTCGGGATCAACGAAGGCCGTATGCGGAGTATATCCGGCCAATCCCTTCTGACCACCCTCATGAACCTCACTCTTGGAGTCAAAACACTTGATCAACATGACCTCCTCCGGTGTCATATCCTTGGCGTAGTAAAACTTGTGTCCATCATTAGATGCAACGGAATATGTTTCGCCCTTGACTTGATAGCCCTCGGTCGAAGCGAGTGTTGATTCATCAGGTAGGACTTCCTTTCCGCGATCATCATCGTCGTTATCATCGCGATCGGGGTAAAGAAGATCCACTCTGACCATGTCTTCTGGTTTGGTGGTTCGCCAGTCAACTACAGCAAGGGGAAAGTCTGCTGCGGGATGGCCGATGGGGCGCCAGACGTTGATGATTTGATATCGGCCCTTGAGAAGTTCATCTGTCTCTGAAGGGTCGGTATGTCGTCTCACACGAGCTTCAGCTGCACCTGGGGTTTGATCAACGTGAACTTGCTGCACGGGTTGTCGAGGGCTTGACTTCTCCCGCCTGCGGATCGTATGATCAAAGATAACAACCTTCTTGATGCCAGGAATCCTTTCTCGAAGCAGCGCTTCAACTTCAGCGTAGTAACCATCCCTCACAGCCGCATCGTCAGTGAACTCGGCCTCTTTGGCAGGAGACTTGAAGACATCAAAGCCAGAGACATCGACACCAAAACTCGTGGTGCTAGCTGCGTTGCGAATGTCGATAACGTCGCGCTTCTGCAAATTGCGCTGGAAAGAAGTTTTGTCAACGTCGACTTTGGCCCAGGGCTTGACTCTGTTCCCATTCTCATCGACACTCGATGTGGGATCAGCGTAGTGAAAGACTCCGGTTGTCATTTTGGTATTTGTGAAGTGAAAGGGTCTCAGTTGAGCGGGGTTGAAGAGCGGGTTGAGAATTGGTCTTATTTTAAGAAGTCGTGACATGCGGGTTCAAAATTGAGGAAGTGCAGAATGCATTGAATTAAAGGGCAACTGTTATATCTATTATATCTATTATATCCAATTATCGGCAATTGAATTCGGGTTATTTCGTAAAAATTCCGCCCTTATTTATCCATCCCATCCATGATTTCATTTGTCATATCCACAATTTGTCAGCTCGTGGCCATGACGTTTGCGGGTCGATGGAGCATGCTGCACCACTAACAGATCACGTCATCTAAAGGTGGCAAACGTGAATATTCTGTTACTGCATTAACTCATCAATATTATCAATCTTATCTCCCAATTCAGTAACGACATGCGTGCATTACAGTCAATAAGCGGCCTCGATCTTGTTTCTAACGTTAAATCCACGCCTTTTATTAATTATCTCCTGGGTTTTCTTGTTTCAGCCGTCGGCATCGATCAACTTTCTGCTCTTATATTACCAACCATTCCGAGGGGAGCAGGTAACGAGAGAATTTTGTCAGAGTCCATACCAGGCGTAGAGGACAAGTCCTTGATGCTGGCAATTTCACAACTATAGGCTATGGCTATCGATGAAGGTGAATCTGGCGACTTCAGCAGTTTCTTTTGTATTGGAGTGTTATGAGGGGCCGAATGCTGCCATTAGAAGAAATCTCTTCATGGTTCTGAAGTTTGAAGTTATGCGATTCATCATTGCAAAAGTTTGCCCTCTATTCTTCTGGGAATCCTGATTTTTTTATCCTTATCTGATCTGAGATCAATCATCTCAATTGCTACCTAACAAGGCCTATACGATAGCTCGGCAACCCAGCTTCAGTTTCTTGAGGTATACAAAGCTGTCTCTAGAAGCAGATAACCAAGTCCTCCCTCGTCTCAAACTCCAACCACAGAACCGTGACATATTCCTACTGTCTATGAATCCAAGCTGAGTCGTGGTGAGCAGATACAATTGCTACTCCAAGGAAATCATCCCATCGCCAGTAGCATTCCGTCGCTCAGTCGATCTTCGCCTTCTGCTGAGTCTCCGCCCAAGCAATCTTGCCAACATGGCTTTCCGGACCCTCGATGAAGGTCAACTTGGGCGCCTGGGCCATCTTCGAAGCTCCCAACCACATCAAAATGTTCTGGAAGAATATGATGCACATGATATACTTGTCGACAAACTCGTACACACCAGTCTTCCAAGTGGCGCTTGAGGTCGCCTGACTGGAACCCCGACAGGCGTAGGAAACAAGATCAATTCGTGAATCCTGGTACGACTGGAAAGCAGAATCGAGTTGGGCGTGAGTTGGTGAAGATTTCTGTTGGCGAAGGGCGTAGAGATGGTTGACTAAAGCGACCACGTCAACGAAGCCGTTGTTGCAGCCTGCTCCAGTACTGGGCGTGAACTTGTGTGCTGAATCGCCTGCGAGAACGATGCGGCCGCCCCAGCTCCAGTGTTTGAGGACACCTTCTTCGAGACTAACCATGCCGGAGTGAGTGCTGGCGTTGAAAGCCTCCTTCAGGGTGAGTCTACCCCCAGGTGCCAGGGGAATATGACCCCATCGCTCAACAAGCGCAAGTTTGTCTTCCTCAGTGTATCGAACTCGATCACGAGTAGGTGAGTCCAAGATCTCATAAAGACCCATCACCGCTGAACCCTCACCTGCAAAAAGTTGGGTCGCGGCGCCATGACCATGAGTCTCACATGCAGTGCCAGGCTCGATGCCCGCAATCTCAGTTGGCATGCGTAACCAAATGGCTCTGAAGGTAGCGAGAAAAGGTTTCTCATCGTTGATCTGATCAGATTTGTCGTTCTGAGCTAGAGTGCGCATCTTGTTGCGGACGAAACTGTGAGCGCCATCCGCACCGATGACGATGGAACCTTGATAAGAAGTCCCGTCGGTGCAGAAGACTTTGACTCCATCGTCACTAGGAACGATGTCGGAGACCTTCTTGTCGGTGAGGATCTGAGTCTGCTGAATGGGAGTGAGAGACTCGTAGAGGACCTTGGTGAGATGGTGGCGGCTGATCACACGGGGGAAAGTTCCTAGACTGAGACTGTTAGCTGCAAACAATGAAAAGAGGGAGAAAGGGAGGAAACTTACAATTTCTTGAAAAGAAAGAACCATTCTACGCCACCGATATCGCGGCCTTGGTGATCCTGACGGCTGATGATACCAAGAGGCGAGCTGACTTTGGCGATGGGAGCAGCGAGACCGAGCTGGTTAAGAGCGCGAAGACCCACGGGGTTGAGAACAAGACTTGAGCCTGCATCAATGACGGCGTTCGGACGGCTCTCAAGAAGAATGAAGTCGATGTCAGCTCGTGAGAGAGTATGAGCTGCGGCTAGGCCAACTGGGCCGCCTCCGACGACGATGGCCTTGAAAGGCTGAGCAGGCATGTTGTTGGTGTTGTGAAGTCAAAAAAGGGGACAAAAAGGGGATTATCTGGTGTAGGTATGTGAGATTGAAGGTGGAGAGGGTGAAGATGATTAAATTATTTTGAAAAGATGGCATGGATATTATATGATACTAAGACTTGTTCCCACAATGAAGCTTGCTGGTCCTGCCACTGGCAGCAGTGCCACTCACACTGGCATCCATTCGATGAATCGACGGTCTATTCGGGCTAGTGGATATTGAACTCATTGTGGGATCAAGTTCAAGTTCAAGTTCAAGTTCAAGTTCAAGAGATCATGTTCATGATAAGTCGGCGAATGTTGCTAGATAGCAGGCCAGCTAGCAATTTGAAGCCCCAAGGGCACCATTACAAGGGATCTAAAGAACATTGTTCTTGCTTGAATTATGTTTATCTGGACCATCCTCTCCTTTTTATGCTCTGGTTAGAAACATCTTGCTTGCTGTAGTGAAGGATCACCACCTCATCTTACACAAGACCACGTTCACCAAGGGGAACAATATGACTAAGTTATGACAAGATGAACATGTGAAGGAAGGCCTTGAAGCAATGACTACGCTTCTTTTCAAATATCAATAAAATGATAGAATGGTTGATCTCGTGCAGTATCGTAGGAACCTCTTGCACCTTGACCGATGACGATCTTAGATCATGATCTTCGATCAGATAAAATTAACTAGCAGAACCTCTTGCACCTTAGCTGTTCAACCAGAACATGTTTGCATTCATTGTTTGGCACAGGGAAGCGATTGTTTCCCATGTTTGCTCTTGATTGGAAACATGAAGTTTTCTGGCAACTCAACACCTAGATTTGAGTCTTGGACTGGCAGGCAATCGACTCATGTGCCACTGTCACTGTCACCGCTACCGCTGCCACTGCCTCTTCCACTCCAGGTTCACAGAAGGTCCGGCTTCCTCCTTCCGTTTCGCACAACAATCACGTGCCTCAATCATCAAGGCTCCCACCTCCTGAGATTTCTTTCTTTCTTTCTCCTTCATGCACTGCAAGAGATTCGCATCTCCTCCAACTCTTCTTCTCACATCACTCCGGCGCGCCCTGGTAGGCTTTTGTTTTATCGAACAACACAGACAACACATCTAATAGAGTGCAGCTAGCATGGCCGAACCCTCGCTCGTCGAAACTCCCTAGCACGGAGATGCGAGCCAAATTTCCCCCGCTGAGGAAATGAGCTCGACTTTCCACCCATTCCCAAAACTACCGACAGAGCTCCGAGTCAAGATCTGGAAAGCCGCATGCTTCCCTCGTACCGGCATGCAACGTGGTCTTCACTATGTCGATGTGGACCGCGTGAAGCCTTTCGATGGGGATCCAGAGGATGATGCTTATGAAGAAAACATGGAGGGGTATGATTCTGACATTCAGGGTGAGTATTTAGGGGAGGGATACGTTACTCTGAGAGCTTTGAAGTCGAACTGGAACGCCTCTCCTGAGGAACAAAGCTCCATCGCTACCCCAAACAGATCTGCTTATATGTGGGATGCGGGTCTTTGGATGGCTTGCAAAGAGTCACGAAACTTCATCACGAAATATCGAGAGATTGACGGATGGGTCGCATTTCTAACCGACCCTGAACCTAATCTGCATGCCGGATGGTATGAGAAACCCTTCCCCTCAACTCTTGTTCCTCACGAGAAAGCCGAGAAATGGCGCCCTATTGTCACCCCTAGCACCGACATATTTTGCATCAACACCAGCAATCTAAACTCGGTCCCGCGGCACCAAATGAAGCTTCATGCCCCATTCCTTGGTACACGAAAGTACACCCCCATGTCGGTATGGAACATCGCGCTCGAGTATGATCCTAGCTGGAACACAGCTTTCCCACGCAGACTGGCCAAATTGCAGACTGAAAAGTCCCCTCGAGGCTTGTTAGCCAGCTGGCTCGAAGGATTCCTCGACGAAATGTGCGCCGAACCTATCTTCTGGCTCATTGACAAGAACGTTCGTTGGGTAGCACGGCCAGGCCAGGACCTTGATACGCTATATCGCGATTGTGATGGAGACTACGTCCAAATCGACTGGGACGATACACGTGATGGTACGACAGGAAGGGCCAAGGGCGCTGTCGCCAAATTCATGACATCCTTTTGCAGGGTATGCGACAAGGGGTACGGAGACGAATTCTGGGAGAGACTTGACATGGATCCTGACCAGCACACATCCATGTTTGACACGAAGAAACACATAAATCTTCTTGTTCTACGTGACAATGAAGTGACGGACTAAGTGGGCGGAAGGAATTGGCGGGAATGATGACAGAAGAAAACACTGGAAGGATGGCAAAAATGGTGACCGGGGTTAGGTTGAGGTAGAACAAATGTTTTAGTACGTACGAAATAGCAATGGAAAACACAGGCCTTTTCGTGTTGATCTATTCTTCAACGTCTCTAAATACTGACGTCCTGGCCCTTTCGCGAGAAATCTTGAGCCTAAAACGTTCCTGGGAGCCCCATGATAAGTGCAATAAGAAGGCAATTTGAAGCATGGAAGTAGTTTTCAAGCAGCTTGATTTCGCTAGAGGTCTTTTCTTTTCGGAACCTGCGCCAATTATGTACATGCGTGCGTTTTAGAATGAACGCCCTCAAGCTCTCCATGTACCAACATTGATCAAATATAAAGATTTACTGGATCTTGCATTCGAGACCTGCTTTTTCAGGGGCTATAGACCAACTGCAGCTCAATAGCACGATAGGACACCCCTCAACACCAATGTATTGCGGACCCCGGTGATGCAGCGTAGATGGGAGACACGCGCCGTTCCAAATCTGCAACCTTGACTCACAAGGTAGATCCAAGAAGCGGTGTAAGCATGACGAAGGCGTCTGATAGACTAAGACAAGTTGTGCGATTTCGGGTTGAGAGAAAAGTCGGCAATATGTCAAGTTGAATCAAGTCGGTGAAAGTATGGATGGAGAAAGTGAGTGGAAGAAGAAGAAGGAGAAGGGGAAAAGAAAGACGGGCAATGGGAAGAGAATTTCGATCAAACGGTGCTCACCTATGAGATTTGGACTCTGATTCTCGAAAGAGAGAGTATAACTGGCATAGCCAGGCTGGCCCTTTGTTGTGGGAGGCTCTGAGATCGGTCAGCGAATCTCCACCAATTTGCCTACCATGTTGGCGACACAATGACCGAACAACCTCTGCCACTCCCTTGGATATGCCTCCCATGTTGTCTGAAGTACATCGAATGACCTATCCTGTCGCTTGACCCTTGACGATCCAAATGGAGGCATTTCTTTTAAGAACTCAGCAGCACTGGCCCAACGCTCAGTCGAAGCTGGAACTTCTTATGGACTCAGCAATGTTGGCACGAAGCTCAACAGAAGCTGGACCTGACTCAGCATACTTTTCCATAAAGAAAGCTGGACTTGGGGTCTTCTTTTTCCTTCAATCACTCTGTTAGTCTCTTATGCGGCGCTCTTCTTGCAGATTCCTTGCAATCTCCCTTCTTTCGAGGTACGCATGGAGCTTGTCGAGTTCTTTGTTCATTCAGACTGATGAGTATCAATGCTCAACAAGTCTTGATGACCTTCTTTGTTGTGAGGTATGTGCATGGCTTCGATTGTGCGTTTTCTCTTCTCTGTGCTCGACTGGCAGTCGGCAGTTCTTCTTGGCGATGCATGTATGTCCAAATGCCTGCAGCACTAGGGCTTGTTGCTTGCAGTCTCTTTCTTGAATCGTCATCCCATCGGTCGGGGTTTCTTGTACTCTTGCCGCTAGGTGAAGACTGGGTAACACGGACATGCCTGAGAAACCGAGTACCTATCTTCAAGTCACGTTAGCAAAGATAACAATGGCCAAAGTGTTTTGTTGATGAAGCGGGATGTGATAGTTGGTGATATGCTGATGGGGGAGATGATGTTGAAGAAGAGATGAAGGCTTCCTTGCTTCGACTTTCGAGAAGGAAGACGACGCGTCAAACAAAAAGTGAAGAAGGCACGTCTGGAAAGGCCAAGAGCTCGCTGGGCAGTCTAGAGGGTCAAAGAAAGAGCCAGGTTCGACCTACCTACTGGAATATCATAAGATATCCCAAACCTGTATTATCGTGTTCATAAAATCCCAATTCTTAGGCAGGCCTATTATGAGTTTTATATTCTGTAGTCATATTCTGAGCGTGACTTTCTGAGGTGCGACAATGGAATTGGATAAGCCTAGACTCCAATGTGTCCTGGGTCTGCCACTGCCGCTACAACTCCAACCTTACAACCAACAGCATGCTCGACCTTGGTTCGCTCATCTACAACATCACCAGTTCGAACTTGACCCCATACACACTTGGCGCCAACGTATCATAAGTGCCTCTTGTCGATTGCTCATCATGGCTTACTGAACAATACAGGCACCCAATGAAAATTTCCACCGATACATAGCTGACGCGCCTACTTTCTGCATCGTCAATCCCATGCTCGGAAATGGCACATTCGGGACCACGTTTTCAATGTCTTCTGTTTTCCATCCGAATTTCTGGCAATTCCCACGACTATGATGGCATCGAATCGGCTATCGCAACTCATATCCGAGAATGTTGTATCCTCGGGCCTCCAAGGACAATATCAGGACCTAGAAGCACCAGGCTGAGAGTTAAGAAACAACTCTCAGCACCACCTACTCATCACATTATTCAGTCTTGCTCAGACAGAAACCACTCATTGGGATCGTATCATTGTGAGGGAAATATTCCCACTAAGATACGGACGCAGATACTTGGATAACTGATAACGGCCACGATACTAGCGTTGCAACAACCAGGATGAGAACCCCGCACAACGAACGACCGCCGATCCCACTCAAAGTTGGGAGCCTTGAACATATCCTTCCTGATTGAGTATACGGAACCGACGCTTATCGACCGCCAGCCATTTCTCCAGTCTCCGGAACTCGCTGCGGCAACAGAAGTATGTCCGGATCCTTCAACTGCCAGTATAAAAAGGTCGACAATTAAGCCTCACTGGTGGTCTTCTCCTCCAGCCTCTCAGTACTGTCAGCCAATTATCTCACATTCAACCATGAGATCCTCATCGCTGTCCCTCCTTCTGGCCACTGGCGTCAATTCTTTGGCCGTCGCGCAACGAAGTGAGACGGCCGATGAATCCCCGCTCAGGATTCCCGGTCTGCCCATGCCAAATGCCACAAAGTCTTACTGGCAAGATCCTCCTCACCGCATCGCCAACCTCCGCACCACCAAGGACCTGCCGACGTCACAGACCTTTGACTATGTCATCATCGGCTCCGGTATCTCAGGCGCCGCCACAGCGCACAAGCTTCTGGATCGCAACTCCAAGCTGTCAATTCTCATGCTGGAAGCCCGAACCGCAGCTTCAGCCGCGACAGGTCGTAATGGAGGACACTGCAAGCCTGGCGATTATAACGGCGTGAAGAAATGGGTTGATGCATATGGCGAGGATGATGCTCTGAGGATCGCCAGAATGGAGCAGGACTGTGTCGATGACGTGCGTGATTTTGTCCACTCGCACAATGTCTCAAGCGACTTCACAGACGTCGAGACTGCCAGTTTGTACTGGACAAAAGATGCCTTTGAAACGGCTCTTGAGTCAATTGAGCTTCAGCACGACCTCGAGAAGCGTAGGCCAAATGACGTTCCTAAGAACAAAAGGACCATCTGGAAGGGTGAGAAGGCGCGCGATTACTGGGGATGGCCTGAGATTGTCGGTGCTGTGACTTTCAAGTCGCACACTCAGAACCCATATCGCACTGTCTGTGGCATGCTCGAGTACAGCCTTGACAAAGGCCTCAACCTGCAGACTAACACTATGGCGCTTGGTCTCAACCAGCTCGGCAAGAAGACCAAGGATGGAGCCAAATGGGAAGTCAAGACGAATCGAGGCACAGTCAAGAGCAAGCAGGTCGTGCTAGCAACCAACGGTTTCACGCCTGCTCTTCATCCCGGTATCGCCAGCACCAACTTCACCATGCCCGTCAGAAACCAGGTGTCTGCGGTCACGCCTGAAGCCAAAACATCCGGCAACAAAGCCTTTGAACGAAGTCACAGTCTCGGGGATCTTCACAGCGGCAACGTCTACATCGCCCCTCGTCCACCAGGCTCCAAAGATGCAGGAAGCGTTGTCATCGGCGGCTCAACCCAAATGTCTCCCACGCGAGAACGCTTCATCACCGACGACACCACCATCAACGACCAGATCGCCTACGTTCTCCATGGTGCAGCACGAACAGTCTTCGGCTACAAGAACTGGGGTGAGTCTTCAAAGGTGATTCAGGACTGGACCGGTATCACGTGCGAGACACCTGATGGCTTTCCTCTTGTTGGTGAAGTCCCAGCTGAAGATGGACTTTGGGCAATTGTGTGTATGAACGGGCATGGAATGGCATGGGCTTATCGAAGTGCTGAGGCGCTTGTTGGTATGATGACAGAGGGCAAGGCGCCGAAGTGGTTCCCTGAGCAGTTTAGGGCGAGGAGGGCTTGGGAGGTCGAGGGACATGAGGAGTTGTAGAAGATGAAATCTCGCCGAGGTAGAATAATCTCATTGTATATACACAAGCCTCTAATGGAGAATTGACATGTTCTAATCTGTTCTGAATGCATGGCCTTCGCTTCACGTCCATTCGACAAGCAAAATCAAAGCTATCACCTCCGGCCTTGCCGCCGTCTCAAAGTGTCTTGCAGGGAAGTTGATTGTGCAGAAGGGACGCAGTGTCACTAAGGCAGTGAAGGTTCTCGGGATCAGCCGAATTGTTATCCTGTGCTGATACATACGACCATAGGTAGTGGAAAATACGGGATCCCGTCTGCTCTCCCTTGGTCAAGCCACTAACCGGCGGATTAGTAGTTGGGTCGGTGACGACCAGCGAATCCCCGCTGTTGTATGTTTTTGCCGTTCTGGTATACTATCCTTTTTGCTCCGTGAGGGTAATGTTGGTTGTTGTTGGTGCGCAATTTGGGTTGGAGATGGATGGTGTTGTGCGGAGACATGGTTTGGTGCGAGGTTTGACAAGTTAATTTCTTGTGAGACATGCTCCAGTCCGCCTAGAATGAAATCAGATTGGTAATTGCATTCATGAACTCCACCCTTGTCAGTCTATCCGATATCACTCAGGGTCCTCATCTAACAACTCCCTGACATTCTCCAACGCCTCCTTCTGCACATCCTCAACTGGCTGATCAACACTAACCGTCAAAACATCCGTTTCATCCTCCCCGGGCCTCTCCAAATTTTCAAATTGGCTATGCACAAGCGCTGCACCAGCAAAATGCCCCTTCCTTGAAGCAGCACGTTGTTTGAGGACTTCCTCTGGTGCATCGAGGTGCAAGAAATGCACACGCAAATCTCCCGCCTTTTCAGATCCCTCGCGGAGAATATCTCTGTACTGACGCTTGAGTGCTGAGCAGGTCACGACGAGATGTTCGGTGCCTGGGCCTTTGGGATGGTGGGAGGCGTGTTCGTGGAGAGCTTGCAGCCAGCCCCAGCGGTCCTCATCGGTGAGAGGTTGGCCGTGACTCATTTTGTCGATGTTTGTTTTGGGGTGAAACTTTGAAACTGTTAGTATCTTGACTTGCAACAGAGTTTGTATCATACATCATCCCCTTCGACGAATTTGAGGTCAAGCTTCTCTGCTATGAACTTGGCGATTGATGTCTTGCCTGATGCCGTAGGACCCGAGACGAAGAGTATCCATCGGTGGCCCTTGGGAACAGGTTTGACTGCAGGATCTGTCAAATCGCCCATGTTACAATTGTGGAGGAAAGATGAATCTAGCGTGAAGACAATTTGGTATGAACGAGATTGTCGTTGTAGGTATTGTCTGCTTTGCCTTTGACAGCGTGATTTCGGCCGGTTCGTCTGGTATTCCATGATGTTGACGTCATAATGATAGTCACTCTACCAAAATCTTCTTACTGCAGAGTGCAGACTCGTTTTGTATTAATTATCATGGTTGATGGTCTTCGGCTGGTTTCTCCTATAGTCTATATTTCATCAAATTCTCAAACTCCTCTCAGTTCAAAGATACTGAGCCTACGTTCGGTACTATGACTGCGACGTAGGGTAAGCATCTTCTGATGGGCATATCACGGACCGCCAATCTCCATAATTTCTCAACTTCCGACCGATTCCCATGTTGGACCTCAACCTTTAACGGAACGGAACAGTAAGAGCACCGTTTCAGGTCGCAAAACGGCCAGAACCTGGATGATTGATAACAACAGTCTGAATCCCTGCATTTCCATAGAGAAAAGAGGAGGCAGATTGGAGAGTTATCGACATTCTGGGTCCAGAACCACGGACAGTGGAGAAGCGAAATCGGCCCATTTGTTAGCAGATCCCAGATCCTAGCATTCACTTATTTATCTGATTACCAATAACGGTCCGTACTGGGAGGGATTTTTGACCTCGAATAATAATGTTGATGTTGGCCTTTGCGCATGAAGCACTGATAATGGCTACACGGATGGTCGAGACAGGATATTGCCCTTTCAGGCAGTTGGCCAGGGAATTAGCTGGATCCATGGCATCAGCCTTGCAATCAGTGCATTTGATTGGATATGTTTACGAGCTTGAAGACCGAGTTCATCTCTGTACCATCAAGAATCCCCGTGTTGGTTGAAGGTTCACATTCTAACTTAGGTAGCCAACGGTCATGACAATCTCCCCGTAACAAAGTTAAAAGGTAACGTTCACAAATGCAACCAACAACCACATGAACAACCTTAAAGCGAAACTCGTAACGCCGATCTTTCGCGTGTCTTAACAGTACGGTACAGTAGGAGGTAGTTGACGTTGACATCGACGCCCTTGCAGGCGGCGCGCGGGCAATCCCCGAGCCAATAGCAAATCCTTCTAGAAGAAACAGACTCAAGAACAGCGTTGCTAGCGTGCTTGAGAAAATTTCTGGAAAGAAAATGTTAGCATGTGTGTGTGGCTGCGGACCCGAGGTTGCAGGCTCGGTAAGACCGATGTCAGGCCATGGATATTATGGTGAATGCGTGCGCGACAGACTTTGCTCTGTTAGGTAGGTCGTTGGTAAAGCAATAAAACTCGGATTTAAGGGGACGGCTGAGGCAGATCCTTTTAGTCGCGCTTCTGATACAAGCTTAATCTGTACGCGGTTAGCGACATTCTCCGTTAACCGCGTAGATCCCAAGGAATTAATGCATCGCGATCAAATGTCTTGTCGTCATGGCATGGCATCGAGATAGATATTATACATGTCACATGGAGCCTCTCCATATTCCCCATGGGGGCTGTTTATCGTGATACTTGGCGAGCAAACATGTGGTCAAGTTTATTATGTATTCGCAGATTTCTTTTACGTACAATCCCCATTGAACGTGCGTGATGTTTCCACCTCGAGTCTCCACCGTAGACAAGACCTGACCAGGCAAGGGAACTGAACATGTGGTGGACGTTGTTCATGGCTTTTATGGGTGGGTTGTATTCCAGTGATTGGGAGATAAACATGAACTGAGATTTATTCATTTCTTCAGTAATGCTGTAATTGTTGTTGGCGATGATGCTGATCATCATGAATGATAATCCTTCTGCAGAGCGCATTTACGAGTACAGTATCGGGCCGGCCGTAGCCTCAAGTGGAGACGGCGTCAAGTACCGAAAGTCCATCCCCTTGTAAAGCCGAGCCTTTGCAAAGCGGATATGGCGTCAAAAATTTGGAGTAACCCTCAGGTTTCTCCGCACGAAGCAAGATCGCGGAAACATGACCAACTCTCCTCACATCGTACCATGGCCACGTTCCCTTGTGCTCTTACGTACTGGAATCGTCCCTTGCCCGGGGCCCCGAGATTTCCCCCAGGGAGCAAACGAGTCCTTGAAGCTCATCGCGAGCTTAAAAATTAGTTGGGGTTCAGCATTTGGAGCGAGAATAGCCGCCGGCTGAGTTGGAGAAGAGGGACCGCTAGACCCGAAGTGTCAAAGGTAACGTTCTGAATGGGGAAAAGTTGGACAAACTCTGCAGAAATTTTTTGATTGCTTCCGGCATGCTGCGGCTCAGACTCCGTATTTGAGAGACTGACCCGTGCGAGATAAGCTACAAACTCGGCCCGCTCAGTCAGTGTAGGTACTACGTAGGGTGCCTTCACACTGTTCACAGTCTGTGATTCAACATCAACCCCCATGGGGCCTGGACTGCGCATTTTCTGTTGACTGTTCCTATCTGCGTATCCACACCATGTTGCTCCATAAACGGAGATGCGAGTCAGTTTGGGGTAGGGGCAAAGATCGTCGACGAAACTCTTTTACGTAGCAGAGTGGACATACCCCAGATGAGCAGATTTTTATATATAGCCCTTGCCCCATACTCCAGTTCTTGGTTCTTCTTGTCATTCATCTTTATCTTGTATAAGGCAATCATCCATCATGAGCCATTACGATTCGGAGAAGCAGGCCCCTGAGCCTACCAAGAGCCATGGCGAGGATGCTGCTGTTACCAACGATGCAGTCTTTGGAACCATCACAGAGGATGGTCCCAACTACCGCAACGTTGGCTGGCTTGGAACTTCAGTCCTCATGATGAAGTCCCAGATCGGTCTCGGTGTTCTGTCTATCCCCGCCTCCTTCGACGCCCTCGGCCTGATCCCCGGTATTATCTGCATGTTGGCCATTGCTGTCGTTACTACCTGGTCTGACTACATTGTCGGTCGATTCAAGCAGCGCCACCCTGAAGTCTACGGTATCGACGACGCAGCTGGTCTTGTGTTTGGACGCTTTGGAAAGGAGTTTTACGGTATCTCGTACACTCTTCTCACCATCTGTATCGCTGGTTCTGCCATGCTCGGCATCTCCATTGCCTTGAACAGTCTGTCTTTGCATGGAACCTGCACTGCCGTGTTTGTCGCTGTTGCTTGCATTATTGCTTTCCTTACGGCTTCTATCCGAACACTCGACAAAGTCAGTTGGCTTGCCTGGGTCGGCCTTGTAGCTCTTATTACAGCCAGTAAGTTTATCTTCGACGCAACCTCAATAAACCGGTCTAACAGAACCCAGTCTTCACTGTCACCATTGCTGTCGGTGTCCAGGACCGCCCAGATCTCGCCCCCAAGGATGGTGTCTGGAAATCCGACTACAAGCTCTTCAACAGCCCTAGCTTCGCCGAGGTCATGTCCGCCATCGCCGCTTTCATCTTCGCCTACTGCGGAACCCCCGTCTTTTTCCCAATTGCTGCTGAGATGCGAGAGCCCAAGCACTACAAGAAGGCCCTAATCCTCTGCCAGACCGTTGTTACTATTGTCTATATCGTCGTTGGCATTGTTGTCTACTACTACTGCGGTACCTATGTCGCTTCTCCTGCTCTGGGATCCGCTGGAAAGACTCTCAAGAGGGTCAGCTACGGACTGGCTCTTCCCGGTCTCATTGTGTCTGCTACCCTCTACACTCACGTAAGTTCTTTGGTCTCAGTTCCAGCCACGACGTAAACTAACATCTTGAAAGGTCCCCGCCAAGTACGCTTTCGTCCGCTTCCTCCGAGGCTCCAAGCACCTTTCCGCCAATACCTTCACCCACTGGGCTGTCTGGCTCAGCTGCACCTTGGGCACAGCCATCATTGCCTACGTTATTGCCAGCGGTATTCCCGTCTTCGGTGGTCTTGTCTCACTCGTCGGCGCTCTTCTCGGAACCCTGCAGTGCATGCAGCTGTTTGGATGCCTCTGGCTCTACGACCACTGGGCTGAGGGCAAGGACAAGTCTCATCGAAGCACCAAGTGGACCATGATGGTCGGCTGGTCTGTATTTGTCATTATTCTGGGAACTTTCCTCATGATTGGCGGTACTTATGGATCTATCAAGGGTATCATCGACTCGTACAACAAGAGTGGTGGCTCTGCTGCTTGGTCCTGTGCCGACAACTCCAACTCTTCTTAAATGAGAGATGTTGATATGGAGGAGATCACAGATGCATAGATATAATTATAGATGATTTAGAGATGTTAAATGCAAGCGTTGATATAGTTCAAACCATGGTCAAATCTGTCTGTTGTGATTGCCAAAATATCCAACCAAAATCCTCTTGTTACTGGAGATCAGACACTTGCCCCTTTACGATGTAGCCATTCACAGCTTCTCCCTCACTGGACTGACACTCCACCTAGACTTCAGATCCCCCTCAATTCTCTCAAAGACTCCCGATCCCTGCTTCCCCAAGCCTGTCCCCACTGCGACAGCATAAGCTCCAACGGTTCTCATCCTTCGATATCCGTCTCCATCGCGTACTCCACCAACTCCGATGATCTGTATGTGGCTTAGTTCCGGCACTTGATCGAGCATCCTTCTCAAAGTAGATACGTTTCCAAGTGCGAGTGGATGTAGAGGTGGACCGGCCATCCCACCAACGCCAGTGCCTGGTAATTGAGGATCCAGAATGTTGTTCTCGTCCTGCAGGATGAGACACGAGCCAAGGGTATTGGTGGCGGTGATGAAGCTAACGGATGACGCTGTAAGGCGCAATGTCTCAATCAATGTCGCGAACTGGCCATGGTGGGTATAAGGCGGTGTCTTGATACCCACAGGCAGAGATGGACTTCCTGGAAGAAGATTCAGGTATTTCTCTAGAGAAGCGCTATCATAGGCAGGCGGTGGAGCACCAGGAATGTTAGGACAGCTCAAGTTGACCTCCATAGCTAGGGGAAAAGGAAGATTCTTTGACGCAGATTCGATGCGTGCATAGCTCTCTTTAATATCTTGAGGTGACCCCGTCACACTAACAATGAAGGTCTTTCGCAAGCCGGGAAGCCGACGAGCAATCTCAGCCAAAAAGTCAAGGTATCCATCAAGCGGAATGGGACTGTAGCCCAGATTATTCAAGCTCGCCGTAGCACCGTCAGTATGACCCTTCGGTGGAGTTTGATGAGAGGAGGTTCCCTTATCTGGAGTCGCAGAGCCGGGATTGAAGAAGAGGTATTGATGCTGTTCGTGCTGGTGGTTGAAACCATTGATAAGCGACGTGCGGGTTGTGATGGCGCCTGTAGAGGGAGACGAGGCGATTGCCAGAAGATCTTGGAGGTCAGTAGCCCACGGAGTTGCTGAGTTGAGCAATGGGGGGTTTATGATCAATTGAGGCGGGGCCATCGTTGCGACCTTTGCTTGGGGAGTGATAGGGGAGTGATAGAGGAGCGAAGATGCAAGATGATCATTGAGGGGCAGAAATTGGAGTTGGCGATGATAACAATCGTATTATGTAATCACAAAGCGCTCAGTGCTCACTGTTCTTGTCGTTGAGCTCGCAAGGTCAGTTCATTACTGAGCTGAGTGGGGAGAATTCTCCTCAAACATAGAAAAATGGGGGGAAAGTATTTCAAGTCTGATGATCTTGCCAGTACTTGATTCGAAATACTCTGGAGCTTTCGCCCATATGCAGGTTTCATCAATGCTGATGCTCGAAGAGCTAAGGAGGCTTGAGACTGATCAGATACGAAACTATCCTTCTCATTGCGATGATGACAGGGGTTCAGGATGCCAAGTCCAGCAAATATCATTGGTGAGGCGATAAGGATATAAAACAAGAATTTGATAGAAAGCCAAGCCAAATTCAAACTACACGAGATGTTATGACCCACCCATCGCCACGTCGCTTATCATCAGTCTATGGAGTATCAAAGCAGGTAATAAGGAGCTTCAATCCGGAGGAAAACAATTTTTCCAAACTTGCCTCCAAGGAAGAGTCATTCAAAGGGATCTTATTTGGCCGCCGACCCTCCCAGAATAGCAGCTCAGGCGATGATCATGTGCTAAAAAGGGGTATAGCCTCGATCGCAAGATCGCTACCCATTCTACTCTGGTTGACAGGTCCACAGTTGGAGATCTTAGCACCACAAATATCATGGTAAAAATGCGGCTCTTGAGTCCACCATGGAGAGAAACCTCCGGTTGACGTTAAAGTGGGTGCTTCACGTCATTCATATATAACGATTCATTCATACATCTTAGGGATATAAAGTTTTCTCAGCCCTGCCTTTACAGTCAAAATTCAAAGAAATTGTCCCTTTATTCACATATTCTTTAGTCTTTACCATGACGGGACATTAGGAACAGAACCATGATTATTTCTCAAAACCAACAACGCCCTCAGCACCAGGACAAGTCCATCTCGGCAACGTTGCAAACCGTATTCCCAGTACAATCTCAGACCGAGACACAGGACATACAAAATCAACACGCTCAAAACGCCGTGGACTTCATGGCCTACCTTCCAGTTTCATCTCGCGAGTGAGCAAACGGCCAGTCGGTTCGAGAAACTTCACCAGGATGTCCAGCACAGAGAGCACATCCCGCCCTACAGCTCACCAACATGCATCTCACTACCCTCAATATGCCCCCGCGGAGGAGGGTTACTATGAAGAAAACCCTTGGTTCGGCGAAGCAGGCAAGAAACCAATCTTCAGTCTCGGGAAACCTCTTCCTCATAGAGTTCGTCACAAGGTCGCGAAGCCGAGACCTGATGGGAGAGTCGACGAAGAAATGGCTATTGCCAAAGAGTATTCTGAAGATACCCCTTCCGTATCCGCCTCACGCACTGTTTCCGGCCAACCATATCGAACATATACGCAGAGTAGTTATACATCGCGTGAGATACAGAACCAGCAGAGTCGAGCTACAGCAGCTGGAGTTGCGCATAATGAGAAAAGAAACGATGCAGGCCAGCCGGTATTTGACTACATCCCCGGAGAATCGACTCCTGCGACTCCTGCGCATCGCGACCACGCATCCAGAGTCGCCTCTCGCAACACTCCCCAGCCGGACTTCAAAATCGACGGCGAACCTTTGGGGAAGCAAGAAAAGCCATCAGTAGAAACCGGCGAGACGGATCCGAATGAGTTGAGGAACTGGTGGGCTAGATTCCGAGCGAAACATCCTGAACCGTTGGCCGAGTTTCTTGCAACGGCTGTTGCTATCTTCCTCGGCCTCACGGGCACGCTCTCTGTGAATTTATCAGCCAAACAATCACAAACATACGGCACCTACGAGACTTCCTGCTGGGCATGGGGGTTCGCGTGGATGTTTGGTATTTATCTCGGTGGCGGTGTTTCAGGCGCGCACATGAACCCAGCCATCTCCGTATCACTGTCACTCTTCCGCGGGTTCCCCTGGAAGCAATGCGGTATCTACATCATTGCGCAATTCATCGCGAGTATTGTTGCTGGAGCCTTAGCGTATGGCATCTACGCCGATTCAATCCATTATGTCGATCCAGACATGGAAGGGATGTCGATGACATTCTTCTCAACACCAAGAGAGTGGGTATCCCTGCAGTCGGCATTTTTCAACCAAGTCGTCGGCAGCGCTATCATGATGATTGCTGTTTTCGCACTGGGCGACGATCAGAATAACCCACCAGGCGCTGGCATGCATGCGTTGGTTCTTGGATTTCTTGTCACGACTCTGAAGTTCACTCTGGGGTACAACATAGGATCTGCCCTGAATCCTGCCTCAGATTTTGGACCACGTGTTGTGGCGTACGCAGTCGGGTATAGAGAGTCGAATGTGTTTCAGAGCGGATGGTGGTTTTACGGGCCATGGGCTGCGACTTTGATAGGATCGGTCTTGGGGTGTTCGTTGTATGATGGGTTTGTTTTCGTTGGAAGTGAGAGTCCGATCAACTTCAAGTTCAACAAGGAGATCAAGAGCAGGGTAAGGAAGCTTTTGAAGGATTAGGCTAGCTGAAAGCTATTTCCACTATCATCTCATCAAGCTCTGGTCTGTAAATACAAAATACTCAATGAATTTCGCACATTTCCTTAACCTCTCATCGAGTCATCAGACATGCTCTTTCTGCGCACTTTCGCCTCCACCGCCCTAAACTTATACACTCTACCACCGTGATCATCTTCTACCAAACAAGCTCTGATACGTTCATTTTCGCTGCTCCTCTTCAAGCTGACATCCCTCGTTGAGCTTGCAATTGATGAGAAGGTTATTTCGCGGAGCTCTTCAACACCGTCATGCCGCAAAGCCTTCATCCCATACGCTACAGCAACTGTCACAACAACAAACGAAAGCGCATACACAGTAACAAGAACATTGCGCTGGTAAAAGAAGTAACTAGCTGTTGACCTGCGTGTGCAGGGATACTCGGTGCCATTCTTCCAAGCTCGTGTTCCCGAAGACTCTTCCGGATGAGCCGCCCACGTCACAGCGAGCAACTGTGGATCGGACAGAAGTGAGATGAGTAGATTCTCGTATAAACGCCTTATCTCGTCCTCAAAGTTGGGAACGGGAAGAAGTTCATGCCGTCCGACAAGCTTGGATGTCGTAATGTCAGAGCCCGCGTCCATGTCGGGAAGCGACAGGCGTCCATACAACAAATTTCGTAATTTCCACCCTAGAGAATGATATGCTGCAACTCGCTGGTAATTCTTCCAATCGCGCGGAAGCACGTAGTTCTCTTGGGGTTCCGCGACAGTCTTGTCCAATGTGCCGTCGTCAGCCGAATCATCCACGTATGTCGTATTGATGACCTTGCGTACGTAGTCTCGGCTGGTGACGTTGTACGATTGAAAACCCCTCGTATAGGTAAGGGTTACAGCATAGTTGACCTCCCAGTGCTCACAGGCAGATATAACCGGTGTGAAATCTTGGTACCATCCCTTCTCACTGCTGTCCTTGGCGTGATTGGCCAATACGTCGTCAACAGTAACGTAACCAAGCCAAATGATAGGTTCTGTTCTGAAAGCGCCAAGATTCTTTGGGAATGGGAGTTTTTGTAGTTTTCGTCCAAAGTACCGCTCATGTTCAATCTGCACCTCGGCGTAGTCTCCTTCGTCGGTTATTGACTGGTAAGTCAAAGGTCCATTTGGGATAAGCTGGCTCAGATTGAAAGGGGCGACCCGGCCGTTGAACTTATCGATGGTCGAATTGGCGCCTTTGGCAAGTTGTTGACACTTGTATCCAGGGCCAGTGAAATAGATGGTTACTGAGCAATCCCAATCGGGACCGCAAATCTCATCCGCAACCTCATTTCTCTGCAGCGCCTGACCTCCAGTGAGCACTGTAGATGCAATCTCGTCGAGATATGCACTTGGACTGATCCAGAAGTCAAAGACATCTGGGCCCTCTTCATCCGGCAACGTGTCATTATACCACGATAATCGGGATCCATTTAGGGTCTCGTTCCCACTCGCACGCCTGCTCTGGTTCCATTTCTTGATCGCTTCGTTGGAAAAGTTCAGGGTTCGCACGGAATAGCATGTGGTATTCTGGTGCCTGACAACGCTAAGAGTCGCTGAAGTGAAAATCACCACCAAGGGAGACACCCACATGTAGAGGGCGAGAAGCATAACAAACCAAGACTTCCTCCACGCTTCTCTGTTGAGCAGCTCGATGGCGTTGTGTGCAGCGCCAAAGAGTGAGTCGACGGCATGCACAGAGAAAGTCCGTTGGGCGACAGCCCTCCAGGCAATCTGCTGGTACGCCAGCGAGACTGCGATAGCAGAGTTCGCCTTTGACACAAATGCAAGAGACTGCCCAAGTCTGAGCCACCAGTTTTGGTTCTTGGCTTTCTTGCCACAGAGGTGAGTGTTGAGCGTGTCGTGGCCGATAGCAGCTCCGATGCCAAACAAGAGACAAACGATCATCAACCATCTGCTCTTGAGAAGAGTTGACCACCGCAAACTGCAGTGTGACTGGGTGGGAGTATCGCATCGATCAGGCTCCCGAATCGAACTCAGAAGGTCTGTCTCACTGCTCGTCACGCGTTGCCACGATCGAGGATCTTGTCGGGGGCTTGGGGGGCAAAGTAATGGGGCTTGCTGTTTGGAGTTGGTTTCGGATAGAGGCCACGGTGACTGTGGCGAGTCCGGTGGGATTTGCCTTCTCCGGGCAGCTTTTGGTAAAGAGGAGACATCGCGCTCCATGGCGGAACTGCGAGAACTGAAACTGGTCAACAACAGAACATCGACATTGAGTCTTGAGTAAAAATGGCGAACGTCTCACAGGGCTGAAAGGCTCTTATTTATTCTATATAAACATATCCATAGCTACATGTTGTGGCATGTTGTGAACAAGGTTATTCCTGTTTGATGTCTGCCCTGCGTCGAGGCGAACATGCCAACCAAGGTTCAGCCATATCCCAGTTCCAATCTGACATGCAGATTAATACGAGATGGATGAAAGCTGAGCGTTGAGAGCCGTCGAAAATAAATCTTAAATGCAGCCAGTCGCACCGGGATTGGCTCAGGCCGCTTTAGGGAAGATTTGGGGCATCTATTCTTGACCAAGTCTGTTACGCAGAATGGCCATTGACCGGCGATGTGCATGAATATCAGTAAGGCGTACCCCACTGCGCCCACATGGCTTCCATGTAAGACTGCACATTGCAACATTTCGCGATGCTCGAGAATGGAGGTAGATGTCTATCTGTGGGAAGCGAGCTGGCCTGCGAACAAACAGTGATAGAAGAGACGGCACGTGTTCTACAGACAGCCAAACAACCAAACTCACCGAACAACGGAACATGCTAGAGACTTTTATATCATTTGGGACTTGAATCGTAGTAACACAGTCTCATATGTCATTTGAAAACTTTTCAATTTGGCTGCTGAAAGTAAAGGCTTTCTCGACTCTGCACCGGCGCAAGATTTGGTTTCTGAACCGTCCTGATAAGATACAACCATTTAACACTTCTCAGGCCAATACATCTCATGATAATTGCCCGCAAGTCTTAGTATCGTAAACAAAACGTCTAGTATCAGAGGCACCTGCACAAGACACTGAAAAGCAGGAGTGACATACAGCTTGCGATGGGGCATGTCGATCTTGGCCGAGGCGAGACAGTCTCATCAGTTCTATAAAAAGATGTCAATCACATGTTTCTCAGGATACTTAGTATATTTACCCTCAGAACCAAGACCATTCGAGGGTTTGGTAGTAGTCCATCTAGACCAATCCTGACCGTGGCGAAGACCGAGACAATTGATGCCCCCGCCCTCTTTAGACGTTTTGGCCCCTTTCACATTCCTGACAATCGCACTATCCACCCGCCCAGCCACAGCGAAATCCCGATCTTTTACCAAAACCGGGATTTCAGGAATGCGATTTTCAGGGACGTCCCTTACGTGGATGAACCTCTCTGTAACGCGTGGCGCAGCGGTGCAGGAACCAGTTTTCACAGGGGATGGAATGGCGTAACGGCTAACGGTATAATCAATCCCTCGCATCCAATCTGAGCAAATGAATTGCAGCAATTATCCAGTGCACTCCAGCGAACTCATTCAAATTTGAAAACCAACCCAGGAGAACAAATTTGATGTCGTCAAGATTTGACAGTGTTCAGCACCTCCAATCTCGCGGCGGCCAGTTTGCCCTCACTTCCAATAATCGAGATCATCGAACCAAAAGACCATGCTCTACCCTACAATTGTGTTTCAATTAGAATCAATCCGTCTTTCGGCTATTTCCAGATACAAGAGGAGGGTCCTCGGTCATTCCGCTATATTCCCAGCCTTGGCGGGTATCGTGGTCGACACATGTCTCAGGACCAGCCAGCTGGATGAATGCCGTCTCAGTCCAAAACCATGAATAATGCCTAAAAGTCTGCACGCTATGACATTATACCCTAATAGAACCCAGGTTTAATGGATTTTAGTGAATCTACCGCCATCTTGAAGATGTCCCGTGCATTAAGAATCATGATACGCTGGCCTCATGATGCGAACTCAACCATCTCCAGTAACGAGATGTCTCAACTACGCATCCCATGATCAATTACCAACCACCCTGTAACTTGTACTTCGATAGAAAGATCCATTCTGTGAGGTTACTGTGACATTGACATCTTTTCCGGTTGTTGTTCAGACTGATTGCACCCTTCCCATACAGCGACTCGTTCTAGGCCGCCGCTAATTCGAACCCGCAATCCTCCCTAGTTCTCGACGCACCGCTAACTTGGCACGCCCAAATCAATATTTCCAGAACAAAAAATGTATAAAAATAATCGGAAGCCTCACTGTTTACCATGCATCTTCATTCTCATCACAAACTTACTTAACTACAACACCACGGCCGCCAAGGCTTTCTTTTGTCTCCTTCATCAAACCTACTCTCTACTCTCCTTTTTTCCAACATGAAGCTTTTCAACACCTTCGCTACAACTCTGGGTCTAGCTGGTCTAGCCCAAGCCCACATGGAGATGACTTATCCTCCGCCCTTCAAGAGCAAATACAACCCCAACGCCGGTTGGGATATCGACTACAGCATGACTTCTCCTCTCAATGGAGATGGAAGCAATTTCCCCTGCAAGGGATATCAAAGTCTTCTGGGCACCCAGGCTGGTGCTCCAACTGTCACTTGGCAAGCTGGTAACTCCTACAGCATTACCGTCGCTGGAGGTGCTCCCCACGGTGGAGGAAGTTGCCAGGCCTCACTCTCTTTTGATGGCGCAAAGACTTGGACTGTCATCCAGTCTTGGATCGGTAACTGTCCCCAGTCGCCAACATCCAACTTTCAATTTACACTCCCTGTCGACACACCCGGCGGAAATGCCCTCTTTGCATGGACCTGGTTCAACAGGATCGGAAATCGCGAGATGTACATGAACTGTGCATCCATTACTGTCAAGGCCGGACAAGGCACGCCCAAGACACCTCTGAACAAGCGACCAGCTATGTTCGCCGCCAATGTCGGAAATGGATGCGGAACGAGTGAAATGGTGGATCTCATGTTTCCTAACCCTGGTCCCGATGTTTCTATGGATTCTACCAACACTGGGCCGCCGGTCGGCAAGTGTCCAGCTGGCCCTGGAGCTCAAATCCCATCCCCGACCAAAACTACAACTACCAAGACGACTACTACCAAGCCGCCAGTCAAGAGCACAATGTAAGCCGCTTTGAATGTTTGTATGACTCTGCTAACTTGCCATAGCCCCGGTGGTGTTTTCATCACTGCCACTAATCCAACCACGAAGAAGACGACTCTCAAGCCAACGACTCGCAAGACAAGCACCACGACGTCCATCAAGCCTGCACCAACCAAACCGGCCGCTGGTATCATTACTCCCGGTACGGCATGCAAGCCTGAAGGATACTGGAACTGCATCAAGACCGGAACGGCTTTCCAGCGATGTGCATCAGGTACTTGGTCGGTGGCGATGGCTGTTGCGCCTGGCACGAAGTGTAAGCCTGGTCAGAGCATGGAATTTACTATCGAGTATGCTTGATGATTATGATATGGACTGTCTTTGGTTGTAAATGTTTTCCTATGTTTCAGATACCTAATGCAGAGAGTATTTGCGATTAGATAAAGTAGTCACGTTGCAATGAAACCTTTTGAGAATTCCCATTCGTTATAACGGACCAGATGCACCTCGACGCTCCGTATTCCATGAGTCCATGGCTGTGAAAGTGATCAGACCAGTACACAGCAAACTCTCTTTCTTGTCCAAGGCCATGTGCTGCAGTTGAATTGCTGCGGTGTATCCGTATCTGTATATCTTATATAACTTATATGGGTACCTACCTGGGTATAGAAGATGATACTATAGAAAAACAGGGATGCTGCAAAAGTACCTTCCTAATCAAATCAGCCTGAATCCACCATCAATCACATGCTACGAGCCAAGCCTCTATTCCTGGTTTCCTGTAAGTCCCCGTTATCTTCATCATATACTCTGTTTCGACCAGGGCCTTGCGTCATTTTTTTGTTACATGTGCGGGGCTCATAATGGACCGAGTCCACCATTTTCTGAAAACTGCAACCTCCCGCCGCTCCGGATCGCGCGGATCGTGACGCTAAAATCCAATCTTGAACAATCATGGCGGAACCAGTGACTATCATCCAAGAGCCTATTGAGCCTATTTCTCCGAACGAGCGGGCTGAGGAGGACGACGAGTTTGTGACATCCGATTTTGACTCGGCGACTTTGTCTTCTAGTTCGACCAGTTTGAACACAAGTATTTACCAACATGCTTTTGAGAATGGAAGACGAGTGAGTCGGAACCTACATTTGCAACCTTGACTACCGCAAATATGCTAAGACTACGATAGTATCATCAGTACCGCCATGGAACGTAAGAAGCAAGCCAATAAGCGTATCTTGATTTGAGGGCTGACATGTCCAGATATCCAATTCCCAACGACGATGCAGAGCAGAACCGCGATGATATGAAGCACGCCATGATGTTGGAGCTAACCAAGTAAGATCCTATATTCATCATGGAGCGGTTGAGATCCTAACGTCACCAGTGGCAACCTCTTCTTCTCACCCATCGGAGACAATCCCCAGAAGATCATTGATCTAGCAACTGGAACGGGCATCTGGGCCATCGACAGTAAGCGACTCCCTCAACCCCTTGAACCTGACCTGACACTGATCATCCAAGTCGCCGACAAGTTCCCCAGTGCCTCCGTCGTTGGCGTGGATCTCAGTCCCATCCAACCCTCATGGGTCCCCCCAAACCTGAGGTTTCTCGTCGATGACATTGAAGACGAATGGATGCACGGTGGAGAATTCGACTTTGTGCATATGCGTTGCATCAGTCCTTGGTTGAAAGATGAAGTCAAAGTTCTTAGTCGAGCTCACGAGTACGTTCACCGAGCCTGTTCCCTACGAATCTAGTCTTACCGTGATTTAGACACATGAAACCTGGAGCCTGGATCGAGATCCAAGAACTCGATGCCCGCGCCAACTGCGACGACGGTTCTCTACCTGCCGATGCTCCTCTCTCAAAGTTTTTCGACACCGCTGAAGAGGCTGTAGCCAGCTTTGGAATGAAGTTCCGCGCGGGTGAGAACCTACGTGAACCTCTCGAAAAGGCTGGCTTCACCAACGTAACCTGCAAAGTTCTCAAAGTCCCCATCGGAACATGGGCAAAGGTTCATACTCCCATTCACCTGTATCACTGGCATGCTGACTCTCATCAGGATAAGAAACTCCGCCTTGTCGGTCTGTACTTGAAGACTGCCGTGAATGACATGTTTGGAGCCATGGCCGCTAAGCCGCTGCGCAAGGTTTTGGAGCCCGAAGAGATTGACATCTTCCTGGCTGATGCACGAAAGGATTTGAATGATGTGAATATTCATTCTTATGAGAAGTACTACTTTTGGATGGGACAGAAGCCTGAGGCATAGAGGGTGGACAGTCACTTTTAGGTATACAGGACAGGATGATGTTTGCCAGTATTGTTTGTTGTTTGCCAGTATTGTTTGTTTGGTTGTGCTTCTTCTTGTCCTTATTTTTCAGAAAGATGGGCGTCTAGTACACGGATGGCATGGCATGCACTACTTTCAAAACGAACGAGATTATTGAAATAAAGGGAGATAAGTGCTGCTAGATCTTGATATAATCTCGCGGCTTTTAGTTACAAGATTGGGAAAAACAAGTCTCGAGCTCGTGATTGTTCACTTTACCTAAATCATATAACAAAGCAAGGCAGGCAATAACTTATGCAGATAGGTGCGTAGGAAGTGGCTTTTCACAACCAATGGCACTACAAGATTTTGGGAGTTCTGCTGCATGGCTTCTCGGAGTGGTGGTATTGCTTGTCACTATCGTTCTCACCATCGTCATTGGCTTAAGATTAGTGACTATGGTCAGTGCAATTGACAACAAGATCACTATTCATGATCGACTCTACAGAAACTCTTTCGCAAAATTATATTATTCAGCTTTAGCTTAGGGTCTATCCTTGGGAGTCTTGTTTTGTCTTCTTTCCTGGTAGGCATGCTCAGAGATGTAGTGCCGGGAGTCAAGATACTGGGATATGTGATTGCAGCATTCTGTAGCGTGTGGATAGCACTGATGCCAGCTTTTAGTACCCTTCTTGTCGTCGATTATCCGTAGGTGGATGAGAGGAATTGTGTTACCAAGCCCAAGCTCCGAGCTCACCGCAGTTTATCCGAGTATCTGTTACCCCGCAACCTTTCGCGTCAGCGCGTTAGCACAAGATCCTCACCCGCAAAACACCATTGCTCAGTCACTCAGTGAGTGGCCTTGCTTCCAGCATCAACAACATCCCGCAAAAGATCTCATACCGATCATTGTCATGGAGTTCATTTTCAATATCGCAGAGGCTCTCTGCCGCAAGATGCCTCGCGTAAAGAGGCTCCTCCCGCACCTCATGCCAAAAATCACCATTCCCCCAGTCATGCTGGAAAGGATCATTTACGAAATTCGTATGCGGCACCAGCTGTCCCACTGCACGTGGAAACCATGCCTGGAAAAGCTAGAGGCAATGTACTATGACAACACATCCACGAGCATCTGGAAATTACTCCCACTCCTCGAGAAGTCGGTCTTTGAAGATTTGGAAGACATGGGATCCATCGCGCGCCTCCATGAAGCCGCCAAAGACGCCAGCATCCTCCGAGGACCGGCACTGAACGTGCGCGGTTAGTTGCCCTGCACTCTCAGCCGCATGATCGGAATCGACGCCCCTAAGGAGGAAAACGCGGGTACCCAGTGGTGGCCAGAACGTGGAAGAGGACTCGTAATCGCCCTAAAGAACGAGGATCTTTTGATGACCATCGAAGATCTCATCACGGAGTTTGAAGAAGCGCAGAACATCTTCTCTGGTAACGCTGTTGACGAGGATGGTGAGCCCATGGATCAAATCGTTGCCCGCAAAATTCTCTACTGCGACGTGGCTCCAAAGTTGGACAGATTCATTCAGCGGCAACCGAGCGACATCGTTGCGCTCACCATCATGAAATACATTTGTCAAATTCACAGCCTTGTTGATAACGCCGGGCATGGAAAGTACCTGCAGCCGATGCGTGAGTACATGTCTCAGTGGCCAGAGCTGTGCCAGATGGTTGGAATCAATCTTGGTTGAGAGGTTGGATGGAACAGAAGTTGAGTCTTCAGACGAAAGAAGCATATGCATGCATACGATGGAGATTACGGATACGGATGCATGTTCAGGCAGGGTACATGGCTCGAGGATTGATGTAACGCTCTGTCGTTGATTGGCGGGCTGGGGGCTGGCTGGGCTTGTCCGCTTGGCTCGGCTAGATAGGCGATGCGAAGCCGGAAGTTTAGCTCCAACCATGTAACTCTTCTGATGATACTCAACGTTTCTTTCAAGATTAGTGAGAGTGATTGATTGATTGATTGATTGCCCTGTGAAGAGAGAGAGCCAGGGTGCTGTATGTCGCTGCACTGCAAGACAGCTTGTCTCACTCAGCACTCCCTTATTGGCTCACTGGAGAGCAAACAAGACCAAACCGCATCCGTGCTAACCCCTCCTGTGCAATGGATGTCAGATCCGGTCGTGCCCCACAAAGACATGCCTTATCGTATCACTCTCGGGCGTCTTTGGCAAAGTTCCCCTCACCCAGTCCCCTTTTTGTTTGTTGGTTGAGCCATTTCGGATCACCTCGTCACCCGCAACCAGCAACCTCCCTCCCTCCCTTGCTGTTCACGATCCCTCCCACCTCATCCTGCGCTGCGAGTTGGTCACTTCCGTCCGAAATGTCTGATCAGCCTCGTGCTCCTGCTGCTGCTCCAGCTGCGGCCCGATCCGACCTAGTGTCAGCCGTCGATACAGCTCCCGCGCCGCAGCCAGAGCTAGTTCCCGCCGCTGATCCACAGGTCAGAAAGCATATACATATAGCCCCGATACATTCCCATCGCTAACGTTAACCCTGCACAGGGCGATGATGAGAGTGATATCGACTCGGCTGTTGGTGATGATGCGTATGTCCTACTCCTACCAATACATTGCTGATCCCTCGTCTTGGCGCATTGCTGATGAATCCCCCAGAGCAAGCTCCACTGCCTCCATCACATCTAGTATTCTCGAGTACCGCACTATCCAGGGCAGGACATTTCATAGCGACAGGCACCCGACCGAGTACTTTACTCCCAACGATGAGCAGCAATCTGCCTCCATTGACATCAAGTGAGTGACATGCCCAACTACCAACCACATCTTGCTAATATTGCCACCAGCCATCAGGCTCTGACTCTGCTTCTCAACGGAAAACTGTTCCTTGCTCCCATCAAGTCCAACGTGCAGGTAAGTGCATCAACTATTGGTCATATGACCTCGCTACTCACGCCTATCAGAGGGTACTTGATGTAGGAACCGGAACCGGTGAGACTTGCATGCATATCATATGTTGGGACTTAGCTAATCATTCATAGGTATCTGGGCCATGTAAGCCACCTTAACTCCTATCCAGGATCGCCACTCACACATTTAGTGACTTTGCCGACGAGTACCCCGAGGCTGAAGTTACCGGCTCTGACCTCTCACCAATTCAGCCTAGGTAATCCCCATCTGCTCAAGAACCCCCCGTTTCATCTCACTCACACCATTTCCAGCTGGGTCCCCCCGAATGTCAAGTTCGAGATCGACGACGCCACCCTCCGCTGGACATGGGACAACAACACCTTCGACTTCGTCCACATCCGGTACCTCTTCGGTGCCATCAAGGACTGGGCATCCCTCTACAAGGAAGCCTACCGCTGCTGCGCCCCCGACGGCTGGATTCAGTCTGCCGAGGCCGACGTCCACATCCGCAGTGATGACGGCACCACTGATGATCTCGACTGCTTGAAGCTCTGGGCTAAGCTTTTCACTGAGGGTGGCGCCAAGCTTGGAAACCCCTTCTTTGTCCAGGAGAATGATCTTCAGGAGAACGGTATTCAGGCTGCTGGCTTCACTGACATCAAGAGTATTGAGTACAAGGTGAGTCGTGCTTCGATTGGCCGGTCATGATGGCATGTAGCTCACGACGTGCAGTTCCCTATCGGCGGTTGGCCCAAAGACCCTGAGCTCGCCCAAGTCGGAAACTACGTCCGCGCCACTCTTGAGAACGATCTCGAAGGTAAGTTATCCAACCAACGCAAATATCACTCATCACATCTAACATTCTCAGGGTACACCCTCCTCCTCTGGAAGACCATCCTCCAGTGGCCCGAGGACGAGTACCAAGTCTTCCTCATGGAGATGCGCAAGTTCCTTCGCAACCGCAAACTCCACCCCTACATGACCGTGCGATACGTCTACGGTCGCAAGGCAGAGGCTACCTAAGCCACCCTCGCTGTCTTTACGAAGTATGATAGAAAGTGTCACGGGATGGGAGGTCAACAGTCGTTTGCGTTTCAGCATTGGAATGTGTATGGTATGTGAGATAACGTCTATACTTTCATGATGATATACGTACAAATAGTGTTTCCTAGAGTTTTGAGTATTTATTGGATCCAATTTTTACTTTGTCACAATATGTCCGTCTGATACGCGCGCTACTGTATTATGAAAGGGATTCACAGTTATCACATCAACTGGTACTGGATTGTCCATATATTATCATGAATCATTCTTCCAACGCCATTACTTTTGGTACCATAATACTATAACTAGAAATCTCCAATCACTGTACTGCATTATACAGTATGGTCACTGGTCTAAATGACCTCATCTTGTTGCTTCTCGTGTCTCTTCTTCTTCTGGTGGCTCGCAACCGGAAGAAGTTATTGTGTAATCAGATGTACCGATAGGACAGGAATACTGTTGCTGCGAGATATCAACCATGATGGCCATTGGTCTGCTCGGAAACGAAGGCTTGTTATTGGCTAAAACACGCCGACCGAGTCAGATCCTCCAGGCCAGCGGAACCAGGGTACACACGAATGATCAAAATATGGTACTAGTATCCACTAAGCATAAGGACTTTATGAGTGGATGATTCGGATTATTGGGACTCTGGTTGGCTGAGCTAGAATTGGGGATCGGATTTTGGAGCCTGAGTTAGATAAAATTGTGTTTTGAACAGCATTCATGAATTATACCATACTATTCATATTCTCATAGCCTCGCTGCAGATTCGATAGCAACATCGCGTGCTTCAAAAAAAGATCCAAATAAAAACACACTGATTAAACTTTCAACGGCTCTGGTAAGCCCTTTTGCACAGGTTGGATGATGCATTCTGTGATACAATATTCATGACAATATAAGATATCTCCGGTGATTCATACCGAACTGGACCAAAATATCAGCACTAGACGCTTATCGGGTGTATGAGTCTAGTCTTGGATGTCCTTCAGCGGCACAGGATAACTTTGCTGGCACCGTCAACTTCGCACTATGTCCAAGGTGTTTATCTCGACCCACTGCATGAACATCTTGCAGTTACATCAACCATATAAAATCCACCTCAATTCCACATATCATGAATTATCTTTTACATCATGAACTTTTCAATTAAAGCTTCTCTACCCTCTTGCTCACCGTCTCATCTATACACTGAGCATTTCACTTTTGCATCTCAAGCCCATTACTCTTTACCATGAGGCACAACACCCTTTTCATGTCGTCCGATGAGTCGGAGCGTGTACGAAACACAGTCCAAGACCGGGAAAGACAACGTGGACAGCAAAAAGGCCAGTTGAGAACACCAGTGGACCCTGCGGCTCTTATTGAGCAGGCAGTCTCTACCTCTCTGATGCAGGATCTCTCATCCGCAGCTTTTGGTTTGGGGCAGCCGGCGAAGGGTAGAGAGACGATGGTGGCATATGATGTTGGCAACCCATACCCTCCTTGCACCATGAGTCTATCAGATCTAAAGCCTATGAGAATCACGGACCTGCGAATGGAGACGCATCACCGAGGCTATTTCCTTTCCTTGCGTCGTGTTTCCCCTGTCGCTGTATTGCAAGCGACTTCGTGGGCAGTTGTTCAGGGGCAATCAAGCGGTGAGATCGAACGGTTGGAGACATTTCTTCATACATCTCAATATGGTGGCAATGTCCTTGATATGGCCTCTGAGATGGTAGTCAAGGAGCCATACTACACCGTCAACAACCAAGGGGAGCGTACCATTCGAATAGACCATCCATCAGATCTCGTAGTTACTTCAATGAGTGAGAACCCCGAGTCTTGGCGGCAAAGGGAGTTCTTTACAGAACAGCAGAAGATGCTGTCAGCGGAGTCGTACAAGAAGAAAGGAAACGACGCTCTTCTCAAGAAGAAAAACCACGCTCAGGCGTACTTTTACTACACAGAGGGTCTGAAGTTCCTCTCAGATGAGGATCCTAAAAAGACTCTACGCAACGATCTACATCGAAACCGATCTCATGTCAACCTCCAACTTCGAAGGTTTGATGAAGCGTTGTCGGATGCTTTGTCATCCATCACGAATGGCCAGAGTGACGAGCTCAAGAGCCTTGATGCCAAGGCATACAACCGAGCGGGCTTGGCTGCGTATGCCCAACGCAACTTCCTGGCGGCCAAACAGTACTTCGAGCGTCAGGGAAAGCTCCAGCCCGAAGATCAGTCTCCGAAGCTAAATCTACGCAAGGTTGAAATGAGGCTTCGAGAGGCGGCTGATGGTACCTACAACATGAGCAGAATCGTCAGCAGTCTGTCCAAGACTGAAGGCAGACCAGATGTAGCATCCTTTAACGGCCCAACTGAGATCAAGCATAGCCCTGGAGCTGGTCGCGGCCTCTTTGCAACACGAGATATTCTACCAAACGAGATGATCATGTGCGAAAAAGCATTCTGTGTTGCATGGAGTCACGAGTCGGAAACTTTCAGCGCACTTGCGTGTGATATCCGAGAAGACACAGCGATCAAAGTCTTCCCCGCCGGACTACATAAGGCAGTTGTAAAGGAACTGCTCAACAACCCGTCTCAAGTTGAGAGGGTCTTGAGCCTTTCTGGTAACTACACAGGACTGGGAGACAAACTCCAAGAAGTCGACGGCATGCCCATAATCGACACGTTTCAAGTTCACGACATTATCCAAAAGAATACTTTCGGATTGGGTCAACAAACAGAAGATGAAGACGTTAGCAACGCCAGCACTGGTCTCTGGATCAGAGCATCACACATCAACCACTCCTGTATCCCCAATACCAAGAAGGACTTTGTTGGCGATGTTATTATCCTCCGCGCCACACGAAGAATCGCCGCTGGGGAAGAGCTTACACATAGCTATGACGAGTCGAGTGATTATGAAGCACGAAAAGCAACTATCCAAAGGACTTGGGACTTTGAATGTCGATGCCAGCTTTGTCTGGTGGAAATGACAGAGGGCGAGGATCTTCGCAGGAAGAGACGCGAGGCTGAGGAAAAAGCAATTCAATTTGCAGAGTCAAACGATCCAGCTGGTGCGAGTAGAATTCTGGTGAGAAGAGGAAAGATGCTTCGTCAGACGATCAATGAGACGTACAATGAGAAGAAGTATAAAGGGCTTCCGCGGAGGGGGCTTTCCGCGATAGACGAGTGGCTTCGGTTGGCCAATGCTGCCTAGGTAGGACACCCTCAAGAAATGCAAGACACCATTAGTTGCCCGAGTTATGGCATTTTGTAAAGATGTCCTAATCTGAAGCAACATACGCGTTTGTGCTCAGCCTTGCATGCATGGTAACCAAGACTCCATCAAGAACGCGTCATCAGACAGACGTTATAGGGCACTCTGAAAGGTGTGTGATTGGATTGATTTCCAAGTAGGTGTGATTGTCGTATAATGACTGGCACATGATCTCTTCCAGGATGGTGAGCCGATTATGAGATGAGTTTAAGGGTTGGCAGCCCGTAAGCAATCTGAAGCACTCGAAAGGGTTTCCTAAAATGGCCTCATCCTTCGGATCAATCCTGCGGTGGTTACTCCAAATTGGGTTGTGCCAAGACGCTGATAATGAGGGGCGCGAGGCATTTGTAGGGCGTTTTGAAGGAGTTGTTCCTGGGATAGTTTTTTTAACAGAGGTAGAAGTTCAATGGGAGATTGATTAGAAACATCAAGAAAGCATCAGTAGCAAAGACAATCGATGTTGATGAAGTACTGATGGACAACATATGTTGAACAAAGACCATAATTGATCACCAAAGAACAATATCATTAAGCTCAGCAGAGTTCACTTATAGGGCTGTTAGTGCCCAAACGCCCCAAACGCTACGCTACGCCAAGCCACGCACCCATGTGCCAGCCCATGTCAACGTGCGTCACCAACTCCAACTTCTTTGAGCATCGCGGTTCATCCCATTCAGATTCGGCCTTGGCTCCCTCCCCTCATTATATATCATCTGATCTATATCCTAAATGTCTCATCTACCATCAACAAGATCAACATCCAACATTTTCAGCCATGGCCGAATCCTCAGGAGTATCTACCAGCGCCCTCATCTGTCACTGCCAGTCCATCTCCAGACGCGTTCACGCCAGCGCAACCGCCGCAAACAAATTAGCTCAACAAATCGACGGACATGAACGGCATGTTATGCAGCTCAAGATATTATCTTCAGGGCTGGACCAACTGAAACTCAATGTCACGACTCTGGAAGATGCACTCGAGACCAAACCTATGAGCAATCGGTGGCGCGATATTCTTGGCTCTCTGCTTGCTGCTTATGAGACTGCAGTTGAGGTTCTACGTATGCAGTTGGCCAGTTTACAGCCCCTTCGTTTCGTTGAATCGGAACCCGAGTCTTTACTGGCTCATGGGAACTGTACTATAGTCTACAACCAACTTTGCAGTTTTATCACTGACCTCCTCAAGTAAGTTATCCATCCTGGGTAGAAGCCCATAAACTCATGGGGAAATAGACAAGAGCGGTACCGTCAAGATGCATCTCTTAATTTGCCAGAGACAAAGGACATGATCAGTCTAGCTGAGGGTGCGGTGCGTGCCGCTACTAATACGAGAGTTGACAAACCGGAATGCGATACTTCTTTGGTCTCTGTACAGGCTAGCAGCGAACAAGTCCCTGTCGCAGTCACCAGCGATGAACCTCCGCCATACTCAACACCGAACGAACCAACTCCCTCTGCACCAACGCCCGCCGCACCATCCTCCGTCCCTTTAAGCCCCGTGAACAACCCCCAGCGTTCCAAAGGCTTCTCGTTTTTCAAAGCCCTAACTTCTGGTCTCCGCAAACCAGATCCCTTGGTCTCAACCCTCTGTCAAGCAGCCATTCAAGGTGATGAGCAACAAGTCTCGGGCCTCATCTCCCAATCCGTAAATGTCAACGGCCGCAATGAAGATGGCGATACACCACTCAAGTGTGCCATGAGATACGACCAAGTAGAAACCACTCGTCTTCTTCTACAGGCCGGAGCAAGAACTTCCAGGCTGCCGCCTCTATTCCAGGCTGCTTCCATGGGAAGTTTGAAGGTCGCGACGATGCTGATCGAATCTGGCGAGAGTGTACACAGCGGGGCTAAACCTGGCCACTCTTATTTCGCTGATGTTGTCATGAAAGGCAACATGGACGGTATCAAATTTTTGCTTGAACATGGAGCCCCTGTCCAAACCGTAACTGCAGGGGGCGAGGATCTCATAGTCTACGCTGTCAAGGTGAAGAATGTCGAGCTTGTCCGTCTTCTTCTCGACTACGGAGCCGACCCCAATGCCGAAAATGCTCTCAAGCAGTCCATTCTTTACATGGCTATCCAGAGCGCCAACGCCGATATAGTCGGCCTTCTCTTCGACAGAGGTGCAAGTGCCAAACCGGCTAATATACTGGGCACGACCATTCTCGAGGCAACGATTGGAATGAAGCGATTCGAAATCGTCAGGAAACTTCTCGACGGTGGCGCTGATGCTTCTGGTACGGATATGTATCACCAGCCTATTCTCATCAAGGTCATCAGAGATCCATTCTTGAACAACGACGAGAAGGTTGAGGTGTTGCGAATGCTGATGGACAAGGGTGCTAGCCCTGATACTGTCGACATCATCTTCGGTCTGCCCGCCATCTGCCACGCTGTCGAGATGCCCAGTACACCGGTGGTAGAAGAGATGCTCAGTCGTGCCGTGAACACAAAAGTGCGCATGATCTCAGGCCAGACACTACTAACATACTCCATCGACGTCAACCGCCAAAACACGCTCAGAGCGCTATTATCTCGAGGTCTTGACGTGAACGAGGTTGATGGGCTGAACAGAACGCCTCTGATGTTAGCCCTGCTGAGGCTCGACTTCAACTTGACCAAGATGCTGGTGGACTATGGGGCTGATCCAGCGGCCAAGGAGAATGAGGAAGCTGTCAAGTTCATCAAGGCTGTGAGTCGTAATGACATATTGGGCCTTCTTGAGACAAGGGGAGCTGCGGCATTTGCTTCGACAACGATGGAAAGCCCCAGAGTATCTCCAAGTAGTGCGCCAGTACCTGCATCTGAAGTTCCGCCGCCTTCGTATGAGCGAGCTGCTGGAAAGTTCTAGATGGCAATATTTTAGTACTGATGGAAGAAACCTGAGCCAGAGGGTTGTTTCGATGGCTATGTGTTCAGTCATCCCCCTGTTTAAAGAATTGCAAGTTAGATACCAAGCTACCTTTTTAGCTCTCAATAAAAGGTCAAACCATTGCAGACTCTTCTGGCTTCAAAAAGCACATTTTGTGACTATGACGACGAGGCACAGTCAGATTTGATGACATAACGTCGGCATAGTTCGGCATCATCGACTTTGGAGACGAAACCTCACAAACCGCCGGCCTGAGGTAGTCCCCGATTACCCCTCAAACGACGTCCTCAGGTTGATAGTCTTGATTAGAAATACAACACTATTATTTACTATTTATTGACCGCCAATTCTTACAATTTTCTCTATTTGTCTTTACAATCATCTCTTTCGATCTCTGAGCAATTCAGCCTTTGGTCTCTCTTCAACTGCCATTTTCATCATCATGAACCACAACGAAGTCTTTCACAATGGATGGACTGCTGTCCCAGTCGATGCTGGTAAGATTTTTCATGATGGGCCTTATATCAACGAGCCCGAGTATCTCAATGCTCAAAACATCCAATTTCCGACCCATGACCCTCCCGTCAAGAAGACTCAGCAACATGCCGAGGAGAAGCTGTTGAAGCAAACCTACAACCACTCCATGAGGGTTTACTATTGGTGTAAGTGAACGTGCATCATCGGTGTCATGTGCACATATATGTTGACATTTTATTTTCGCCAGCGACCGTTATTCTGAGACAGCAGTTTCCCGAGCATGCTGGTACTCTCTCGCCTTCAACACTAGCCTTGACATGCCTCCTTCACGACATCGGCACTACCGACGAGAACATGTCCTCAACCCGCCTCTCGTTCGAGTTCCAAGGCGCCATCCAAGCTCTCCATCTCTTGCAGGGTTTCGGCTCCACCAAAGACCAAGCCGAAGCTGTATGCGAGACCATCATCCGCCATCAAGACCTCGGAACAGAGGGAAACATCACATTTCTTGGTCAGCTCATCCAATTGGCCACTATCTACGACAATGTCGGTGAGCACCCTTCCGTCCATGATTTCGGCAAGATCATCCATGAGAAAACCCGCGAGGAAGTCAACGGAATGTTCCCCCGTGAGGGATGGCTGGGATGCTTTGCAGCTACCATTCGTAAGGAGGAGGAGCTTAAACCATGGTGTCATACTACCCATATTCCCAAGTTTGCTGAGCAGGTTGAGGGTAACCAGCTCCAGAAGCCATATGAGTAAGGAGCATGGGGTGAGGTCACTGGCTTCGATCTTCGGTACTTTATAGTTCTTTAAAGATTCATTTCAGCTGTCTATTATCAATGGTTAACTGAGTTCCGAATGCACGAGTCTGCTTCAACAAGTGCAACGTGATTTGCGTTCTCCAGAGTTCAATCGACACCTGATTAGTACCCAGACACATCGGGCCATTCCGTTTCAATGCCCTCCTTGATAATCATATCCTGAAACTGTTGAAACACTTCCGTCTTTCCCTGTACTTCATGCGGTGATAGCTGGTTGTCTAGGCAGTGGGCTGCCAACAAACCCGCCGCCTCTCCAATATTCCACTCAACAGGATGCAATCTATAACAACCATTTGTAATATGCGTAGTTCCAATGTTCTTTGACGCCGCCAATAGGTTCGGTCTCTCCACTGGGATCAACGCACCCAATGGAATCTCAAAAGGACAGCATGCTACGTCGATGTAGTTATCGCCACCGGTGGACGGGTGTAAATCGATGCGGTACATGCCCACGCCTACACTATCAGGATAATGCACTGCGCCCTTTGCACCTCGAACCTCGAGTGACAGATCTTGCTCGACGATGGTTGTGACAGCCTTTATACGACGAGACTCTCGAACGTACGGTGCCATCGCAAGGCCATGTTCTGTACCCGTGATATCACCTCTCAAGCGAAGTCCGGGATATCCTGTGCCTTTTCCATCGGCTCTGGGGCAGTCTGTCTGGAGGTAGTACAGCATGCTATAAGACAAAGATGCAGCCTCTGCAAGACGCTCTTGGAGTTCGTCCTCGGAGGCGTCAATGATGGGCTTCTCGAAGTAGTCGATCATCGGCCAGTTGACAAGACAAATATCTGAACGATACGCTCCTGCAGTGAAATTGTCCTTGGCCGCAATACGTCGGAATGTCCAGAGATTCATATCCCCTCCCGACTTCCTCTGATCCGAAATCACCAAAGCCGGATCATCGTTCGGGTTGGGTGTAAACTCGCGCTCAACAATCTCAAGCGTTCGTGGATGCGGTGCCTTGAGACCGAGTAACGGCGCCCCCCAAAAGTCAGGATGACATTGTCTCCAGTGATCGTATCTCTCGGGCTTTGGAATCGTATGGTCTTCGCCTTCGATGTGGTCCACAGCAAAACAGATCGAAACAGCCTGAGAGTTCTGAGGCTGGGCTTCCTCTGGCGCACTCGGTTCTCCCGTATCCTTCCGGGACTCAAAGCCCGTCACATAGGCCGTTTTGGTCAGAGGTAGTAGGTCACCCAACTCGGTGGCGTCAATCACATACTTTGCATCGACGGTGAATGTATCTCCCGAATCTAACTTTCGAAACTCGACGGAGCGCACGACCTGCCCGACCAATTCACAAGACACGGCCTTGACTCGCTTCTTGACCACGAGCAAGCCACTGCCTATGAAGGGCATGAGCATCGCTTCAATTACCGCCACCGCAACTCTCGGCTCATGGCAGAGTTTGCTAACATGACCGGCGCCGGGATTCAGCTGCGGTCGTTTTCTCGCCTCTTCAGTGAGAGGATAATTGTCACGATAGTATTGTCGTATGCCATCACGCAGCGCACGATACGAGCGCGTCACGCCGAATTGCTCAACCCAGGTATGCTCATCGGGAGGAACAGCTTGGCTGGTCAATTGGCCGCCTAGCCAATCGTACTCTTCAGTGAGGAGAACGCTGCGACCTCGACGGAGAGCGCCGAGGGCTGCTGCGACGCCGCCTAGACCGCCCCCAGTGACGAGAATGTCTGTTGAGAAAGTGTTTGGTCTGGTTTTGAGATGGGCTGTTTGCCATGAAGTGGCAGATTTGAGTTTGTTGGCGCTGCCGTTGGTCGATGCCTCTGAGGGCTGGGAATGATTGAGCTCGCCCATCGTTGGCTGGTGATGAGCTGCAGTGGGATAGCAAATAACGAAATAAAGTTGAGTCTGAACTATAGAGCAAGCAAACAAATTCTTTGGCTGGAGAGAGGCTTGCTTTAATTCATCTCATCTGCATCCTCCAGCGCAGCCGCTGATCAGCATCATGCTCCCCAATTCATGCATATCTGCGTTTCATGTCACTACCCGAGAGTCCCCGTGAGGGGTTACCACCAACATCACATCGCGTTATGCACGTGGACGCCTCCCATCTCATGACCGACCATTGGACCAACAACTGCCAAGGATTTGCCTGGCAATGTCCCCTCATTTTCGGGAACTTGGATTAATTCTCCCCGATCCTTACACCTCACTCAATCATGGCGCATCAACCAGAGCCCAATGCACGCAAGCGAGCGCGTCAACCCGCGTCCGATCCGCGATATCCCAGGAAGAGGAGTCTTAAAGCGTGTCATGTATGCAGAGCACGGAAGACAAAGTGTGATAATGTACAGCCGACCTGTGGATTCTGCGCGTCGTTGAATATCCCGTGTTCATATGATAATACCGAGAAGGATCATTCTACGTAGGCTCTATCTCTGTTTTGCCGTTGCATGCTAATACGGATGATAGATTCGACCCAGCTAGCCTTGAGATCCTTCGGCAATTGGGACAAATTATTACTTCTCAGGATGAGCTTACCCGGACTGTTCGCTCAATTGCCGCGTCTCAATCACACGCTGCTTCAACAATAGATGCGCATGGTCTACACGTCGCTGATGGTTTGAGCTGGGATACAACTGTCCAGGAACATCAACTACCGTGCATCGACTTGTTTGGGGCACAATCAGATTCAGCTTCAACAACCCCAGCGGCATCTGCAAGTGTCGCTGCAGTTCGATGGTTTGGCATTCTCGCCAATGATACTGAAGCCTTCCCAGAAGCAGATGCCGGTCTTGATGGTGAGCTTCTCGCCTCACCCGATGGTCAAGCTGATAGCGATATCACGCCCTTGCAGAAGGCAACAAGAATCATAGATACCCAGCCTGATTTATCCGATGAAGTCGATTGCCAGGTAGCAACCGCTTCCGAAGAGAGCCTATGGCAAGCAGCAGAAAGTATATCACTTCTCGATCGAGAACAAACCTTGTTTCAGAATTTCCTGCATCGCATCTGTTCATGGGTAAGCAACGAATGAACCAACTCTGCTCTGCATGGAAAGCCATACTGATACTCAGAACAGCTCGATTTGTTTGATCCTGCTCGGACCTTCTCCACGCGAGTTCCCCATCTGGCAGTTCGCAATGCAGGTCTTCTCAATGCCATCCTGGCACTCTCATGCTACCACCAATCCCTCGATGAAACAATACCCTCCAATCAAAGGCCAGATCAAAACAGCGCGTTGCAATACTACTACCAAACCCTTCACTATGTTCAGAAGGCTATGCGCTACTCGACGTATCAGAATAGCCAGGAACTGATGGCAACGACGCTCATGGTATCAACCTACGAGATGCTTCGGGGATCGCGGAAGGACTGGCAGCAGCATCTCCAGGGAGTGTTCTGGATACTGCGGTCTCGTCAGATTGAAGTGGAAACATCAAGTCTTGAGAGTACTACCTGGTGGGCGTGGCTACGACAGGACATCTGGGTGGCCTTTCGTGAGAAGCGTAGGACGTATAGTACATGGATGCCGAAAAAGGAATATGAGGACTTGGATAGTCATGAGCTCGCCTCGCGTGCTGTGTGGATTATGGCACAGGTTATCAATTTTTGTGCCGTCGAATCATCCACAGAAACAGAAGGGAATTTAGCCGGGAGGATGAGTTGGGCAAAGTCACTGAGGAAGATGTTAGATGACTGGCATTCTCATCTTACAGTCGAGTTCTCAGCTCTACCAACCATGGGTCGTCAAGAAAGCGAAGTGTTTCAACCGCATCTGATTCATCCTCAATGTTTTGGCAAGCATCATAGATCCGTTAGAAAGCGCTGAGCTGACTGGAAGACAGGGCTTGCTGTACAACTCCATCACTGTTCCCGAATTCTCATCGCCGCCCATGAACCGCATCTCGACGGCATCCAAGGTCTCTTAAAGCGACAAAAGGATATACAAGCGAGTGTTAAGATGGTATGTGGTATCGGCATGACACTTACAGAGGACGCATCAAGTATGGTATCCTCTCAGTGTCTCTTCATCGGTAAGACCCCCATTTCCGAGGTTTCGTCCTTCTTACTGAGATTTCAGCTGGAATGTTTATGCAAAACCCAAGAGAAAGAGATAGTGTTGTACAAATGCTGGATGCATGTCAGAAGAGATGCGGTTGGCCGACACCTTCGCTTAGGTCAGAGCTGGAACAGATTTGGGAGAATCCCGACGCTCTTTGGGATGGGCAGCATCAATAATGCAGCCTGATTTGATTATCTGACTAAGGATCTCTTAAGACAGTGGCCATTATGTATACCATATGTAATGATATATAATGATCTTATTATCTTGGCTCTTGATGCTTACTCGTATTGATACCTGGGCAGAGCTCATTGTCAGCCCCCAGTATGCATAAATCTCCAAAGCACAACATAGGGCAACCAATAGCAGCCACGTTTCATGCCTACAGCGCTCAGATTTCCCTATTCTGATACATCGGCCTCTACCCGACAGTCCCCGAAGACTCTCGCCAAGGCAATCATCGAATCATGCGCCCCGAGACTCCCCGCAAGTGATCACTACCCCAGGCCATGATCTACACCCCGCATTTGCCTTCCCGCTCCGAAGACTAGAACAAGGAGGGTGTCAGCCATGCTCCACTACTTATATCATGCGGCTCTCGTAAGCTTAATTCTATTCTTTCATCTTCTGTCCAAGTGAGTGAGTCAAGTTCAGAGTATCGCAAAAATGACGATACATGGCATGTTTCGGCGCATTGTGCGCAATGATGCTATTCATGTTGATCCGCCTGAGATTTACAACTGGCGAGTTATCGCTTTGACGGCTTCGGTAGGATATCACTCTTTTCTTTTTAATTTGATTCTATATGCTAACATTCACAGGCATGTTTCGCCGGAGCACTTTTCGGAGTCGATGCTGGGATCATTGGTGGTGTTCTCGAAATGCCAGACTTCAAACGGCTCGTCACTCCATGCTGCACCGAAAGTGAAATACTAACGCGCTCAACAGAGAATTCGGCCTTCCCCCTCAACCGGACAAAAGATCTGCTGATCTTGCAGGCAATCTCGTCACTACAATGCAAGCTGGTGCTATCGCGGGTGCTCTAGTGTCGAGCCCATTCGCTGATAGCAAGGGACGAAAGCCGGCGCTGATTTTGGTTGCTATCACTGGATTTATCGGTGGGATGATGCAGGCGTTTTCGTATGGCCATTTCCCAGTGTTTTACATTGGGCGGTAAGCTCGACCATTTCAGAGAGACATACATGATAACTCACGGAGATACAGATTTGTCGAAGGCATTGGCCTTGGAGCAGGAACCATGCTCGCACCTACATACGTCTCGGAGAACTCTCCCCGTGCTATTCGAGGATTTCTAGTCGGGTTCTTCCAACTCCTCCTCGTTCTCGGTGGCATGACAGCCTACTTCATCAACTACGGCTCCCTCCTTCACCTCCCCGGCAAAGCAACCTGGATGGTCCCCCTCGGATGCCAATCCATCTGTCCAGCCCTTTTGTTCTTCAGCATGCTCTTCTGTCCAGAATCGCCACGATGGCTAGCTTCTAGAGATGAGTGGGAGAAGGCCGGCGCAGTCTTGTCAGATGTGCGAAAACTTCCGGTGGATCATGCGTACATCCAACAGGAGCTGCTTGAGCTGCGGACGCAGATCAGTCAAGAACGGGAGATTATGCAGGATACGGGGTTCTGGGCACTTCAGAAAGAATGCTGGGCTCTGCCATGGAATAGGAAGCGTGCTCTTTTGACGGTGGCTATCGTGACTCTCGGGCAATGGACAGGCGTAAGTCATGCCCGTGTTATTTTGATTGGCAGCTGCTAACCCGGGATAGACTGGTGCTATCAACTACTACGCCCCAACGGCAAGTCCACTCCGAGCCGTGATGGCCAAGCAAAGCCATACTAATCGGGCTGTTATTAGATCTTCAAGGGCCTGGGACTAGGCACCACCACCACGGCTTTGTTCGCTCAGGGGGTAAGTCATATCTGTCAGATCTTCTGATAGCCGTAACTAACAACTTTAGATATACGGTGTTGTAAAAGTCGTCACTTGTCTGATCTTCATCTTCTTCCTAGCCGACTCCCTTGGTCGTCGCAAGTCATTTATGGTTGGCGGCGCAATCCAGGCATTCTGCATGTTCTTTGTCGGCTTTGTAAGTTACCCTGCCAGCATGTCGTTGGACCATATTCTAACGGTAGAAGTACCTTCGGTTCGGTCCTAAGCCTAAAGAGGGTGATCATCCTCCTCCAGCCGGCATCGCTGCCTTGGCCATGATATACATCTTTGCTGCAGCTTTCAACATGAGCTGGGGACCTGTTTGTAAGCTCACCATGCTTTTCTGTTACAATACACATTCATGTACTGACTGACGGTGATAGCGTGGATCTACGTGTCCGAAATTCCAACAAATCGGCTACGCGCATATAACGTGGCTCTCGCGTCATTCACTCACTGGGTTCACAATCTGGCGGTATCAAAGTCTACTCCGGTGATGCTATTGCACGATCCATACCGAGCGTACTTTATATTTGGATCGTTCAATTTGTTCATGGCGATTGCAGCATACTGGATTCCAGAGACTAAGGGTGTAAGTTATTTCTTGCCCGGTAGATTCACAAAATCAAATTTTGACGTGGTATCACAGATCTCTTTGGAACGCATGGATGAAGTTTTCGGAGTTGCAGACTTTTCTAACGTCGAAGACGTGGGCATTGCGGCGAGGCGGGCCAAGAGGATTGATGATGAGGACGTGGAGGATGTACAGGCTCCTAACAATAACAAGTCCTGAGAAAGAAGGAAAGAAAGAAAGGGGTCAAGGTTGTCGCTGAATGGTGGATTATGATTATCCTATGTATGTATCCTGCGGGTTCAATAAATGATAGCATTGACTGTCATTTAACGTTATCACTTAGCAGCAGTGGCCACTGACTGGTGGGTCTCCCTTGTAATAATATGCGAAACGCGGCTCCTTTGTCCTGAAACGTGGTCTAGATGGTTTGTAACAGTTGGTGGGTGAAGCCGTTTATCCGACATGATTGCGACGACTGTTTGCCGTGTATCCGTAAGGTATCCATGGATGGATCGTTCCAGATACTTTCTCCACAATTGGCCGAGATGCCGGATCAACAAATGACGACTTGATTGTTTGTTGATTCATTCAATCAAACCTGCAGGCTCCAGAATTTTATTTGTAAATTAAATCCCCAGTCTTTTTTTTCGCTTCCAAGTTTTTTGGTATCAGCGGGTCAACCAAGAAGCTACAGAGTAGACTATATGTACTATGACTACAGTCTAACAGCTGGGTAACGATCTCCGTTATAGCGATGCCCCACTTCACGCCCCCCTTTAAGTACCTTTTTCTCTACTTTTGCATATGTTAGTGCAGAAAAGTAACTTCCTTTTTATAACGATTTTCAAAGCAATTTCAGCAGCCTCACTCCCCTATTTATAGTGACCTACAGGGGCTCTGGTGTGTATATAGGCCAGGCTACCCCCCTTTACCTGCTTATCAGCTTAACAAAAGTGGGCTCTAATGCTTATCGTAACGATAAATGGGGCAAAGTCGCGTTATAACGATCCAACCCTCTTGCAAGACCCACATCGTTACAGCGCTGTTTGACTGTACTAGAGTATTATTCCAGACTACGGCATTCGAGAATCGAGATGAGGTTGTCGTATTCCCCATCTACCGCTCGTAAAACCCCTCGGCTAAACCTGTTTCGGTAGTTAAATGACGCGGCGCCACGGCACTAATTCTGCCGATCATCTCACGCGACGTATTGCCCACTTCAGAAATTTATCCAAGTTACCTGTCGCAAACACTGACTGACTGACTGACGGACGGTATGTACGTAACAAGTAGTTAATGTGGTATCTCATATTATCTGACAAATAAAAAAAGAATATGTACTGATCTAATCCCCAACGCCTATGTATATATCCGATATGCCCCACCGTCAACGCTATGCTATGCGTGAATGCCCTGTCTATAATATCTGTATTCCGCTGAAGCCCCTTGGCACAAGTAATGATCTGCAACAAGATCCCTGGCACGAATATCCATCCACCCAGCAGCCGCATCCTTGATTCCAAAGCCCAGCCAAATCTCGTCATCCAAATATCCATGGTTGGACGGCGGAAACTCGGTCTGGTTGGTGTAGTACGACATGGAACCCGTCCATGAGTATGTGCCGTCTGCTTCACCGTGGTACGTGAACTTTTTGCTCACGCTGATCATTCGATATGGAGCTGTTGCTTCGTACACGGCTATTCGGCGATCGTACCACGAAAACGGCGACAACGGTGGGTCGAGACGGTGCTGTACCATGCCCATCATGATCGTGTTCTGCTCATCGGGCTTGCATGCTCCTCTGTTGCAGAGCGTGAGGCTTAGCATAGGCGTGCTCTGGTGCACATGCGTATCATCGATCCAGGCATCATTTATACACGTCTGACTCTTGCCGTGCCAAGTCTTGCCACCTTTAGCAGTAACTGGATATGGTTCCTCGATGGCCGTCTGCTGATCCTTGGGGCTGACAATGAGCTCGACACTCTTGTCGTGGGACTTGTAGCGGTATAATTGGCCGGGCTCTACCATGACAAGAAGTTCAGATTCGGGCGCGAAGGGAGATTGTACAAGTGCCCAATTCTTCTCGCGCTGGAATTTAGGATGTGTTTCCATGCCAGGTGTTGGGTCGCGGAAAAGACCTGTTGGTGAGGCGAAGCGAATAGGTGGTAGACGCTGCGAATAATCGGGGCCGAGGGCTTGTTCGAGTTCGGGCACAGCGGCGCGGACATCGATGAGGAATTGCCCTTGACAGAGAGTCTCATCGTTGACTTGATGCGTAAAGATAAGAAGCGGTTCGCCGGTGCGAGTCCAAAATAGCTTCATGTCCTCCGGGCCAATGTATTTGTCCATATCAGGCTGCCGTTTACAGTGATGTTCAGGATCGCCAAAGTCCTCGAGAAGTAGTCTAGACCATTTGCCCGACTTCAGGCCCGGTCGGCCGAGCTTGTTGTAGGTGAGGTTTGCAAAGAATGCGACTTGGCGAGCTTGCTGGTACGTCCTGTCTTTTATCTTTTTCTTGATGTGTTTTGTGCGCGCGATGATGAGAAAGTCGTGACTGCTGTTGGCATTGCGAGGGAGTTCGAGGATGGTTGGGTTCATGATCTGAAAGCCTGTCTGTTTTGCGTCGATCAGATTGCGGAAGCCCATGTTATTTCGTAGACTGGTGAGCATGTGATAATCGAGATGTTGGTTAGGAGATTCATCGTTGTCGCGGTTGAGGAATAAATCGTAGTAATCGTCTTGGACAGTGTCTTGCTGCTCGTCTTTTTTAGGCGGTGCTGAAGATTTAGGCCGTGGTGGCTGTCGATGAGGCTGCAGCTCCCCCTGCTCGTAAAATACTGGCCGTTCTTGAACTGGTGTAATCGCTAATCCATCTGAAAATTTTATACGGAAGGCTGTTAATATAACGAGGCAGACCGACGTGATGGCCACGAAGGTGAGCAAGCCTCGCAGGAGGTTATTGTGAGACCGCATGGTCTTCATAGGAACAGAACCCAAGGAAAAAAAGAGTACAAAGAAAGCAGCAGCATACCCGCATGCAACGAGCGGCCATAGCTTGAATGATATAGTGGTCCAGTTTTTCTTATACGGGTCCCCCTAATCTACTTCGTATCCTTTATGTCATAGGCACCCCCCGTATCAAGCTTTTGCCAAGCATGTCAGTCGTTTGCTCCCTGGCACCATCCGATCTAACCGGTGGCCGTGGGGCAACAACACTGGCCAACCCTGCGACTGGACCCCTCGTAAAACGTGAAACCGTAACCTGATGGGCCAAGCCGATCATTTATCTGGAACATGATTCATTGAAACTGCGTGATCCCTGCGTCAATCGCTGGCGGTTGTACGGATACAGTACAGAACCATTGGCGCTGAGGCTGGAGCGCTGAGCGTAAACGCCGGTAAATGAACAAGCCATTGGCTGGAACATGGGTACTGTTTATTGTCCGTTAGAACATGACGGGGCATAAAAGTCAAAGTGGGAGCTGAGAGACGATTGAATTCGAGGTCCACCGCACGTTCCCTATGCGAGTCAGCAAGCCGCGCAAGCTACACCTTCATTCGGCACCGTCATCCGCGCGATACTGAAGTCTGAGGGGAGCCCCCATGCAAATCATCAAAACCAACCCAAATTCAAATGCCGACTTGCCGTAGCATTCATTGTGATGTGGTGTTTAGACGGAGCACGTTTACGTTACAACGCCCCTGATTGCAGGAAACAGAAATGTCACACAATACGCCTGGTGAGACCATCTCCTGAAACTGATGTTCCTTTTTAGCAAACAGGCTGAGTATTGTGACATTGGCAAGACGCAATGCGCCTATTCCTTGGCAACACACGATTTGTACATGCTAAGTGAGATGGAGGTGTCCAGATACGTAAATTTTCATGTTGGACAAGACGACACGGCCAGCCTAATATTGCGCTGTATTGAAAAACGCCAACATGTGGAAATAACCTGCGGCAATTAACCAGTCCATGAATAGCACTGCCCCAAAGCCTGATAATTTCCTTCGGTTTGGCAAAATTAAATAAATTTGCGCGACGACGTGACGGGGCTTTCGTTGTTTCTGGAACTTGCCAAGTCGCCGCCAACTTTCAATAGACTACGGTGGTGTCTCCATGATATGATATCGCGGGTCCGATATTCATGACTTTGCCCTTTTGGTGGCCTTCAGCTGGCGCCATCGTATCACCTGAACGCTAGCTTCCGTTCACTACCTAACTATGAGGACATCGGTTATTTCCATATAGAGGCTGTCAGCCAACTCAACACGCTATCTCAACGCCAGCTGCCGAATTGATTCTTGTGCACCGAGTGACCTTGCTTTTGAATCCAAAAACAGATCAAGGGTTCTTAATTAAGGCTGTCAGATCGTGGCGACAAGGAATAGCTATACGAGAGGGTCAACGCTAGCACCCATTGAGCCGCAACAGCGAACTTATTTTGGCCTCGGCTGATCCGGTGACAGCTGGAGACGACGTGATGCCAAGACTGAGCTAAATTCAATAGCTTAATGGAAATGCGGACGCGAGATACGAGAATTCATCTAAGCCTTTCTTAGAAGAGTGTTATCATCATATCATGACAAAGTCGTCCAAGATAAGCCATCAGGATATTCCAACAGACCAACCTTGCTGATTGTTCGTATCCCAGCATCACGAGTCGGAGAGGGCTGAGAAAATGGTGAGATTAACATGCAAGGCTCGTCTAGATCCAACCATCAGCATCAAGCCATGATATGATAGATAACAGAGGAGCAAGTGCGGAACAAAGGCGGAAAATAGCAAGAATTTCGATTGTGGAAAACCAAATAAAAAAATATCAATAGGCAAAAAGGAGCGGATAATGGTGGGATTAAACCACCAACTTTGGACGAACAGGGAATCGAACCCTGGACCACTCCCAGAAGGAAGACTCTTGGAGAGAACTTGCTAAGGGAGTATTATACCACTAAACCATTCGCCCGCAACGACCGATGATTGGCTGACGGGGATGATGGAAAGCCAAGATATCAAGGCTATATCAGGCATCCGGAGAATTTCCCTCTTGCGCAAGGGAAACTTAATCCTCCACCACAGAAGTCCAGGGTAGTCAATAAATCATGTTAGCAGCACTATGAATAGAGTGTGCCCTATCCCCAATAGTAGCTTCAAATTATCTAGATCGCAATGTTACTTGGTTGCATTTTTTATGGTCCGTGAAGACAATGCATATGCTCAATTAATATATTTACAAACATTTCCAATTATTGAATATCGATACGCACATCAAAGTTATGAAACAGTGTCAATAGATAACACCCTTGAGGATGCAATAAAGTAATAAAACAAGCTTTTCTACATACAAGGATTACCTTGTAGTTTGTATGGCGATCTTAATAGCCATTGATGAGGCTACATATTGCATGACAAGGGCGGAGTAAAAAAGTGAAACAAACTCAAAGTGGTTGCATTCATGACGCGTCACTGTAAACTTTATTTCTGAGTCCCTTAAACCCTCCACGTGGTATCTTCGGTGGACTGAAAACGATGAGATTGGCAAAAATGAAAGCCTCGCAAACGCTCGCAATCGAATATAGGAACAGCCCGATGCGGGGGTCGAACCCGCAACCTTGAGATCGCGTACTCGTAAGAGTCTCACGCTCTACCGATTGAGCTAACCGGGCGTGGCTCTTGATTGATGCTTGTCTCACTTTCAAATCTAGCCCTATGTTACCTACGACGGGGAAAACTGCCAGGTCGGTCTAACTGGAAGACCTTCATCACAACGGTTTGCACTTGAGGGCTCACATATCACCACAACTAAGTGGACATGGTTATATATCAATATTCTTGGTTGTGATTCTCTCACACTAGTCATCTACTAGTCTAAGACCATGCCTAGTTGGTACCAGAGGCCCAGACAGCCTCATCATCATCCTTATACAAAACCACATTTCCATCGTCCTGCACCGCGAGATAAACAGAGTCACCGTGGTCACTAGTATCGGAAGCCCAGACGGCTTCGTCATCATGGGTGCTGCATATCTGTCAGCCATCACACACGCTCTCAGGAAGAAAAGCACTTACTACAGGACAAAGTTGCCATCGTCTTGGAGATGAATGCCCTTGATATCATCGCGCTGATCTTCTGTGTTCTGCCAAACGCAGTCGCCGTCCCAGTAGATGCAGATCTTGCCGTCTTCTTGCATCTTGAATTCGTTGCTGCCGTTCTCGCTCACGAGGCTGTCGCCTGGGTAGAGCCAGTTGTCGTTGTCAAGTCTGCCCATTTTGAAGGTTGTTGAGGATGCAAAGAAGGGTAGGTTGGGTGAAAGGTTGGATCGTGCAAGAGAGAGTGAGATGAGATGAGATGAGACGATGTGAGTTGATCTGAACCCAACAAGAGCAGAGAAACCGATCTTTATATACAACAAACACACCCCTTTTCATCCTCCCAACCCCGCACTCTTACTGTTTGCTTCCATAATTGAGGCTGTGTTCCAGTGTGAAACATGCATATGTGCCAAGGTACCAAGCCGGAGTTGGAGTTGATATGACGAGAGGCCTCACAAGGCCCAAACTGACTATAGTATGGGGTATTCGGCTATCTGATCAACCCGCCCGTATCCCGCCGTCTTGGCCTACTGCATATTAGCCGCTGACCTCGCAGAAGTGAGTTAGCCAAGAACGGAAACGGCATCTTTTGTCTCCACGGCTATGCACGTCTCAGTCCATGATCCGGCTCGGCACGACAAGTAATAGTCTTGGTTTACGATAGGACCTCTCATTATTGCGCCACGTTGCCTGCATATCTCAGATCAGCGGCCTCCAAGAAGCGCCTTTAAAACCACTGGCAGTTGGTAGTCTCGGCGCTGACATGTGAGTGGGCCAGGGTGTCTGGATTGCGCGTACGACACATCCAATGCCAAGAGAGCTTGGCGCCTATACGGGCGGGCGTCGGTGATGCACAACAATGAGTCCCGAGGACTATTATTTGGGGTAAACGTGTATTCGATTTTAACTGCGCAATACTGATCATATGAAAAAGTCGAATTCCGTTGTCTGCTGGAACAAACTTCCAAGCCTAGAACATCCTAATGTTCTGATCGACTTTTGTTGTTCCACTTCTGCATATCATGACCGTATCCTAAACAAGAAAATGGGAAAAGAGAAAAAGAAGAAAAAGAAAAGAAAAGAAAAGAAGAACGGGGAAGGATAAGTCCAGAATTTCGCCAGTGGCCTCAAAAATGTCGTTTCCTTGAACCCAGCAAAGCCATTTTGGACATTTCAAACCTCAACTCCACCTACCATCAGGCAAACAATTTAAGCTCCAACGACAAGAGTCCAAAGATATAGCCTTTTCTATTGATATTGCCTCTTTCTTCTGGCCTCCCAACACCAAGGAGCATATAGACCTGACTACAGTCCTGTTGCTTGCATCCACGGACCAGTATAGTCAAGAGTTCCCAGGTGAACTCTCCTCTGCGTCGTCAGCCCCAGCATAAGGACCCGAGACTATATCTTCGGGAGCGAAGTTATCAGCCTGGCCGTGCTTTGTCCTCTAGTAGTTATCGTACTCGGACTCTCCATCGTCGGAAGCATAGTCTCGTTCTGGCCGGGGAGCGGATTTGAGACCAAGCCTGGAGGCATAATACTCGCGTAATCGAGGAAGGTTTTTCTCATGACGAGCTAGGTCGGCCTCAAGAGATCCGAAGTCGGATTTTACCGACTCGTAACTGTGTTCAGATATGTCGGGCAGCCTGGGAGTTCCGTAGTCTTGGCTTTCATAGTCCAGATCCTCTTCGGGGTCATTGAAGCGAAAGTCGGGCTCGTCATTGTCAAAGCCAGGGTTCAATCCTGACTCAGGTCTAGGCAGAGGTCGGTAAGGGTCAGAGTCTAGATCTTCACTATCGAATCCAGGGCTATACCCCGGCCTAGGCCTAGTAAGAGGCCTAGGCGAGCCCATGTTCAGATCTTCATCGTCATAGGACTCATGGTCAGGAAAATTGTTCTCGAAGCTCGGTTCTGAGAAAGATTCATCATCATCAAAGCCAGGATGTGATGACTCCGGCCTAGGCATAGGTCGAGGCCCAGGATAGTCAAAGTCCAAATCTTCATCGTCATAAGACTCTGAATCTGAGTAAGGTAGACCATCATCGAAATTTGGCTCTGAATATTCATCATCGTAAGACTCAGAATCAGAATAAGGTAGGCCATCATCGAAATTTGGCTCTGGAGCAAGCCCATAGTCATCAAAGCCAGGATGGGACTCTGGCCCAGGATAGTCCAAGTCTGAATCTTCATCATTATAAGACTCAGAATCAGAATAAGGTAGGTCGTCATCGAAACCTGGCTCTGGAGCAAGCCCCTCGTCATCAAAGCCAGGATGGGATCCCGGCCTGGGGAGGTCGAAGTCCGAATCCTCACCATCGAAGCTAGGGGGGCCCGGTTTCGGCTTGCGTAGAGGGCTGTGAGGGTCAAGGTCCAGATCGTAGTCATCGTTGGGCTCAGAATCAGAATAAGGGATATCTTTTTCAAAGTCTGGCTCTGAAGAAGTTTCATCATCAAAACCGGGAGAGCCATTATAGTCCGGGGCGTATTCAGCTGGTGGAGCGCCTTTGTGAGGCCGAGGTCGAGTACCAGGCCAGGACTTTCCATAATCATCGCTATCGGAATAATCTGATTCAGGCTTGCTAGATGCACCGTTCTGGACATAATGCGCAACATATCCGACCTCCATGCCGACTGAAGGGCCATCCGCGGTAGATTCGTTAGGAGGTTGGGGCTGTAAAACATTAGCACTACTCATCAGATGGGGACAATCTAACTTACCCATTCGCCACCAACCGCGACATTCAGAACGAAAAACATCTTGTTGTGAGCAATAGTGCCCCAGACCTGCTTGTCGTTGATCCTGGATCCCTTGACCTGGTGGAATTGCTTGCCGTCGAGGTACATGGTGACACTCTCCTCTTGCCATGAGTTCGCAGTTCGGTCGATCACGGCACGCCATGTATGCCAGCTCGTGCCAGCATCCGAAAGATCGACTGAACTGGCAATACCAGTCTTCTCATTACAGATGCCTCCAGGAGCCTTGTCACAGTGAATAGCCGCATGACCCTGAGTATCGCCGTTTACATGTTCCTAAATCTGTATCAGCATAAAATTCACAGACGGATACCGCGTTGGAGTAACTCACCATGATATCGATTTCTCCACAGGCAGGCCAGATAGGGCCACCGTTGCGATGAGAATCACCCAGCAACCAAAAGGCAGGCCAGATACCCTGCTTCTTAGAATCAGGTGCACGACCAAGCCTGATGTACGCTTGAACAATAGTCTTGGCATTAGGGGAGGGCGTCAAAGTGTACTTGCTCTCGATACGGCCGGACGTCCAACCTTTTTGAGCAGAGGAATCTTTCTTGGGGATGATGCGAAGCACGCCGTTACCGCTGAGCTGGAGGTTCTTTGAAGAAGCCTTGTACTCTTGATGATCGCCGTTCAAGTCCTTGTACCATTCTTCTAGGTTCCAGTTTTGGGTGCTTGGCGTTGAGCCTTTGCTGCCGTCAAAAGTGTCCGACCATGCGACTTCGAAGCCGTTGATGGAAGGGACCTTAGTGGCCTGGGCAGTACAGGCAAGGAGAGAGAGGAGAATAGTTTCAGGCAACATGGCTGATGCGGTGGGTGGTGAGAAGAGAGGATGTGGAAAGACAGGAGAGAGGCAGTAGGTGGAGAGATGGGAGAATAAATAAGAGGCTTCGAAATTGCGCGAAATACCTATGAAAAGGATAAATGGATGCTGGAGCTTTGCTTTGTATAAGGTTCTTTTGGCCATATAAGACTATCTTTGTATATAGTTTCTTTGGGCATATAAGACTTTCAGCCCTGAACATTAATAAAGAACACATATCATCACATCTAAGAGTCATACCCGACTCCCTCACAGTTGCCTATTTTGAAGCTTTTGGCTGAAAAGTTGATGTTGGAGCTGTTTCAATGTCCTCACTTCTGAATCTCAAGCCCTTTGCTTGAAGCATATTAATGCCCTCAAGACGGTTTCTCATTCTATGCAAAAGTCAAATATCTCCTTCTTCTAACCTACACTGGTTGTAATCCCAGATAAGCTTTAGGAATATCACACTCGATCAACAAGCTCTGCCACCTCATCCAATGAGTCAACGGCAAAGCTAGGCCCCAGCTTCTCACAATTGTTCTTATCGCCATATCCATATCTGCACCAAACAGACTTCGCTCCGATGTTCGACGCAAACTGCAAGTCTGCCTCAGTGTCGCCGACAACCAAAATCTTTGATACGTCAATCTTCCCAAACCCACAAACTGAGAGGGCTGGCAAGAGCACGTGTTCAAAACTTCCAGTGTCAGGTTTTCTCGTGGCACCTGGGGTGTTGTCTCCGATAATGAGTTCTTTTGGGATGATGTCGATGTCGTTGTTTTTCAGAGCTGCCTCGACTGCGGCCACGCCTTTGTTACTGACGATAGAAATAGGGATATTTCGTGCATCTAAATTATTCAAGAGCTCTTTTGCGCCAGGAAACGCCGACACGAATTTCTGGCCCTCGTTGTTGTAGATACGACGGTAGGTTGATGTCCACTCAGCTTCATCGAGGGAGTCAGGAGACGGATGCAAGGCTTGGATGACTTTCGCGAGGCCCAGTCCACTGCCGATCAACTTCTGTACTTCCGATTCCGAGGGTGCCGACGCTGGGAGGAGAAAATCGAAGGCGCCCTTTATGCTATGCAAGATGGCTCGATGGGTATCGAACAGAGTTCCATCAAAGTCAAAGATGACGAGGTGAGCAGGCATGCTGGTGATGCCTTGTTTGGTAGATGATCACTGATCAGATAAGGGGAAGCAGGATATTGGACGTTGACTAGATATCGAGTGGACGAGCGAGTTATGAAGTGTAATGAATGATTGAGAGAATTGATCTCATGCATGAAAATTTGCTAGTCTTGCACCGGCTCGCACTAACTTTCTTGCCTCGTCATACTGTCATGTCAGCAAGATGGAACGTTTCTCCGAATCGCAACGCATACGATCCCAGGTAAAGACTCGTGGATAAAGGAGCAGCGCATAAAAATGGCCTGTCTATGGAGCAGAAAAGATGGGTTCTTAATTCAATCCCTCGGATCTAATTACACCGTCCCCATCGCTATGCGTTTGTGAAGATCCTTCAACATCTTCAAGGCCCCTCTGACATTTCATAATTTGAGAAGTCATCGGGCATATGAACCAAAGATTCCCACATATCCTAAAAGGTCAGTCTTATGAACAAATACTATTACCAGGAGAGAACTTACCCAGTCGACTCCGTCCGAACTAGTCAGCATGGCTTCGATTCCTTGGTACTCAGCAGAGACAGAGAATGGCGTCTCGCTCGCCTCAGATTGCATACCCATGTTCACTACTCACGTTAGCCCCCGTTTCCTATCCATCCGAACATTAAACATACCACTATGATTTCCATTCTGAGCTAGACCCTTCTCAAGATTACTAATGCTGGGCATCGATTCTTCCTTGGAACCAGTTGTGACAGCCTTCAGCATGACTGCAAGCATGTCGTATGCTTGTCTCGCCTCAGCAGAAACCGCCTTGATAGCCGCCCAGAAGGCCTGCGAAGTTTGAAGTGCTTCAATCATCGCCTCGCGCGTGTATCCCACAAGTTCTGGGTTCTGCTGCTCAGGCGGTTTGCTAAGCTCCAGACAAACAACCATGGATGCTAGCGAGAAGTCATGTCGTTCAAGCGATGTGAGAAACCATTTATCCTTGTACAAAAGTCCGCCGACTTGGACCTCTCTCAGGATGCTGGCCTGGTGCCCCAGCACAGTCATCGCAGAATCGACGCAAGCTGTTCTTGAGTAGTTGTACTTTGGATCATGGTACGCCTTGGTCATGTGATAGCGATGCAGTGTACATCTCGCCTTTCGAAAAAGTAGCTCGAGGTTATATCGTCGGATAAGAAGAGACGTCGGAACCGTGATGCAATCTTCCAGCTTGGCTATCTTGTAGCATGATGGCATAGACTGATGCATCTGATGAAGTTGCTCGTCAAGAGCCATGATCTCATTATAGTTCTCTGTCTTGCCGAGAGAAACCTGGTTGAAAATAGTTCGGAAGATTGACATCATCTTGACTTTGACACGGGTGTAAAGAATACCAGTACCTTGCGTCTCAGGTCTTGGAGGGGGCAGCCGAGTGGACTCGGGACCAAAGTCCTCATCATTGATGTTGCGCGGGAGGCGAGTATCACACTGCGACGCTTGGATGAGTGATGGCAGCCCCAGCTGACAAGACGTCAAAATATCAAGCTGCTGAATAACACCCCACACACGACGACGCATCTCGCCCTGGAAAGGTGAAATACGAGGGTAGCTATCCGGATCACGATGATAGCCCATTCGCATAGCCAACCGGATAGCAATTCCGCAGAGGATCCACACGCCGAGGTGAGCATCGCGACGACGGACGAATTCACCGTGGATGTTGAACAGCAGTGTTTCGATAGTATACTTGCCAGGAGCCGTTGAGTATTTGGATAACAAAAGGCAGTCAGTGCATCGTTGCTGGAAGGACTCTGCGACCTCGAGGGGCGAGCCCATACCCTCTGGTAGTTCGTCCTGTGATCGGATATACAGGAATGTTCCAGTGGCTAAGATACCGAAGAACATGCCGATCCATTGGACAGAGACTGAGTTGGGGTCGTTCCAAAAGCGCTTGTACTATTCAAAGGTGGTGAGCTTGGAGAAATTGAAGCATGAAAAGGATATCTCACCTCGCCTTCGAACTCTCCCGAATGGGTAATTACTTGAAAGATCAGTCAATGCACTTGAAGCTGGAAGACGAACATACTAATTGATGGCTGATCCGAGGTAAAGTATCGAGACACGAGTCTGTCTGCAATGTGTTTTGGTGGAACATCAGCCAATATCTCCTCTAGTCTCGGGGTAATTCTTCCAGGTCCCAGGAGCAATGGTACTTGGCTTTGGGCCTGGTCGACGATGCCTAAATCACTTGCTTCGTTGGTCTCATCAAGATGCTCGCGAATATGTTCAACCTGGAATCGCTTCCATGTCAGAAACATCCCCATTTCTTAGTCGAATAGCTTACCTCATGGCAGATGGCCGACCAATGGCTGCTGGAAACATAAATTGTCTCGTTGGGGTTGGCCATCATCCTGCCCGGTTTGACTTCAGAGCCCTCACTATGAGACGACTGGACAGACCCTTGGTGCGATGCTTGGGTCGTCACATAAGCACTACTGCCTGGGCTCTTGATACTGGGTGAGCCGTTGGACGTGCCCTGCTGTGAAGCGGGCAGCTGTTGAACAATGGAGCCGAGAAGTTGCTCAAGGTGACGGACACGATCATTCAGATCAGTCTGTCTATTGTCCCTCCGCTGCGCGGCGACACGGCCTCTGGGCCATGGGGCATATTGACAGGAAACATTCCTAGCGACGCAATTACTGCAAGGCTCGTCGCGATCACATTTGAGTCTGAGCATCTCGTCAGCATCATCATGTCCATGTCAATGTCAGCCAAGAGAAAGCGACCTACTTTCGCTGCCGACAGGAGCTACACGACAAAGTTGCTCGAACTGGCTGCTGCTGCTGCATATCTCTCCCTGGTGCTTGCTTGGTAAATGTTCAAAATTGAGGCAATATTCAAGAAAATTGAAAAGAAGGCATTGACCTGCGGCGTCGTGATAATTTAATTTAATTTAAGCTTAGATTGCTTAGTGTCATCGTCTACCAAAACGGGCCAACTGACTGACGTATACGTATAGGCTTACGTCACGTGAATGCCTTACCATTTGGTTTCTCTTTTGGATAGTAATCCCGTCTGAAATCCTGAATTATCTGATAATCTCAGTTCTTGGCTACAGCTCAGTGTAACTATATCTACTGTCCTGATTGACGGATTCGGAGTGCCCGAGTGAGATTGACCAGGGTACCGTATCCAGCGTGGATAGGGCTGACAGTCCAGTCCACTTTAGGGCTGAGAATGCCTTGGGGGCTTAGACAATCGGCGCGTAGAATCTCATGCGATTCTGAGGATCCCACTTCTTCTTCAACGCCTTGAGCTTCTCAATCCTCCAAGGCTCATAGCCATACATACTCTCCAAGGACTCAAAGCCGTGCGCATAGTTCACATATGCCCGTAAATGCTCCGGATCATCACTGGCTTCTAGCAGATGCCTCCTCAATTTTTCACCGTGCTCCTGCGCAACTGCATCAAGTGTAGCGTTGGGCTTGTACAAGATGTACGATGTGACAAGAATCTCATCATCGCGGTGAGGAAATGCCGAGCCTTTTGCATCAAAAGATTTGACACCTTGGGTCGAGTAGCCTTCGAGTAGGAAAAATGATCCAGCGAGCTCAGGAACTCGCTTTGACACGTCGGCGATTTCGTTGAAAACCTTGCGGACGGCGGGGAGATCATATGTCTTCAATCCAACGGGGAATCGCAGACCAGTGAAGCCCTTTGCACACCCTGCTGTATCTTCGCTCATTAGAGTGAGGGGAGCTAGCTCCGGCATTGAAACTGCTCCAGCGTCGACGTTGATAGGACCAATGTCACGAAGCGGTTTAGCGTAATCTCGCGCTTCTTGCACCGCGCCATCCGAGATGATAGCATACCAGATGATTGGCTCGAGATTGTTAGCTGAAACCTCATGTCTTGAGAAACGAGACTCACCCTATCGGGATCAATTTCTGGAATATTGACGATGTATATCCAATGAATCATGTGCGGTGGCTGCGCCTTCATCATCTTGTTCGTCAACTCGAGAACTTCCTCAAGCTTATCCCCAAGAAATATGAAAATCTCATAAGACCATTTTGGGTTGTTGATATCATAGACTCGGTAGTTCCACTCTGTTACGATACCAAAGTTATGGCCTGCTCCACGTAGAGCCCAGAAGAGATCAGGGTTTGACTCCTCTGACGCCGTCACAGCTTCGCCGCTGGGAAGGACGACACGAGCAGAAATTATCTGGTCTGAAGCGAGGCCGTATTGGCCCTGTAGCCAACCGTGGCCGCCTCCAAGAACGGGCGCTGAGACACCAACACATTCGCAGATACCAGTGACTATACCAGTTAGCACGACACCCTAACTTTTGGTGGCCAACTTGCCTGTTTGCTTCCCAGCCTCCCAAAGCTCATTGGTAACCTTCTTCAAACTTGCGCCGCCACCTATCTTGGCAGACTTTCCATCGTCTGCAACCTCAACAGCGTTGTGGCCACGAATATCCACAATGATAACATCCTTGGCTAGCTGCAGTGCTTCAGTTGCTCCATGACCCCCCGATCGAGCTAGGAACGGAATTCCATGTTTATTGGCGTATCGTATCTTTGACAAGTTAGAGAGTCCTTCACTTAAAGACTGTCATACTCACGGTCTCTTGGACATCGTTCTCGGTCACCGTTTGGACCACGGCTCCGACGTGGGGTCCATGCCACTCTCGCCATCTACTAGTAAGAGGCCCAAAAGAAGAATCATCAGGAAGAACAATCGATGCTTGAGGTGAGAGCTTCCAAGATAATTCAGGCCATGAATTCTGCCCGAGAAGTGATGCTAGACCGAGACGTCTAAGAAGCTTTTGTGGGGATGTCGTCCTATTCAACGCCCAAGCCGCGCCAGCTGCAACAAACTCCATTGTCGCTCTTGTCTGTTGGTAAACACAGCTTGGTGCTCAATCTTTCCAATGGAGGGCCTCAATCTTCATTTAACTTGGTTTTCGGATTCTCCGTCTCCGATCTAACCCGCAGCCCCCAAAGGGCTTATGTGAGATTTTAGCTGGAGGATCATCGATGAGATCATGGTTTCTTAACGCCGCGAATGGATGTTGCCTTAAGATAGGCCGCCAGTGGCATTTAACTTCGTGCAATGGGGAATTTTCTGAGACGGTGACATTTTGCGCTGTAAAAAATAGTCACCAAAGTTATAAATAGTATATTATAGATAACTTAATTTCTGCTTAATATACGTATAGCTTTATTCGTTTCTCGATAAGAATTGTGGCGATGTTATATCAGTGAACTCATCTCAACCTACCAGTTGCCATAGTACCTTGATGAGACTGCGAGCGTCCCAAATTAGGAATCTGCTCTACACCAAACCACCTGGATCACTGATCAGGCTTGTGAACTTTGAGTGTTTCTCGATCTGAATTGTTGAGATGCAGACGAGAGAAATACTAATCAACATATGGAAACAGATGTTTTTGTGCTATTCAAGGAGAATCTCTATTCGCTCCACGAATCTAATGTAGGAAAGGATTTCTCAAAAGCAGGGCATAACGTAAGGTATCGATAGGTCGTGTTCATTCATTAAGCCCCAATACTTCAAGAATCTCATCCGTGTCAGTATGATCTCTCGAATTCCTCATCCGATGACACCACCTAACTTCCTTATCCTCTCCCTCGCCTACGAACAGGAACTCTCCACCCTGCTGGTTCGTCGTTCCCCAGTTCCACAGAGGATACCCAGCCATCCATTTCCAAAACGCACTCTTCATCGATGACCAGGCTACCCAAAAGGACGAGTATGGGACATACTTATTTGGAGGTCCTTCTTCCCATGTTCTAATCATGCCGAGGGCTTTGTAGAGCTTCTCGGAGGGATCAGTGTAGATGGGATACTCGCAGTCTGTATCTATACGGTACATCTCGACTTGGCCTACGTCCCCATGGCCGATGATCACAATTTCCGTGTCGATCTCTTTTAGCTTTTCAGGTGTCGCGTTTTTGGCGAGGAAGCTGGTGTAGCTCACACACGACTGAGACTGTTAGCTGGGCGAATGCTATGGAAGGGATGTCATACGCAGCAGAAGAAATGGCGGATGAATACTACAAGAACTCTACGCGGTCGGCCTGGACTGCTGTAGATGCTCTTGAAAGTATGCTTCTCGCCCTTGCCATCAAAAACCTCAATCTCATCAGCGATCTTGAGGATGTCAGCAGCGGGTAAGTCATCGCTGACTTGACTGTTGGAGACCTCCCTGCTTTGAGGGATTTCACATGATGTGGCCATTTTGTATCATAAGTGTAGCCCTGTTCAATGCCAGATTTATCTTTTGCTGCATGAGAAGATGCAGAGTGTGCGGGGATGCTACAACTTCTTATGATCGTCACGAAATGTCCTCACGTAAGCACTAGAGCGTATGTATGGGATCGCATCCACTCTGCCAAGAGGCTTCGCATTTCGAATGGCATAGCAAGATCACCATCCACAGAAGTAATGATGGACCGTCGTTCGGAAACTCTTCTCGGGCGTTTAGGGATAGGCCAAGCTATTTACAGGATTCTCTGGTGTCCTATATCAATGCAGCCCAGCCAAGATCCTGGTAACCACTAGTTATAGCGCTGAAGTAGAATCTAGCGAGGTTAATGACTGGTGTAAGCGCTAGAAACAAGCATAAACTCCCTGTAATTTTTATCCACCCTGTGGCAAACCTAAACTGGCACTATGCTTTCAATCATCATCTCCCAAAGAATCAATACCCTGCGACTTATTCTCAACCCCAATTCCAATGGAGCATAGAAATGCAATCTTCTCGTCAACATCCAGCTGCCTCCTGATGGTGTAGGGGTAGTTAGAATATCATGCCTCTGGGAGGGTTGTTCTGGAGGCATTGCGAGCTTGTCGTTTTTGATACGATCGCTGCAGCTAAATTGTTAATACTAATATTCTAAAGAGTCAGATACATAGTACCTTATCGTACTTCCATTTATATTCTTTGTAAAGCCATGTACCGTTGTCATTCGCCGGTTTTGCGTAGTAAGTACTTCTGTGTTTAATTTACCTGGGCAAGGGGCGTCGGTTCGACCCATAAGCAAGATTTGTGGCATTATCCGCTGACAAATGCGTCTTCTCTTAAAAGTGGTCTATTAAATGAGGTTGTTCTCTTACAAACCGGTGTTTGTTGAAGCCTAAGATATCTATTTCGGTATCATTAGATAGACATCCATACATTCAAGATTAGGGAACTCAAGAGGCTTGTATCATCCCTATGGCGGACTGTCTTCTGGAAACCCGCCTCGTAATATGAAATGTCATCGGGCAACATCTTGGAGTTTAGTAAGAAAGCCATTGTATTGGAAAACAAAATTATATCACGTTCATTCCGTAGACTTTAATGTCATGAGACGAGACCCCGCAAGTCGTGGGATGTAGGGACATGTTTGTTCAGAAGAGTCAGCGATTATCCAATGGAGTTCCATTCACTTGACAGAAGGGAGGTATGATAGAACGCTGATTTCCAAGCGTCTTCGACTTCCATTGTCTCGATGAATATTTTCATAGTATTGCTGAGTAGAATTCTTGTCACAAGCAATCAGGAACTCAAGTTAGGCGATATCATATCAGCTGACCAAATCAACTAGACTAACGGACAAAAGGTGAGCAAGGATATTGCTCGACTCGTTATAGGTTATTTGTTGCTTTACAAAAGTTCGTCAATGCCAGTCTGGTGTTATCGATTGTCGCAGATCACTTCCATGTTCGCAACGGGACAAATGCTTCATCACGGCATCTTTGTGCCGACTCTAGCTCCTGCAGCGAGTGATCAGAGGTCATCAGGTCTTATCAAGCTGCCAAATCGGTTTCTCACCAGGAGATCGTCAGGGTCTTCTTGCATCCACGTGGAACTCAATCAAAGTATTTCCATTGCTCTACTTCAGAAGAATTCATGGACTTAAGGGTTACAAATGATCAATACACTGGTCGATGTATGAATATCCGAACCCCTGTCGTTCAGATAGATAATCTCCGCAAGCACGTTATCAGGACGGCCTCTGCCGAAAGATCAAGGGACGTGCCGCTTTGCCGTTCAGCCTCGGTGCTTCAACCAGAACAAGCTTGATTGCAACCTTGTCTGAACTCCAACTTCGCTCCAATCATCTCACAGCATTTAGTAGTGCTATCCACATTTCGGTAGTCGTTCCCTATAAGTGATGGTGCCATTATAAAAAGGTCCTTTCAGATAGGAAAGTGGTATAATGTCCGATAGTCTTGAACACCGGGACGGATCACGATATGTCCTGATTAGGTAGGAGGTTTCGTTTAAATGCAGAGATAGAGATGTGATGAGTTGATTCTACACTTTTCATAATCGCTCTGAGCGCATTCTACAGACAGATTGCTCGGGAATCCGGCATGGCGAGTGCTATCAGACCATTTCACCTGCGGTTTGGAGGATAGTGCTTCGAGGAGACTCGAGAAATAGTAGAAGTCATCGAAAGATAGTATGAGTTCAAAAACTATATAAGAACGCAGAATGCCAAGAAATATGCTATCAAACACAAGCATCCAAGCATCCTCTGCATCTCAAGCACAATCCCACCAACCTCAACTATCACCATGAAGTTCACTCTCCTTCTCGCTGTCGCTGGCCTCGCCTTCGCAGCCCCTAGCACGAAGCTCACTCCTCGCGACACATCCCCTCTCATCCCCCGTTCCGCCCGAAAAGGCAAATGGGGCTCTGCTCCCAACCACAGACTCTGGTCTCTCGACTCGGGCGAGAAGAACGACCAGTACTCCTCCAACTGGGCTGGTGCCGTCAAGATCGGAAACGGCTACAACAAAGTCCAGGGCACCATCACCGTCCCGCAAGTCAGCGGCGATGACGGTGCTGCTGCCTCTGCCTGGGTTGGCATTGATGGTGATACATGCCAGACTGCTATCCTGCAGACGGGTATCTCGTTCTATGCGGATGGAACCTTTGATGCCTGGTATGAGTGGATTCCCGACTATGCTCATAGCTTCACCAACTTTGGTGTCAGCGTCGGTGATCAAATCCGCATGACTGTTGATGCGTCTTCCAAGACGAGGGGAGTTGCTACCCTTGAGAACCTGAGTTCAGGACAGAAGGTTACCCATAGCTTCAGCAACACGCCTTCTACTCTTTGCGAGACCAACGCAGAGTGGATTGTCGAGGCGTTCCAGGAGAATGGAAGCCAAGTCAATTTGGCCAACTTCGGAACTGTTACTTTCACTGGTGCATCTGCTTCGGGTGCCAGCGGTACTAGTGGTCCCTCCGGTGCTGAGATCATCGATATCTCACCTGATCAGGGCCAGACTGTTCAGGCACAGGGGTCTATCAGCAGAAACTCTGTTACTGTCCAGTATGTTGGTAACTAGGTACTGAGTGGGGGTTGAGGCTGGACTGTTGGCTGTAGGAGTCGACAAGAGTGGTTCAAGGTTTTAAATGTTCGGGATGAAGTCTTGGTGGAGAATTTGACTAGTTGTTGAATTTGGACTCAGTCGCTTTGAATACACTTTTCTCACCTCCACTTCTGCACGCGATTTGTCAAGTATTATGTCAATTTCAAAACTTCATTCTCTATATGTTATGCAGCGCTCAAATTCTCAAAGTCCACCGGCAGTCCATCGGTCAACGTTTAACATTATCACCAACTCCTTCTCTTCCAATCATGCATAGTAGCGAGGCAAGTCCTCAAAGATGAAACCATGGTCCTTCAGTTGCCTGGTAGCCAGATCCCAAAGGTTGTTCACAGCCTGAGGATCATCAAGCCACTTATTGGCCTTGTCGTCGAGCTTAGTCACAGGAACATAGTACCTCCCCGCGTTCTGATAAGCCTTGTCGCTTGTGGCGCAGAAGAGCGAGTTCATCGATCCCTCAAGGGGCGTATCTGACGGGCCGACCTTGAAGGCGAGGCGAGACATGGTTCCGAGGAGGTTTGCGGAGTGGGACTGCAGATTTGACTTGACCAGGCCGGGATGAAGGGAGTAGGCTGTGACGCCGAGGGGTTGGTAGCGGTCATTTATAGCTTTGGCGGCGATGATACTGGCTTGCTTGCAGTGGCCATATCTCCTGTGTGGTGCCAATGCTCCGGTGAGATCGGTGAGGTTGGGGTCTTCATAGTTGATAGTCTGAGGGCCCGCATTGAAAGCCATGTCACTGGCGACATTGATGATTCTCACACGATCCATTCTGCCACTCGATTGAGCAGCTGAGACGAGGACGGGCATCAATGACATGGTGAGGGCGTGATGAGAGAGGAAGCAAGTCTGCCATTGGACCTCAATGCCATCCTTTGTCAATTGCCAAGGGCTGGCCATGATCTATCAATTATGTCAGTTACCATTGTTGATTTCGACGTTGACGGTCAAACCTACACCAGCGTTGTTGATCAAGATGTCAAGACGACTCTCACGACTCATGAAGTCAGCAGCCGTGTCCTTGATACTCTGAAGATCTTGAAGATCGAGCTTGAGGAAGTGAAGGTCCAAGTTGGGGCTGATGGTGTACATTTCAGAGATGGCCTTGCTGACACGTTCATTTGAGCGGCTGGCGATGTAGACCCTGGCGCCCTTGAGAGCAAGCTGAAGTGTTGTTTCATAGCCAATGCCAGAGTTGCCTAGATTGTCAGTTTAGTGGATCTAGAAGATGAAGTGATGACTTACCACCGGTGACGATTGCGACGTAGCCTTGAAGGCTGGGGATGTCGCGGAGTTGAAATTCGGGTTCTTTGTGACAGTTCATCATTGTGCCGGTATAAATGGGTGGATTTGTTGGTGAGTAGCTGCTGTGAATGTGATGAAGTGGTTATGATTGGATATTGAAGCTGGTTGTGCTGATGATAGCGACTTATGTTGTCGCACTTCTCTCATCTTCTTATACCAAGAATCTCAAGGCCATGTAGCCAATCGGAGGTGGAGCTCCCGATGCTTACGGACTCGTCCGCGGACATGTCCATGGTGGGGCTGGGCTGAAGGGCTGAGGGTTTAGCTTACGGGTAGCCCTGTGGATCCCTTTCGCAGCCGCCACTGCTTTCATTACCCTCCGCCTTGCAAGCAGAAAACTCACTAGGGTTGGATTCTGGTGGGACGATTACTTTGCTATTGCATGTTATGTGAGTTATCCTTGACATGTACTAGAGCGAGCAAGCTTTCTCATCCGTTGCAGGCCTGCGCAGTTATATGGGCTGTCATAATACCGCTAGGTATGTCTTTAGCTGTCAAAAGTTACTGCCGATACTGACTGTTCGCCTGGACATTAGCAACGGTCTTGGTACGCATGCCTTTGACATCAAGAGGGACATACTGGAAACCAATTCCATCATGATGCATTACCTCTTTGCTATCGAGCAGACATATACCTGGGTCGTCTATCTGGCAAAGGTATCGCTCTTATTTTTCTACTGGCGGATGTTTAGGATTACAAATATCAAGGTCGCCGTATACTCTTTGTTAACTGCATCGACATTGTGGCTCATTGCTCGAGTATGATCAACCGCACACAAATGAGACCAGGCTAATTCGTTTTAGCTTATCGTCGGCACCATCCAATGTTTACCTGTCGAAGCCTTCTGGAATCTCAAAATCAGGCCAACCTCCACGTGTCCTGTCGAGACGAACAAGTTTATCTTTGGTACTATCCTGGCCCATATCCTTCTGGATGTTCTCATCTTGACTTTGCCTATATTGCAAATCAAGAAACTTCAGTTGCCTTTTCTACAGAAGTGTGCAGTCCTTATGATGTTTATGTTTGGAACTCTGTATGTTCCTGTCTCAAATAATCCGTTGGATCTTTGTTACTAAATGTCAATAGGGTGTGTGCTGTTAGACTCGCCGTCGGTACAGTCGGTGTACACATAAATCAAAACTCCCAGGATCTTTCGTGGGATCTCTCTGATACTCTTACCTGGGGGACAGTCGAGGTCAATTTGCTCACTGTCTCTAGTATGTGCCCCATCCTGTGCGCTCATATTGCTGTTACTAAATAGTTATAATCAGCATGCCTCCCAACGATTCGCCCTGCTTGCCTTTATCTGGGATCACGCCTAGGCATGGGTACGGCAAATACACTGAGTGCCAACAGTTTCGGCCTAAGTCACTCACGGCCGATCCCTAACCAGTCGATCCGCCTTTCGGCAATGCCAAAGGATGAGACCAGCTCTACTTATGAGCTTGCTGCTCGGATGGAACGCAATAGTGGCTCAATATCTGACTCTAAGAGTTATACGCGAAGCGCATATCAAGGCAATGTTACAGCTGTAACCAATCCAAGCGGTCCTCATGGTCTCGATGCCTATCCAAATGGATCCGCATATCCAGGGGGGATATTGGTTAAGAATGAAACAATTATTACATACAAGGGCTGAGATACGAAGAGCAAGATGGTTTCTAATACTTATCCTGGTAGCAAATAGGATGTTTCGTTTTCTGGGTAAATTTTCCAACTCCAAGCCGCAGTTGCTGCAAAGGGGTTCTAGTTCGAATTTAATACACATGGTTTGCTGCTCCTAAGTTTTGCCCTATATTTTGTCTTGGTGAAGAAAATGATTGGCAGGTGTCCGACGTGAACATTACTCATCCAGCCATGCGAACAAGAGTTTCACGAGGCTGTGAACGCATCAATGTTCGGAACACGGTTCAGTATTTCAGTGGCACGAATCCACGTTAACTAATGCATTTATAACAAGTCATGGTTCACTACAAGCTACAACATATATGGTAAAGGATTTGGCCATGATGATGGACCGCTATATCCACAGGAGCTTAAAGCTAGTATATCGCGGTGAGTATTGGGCTACTTTAATCTTCCTTGAACAAAAATAGAAATAAGCCACGGTGTAAAATGGCAGATCTCAGAGTGAGACAAGGGTAACAGTCACATCAGGATGTCCAACAATGCAATCCAAATCCACTGCACTTCGGACCATCTTCCTCACTCCCGAGGCAAGCCTCAGAAAGCAACGAAAAAGAGAAAAGAAACACGCCTGTCAGACGTCCATCAACACCCACCCCAACCATGCGCCCGAAGGCAGACCACGGTAGGGGTCGAGATCATCAAGAGGAAAACAACTCTCTATACAGGGGCTGCAGAACAACCGCCGCCGTCTTTGCAGACAGAGCGAGAGGACCAAGGTATTCACTCTAGGGCGTCGAGGATATGCACTCATCAACCAGGGTGGGATCTGTGGCTCTTTTAGGGAACCAAGAGAAGGTCGAATACTATAGAAATGATTCTCTGAAGTATTGTCGACATGAAGAAGAAAAGAAGAAAAGTCCAAATGGTCGGCGGCAGAGCAGATTTTTATAGAGCTTTACAGTGGGTCTGGTCAGTGGACTTTTTGCGCCTCAGGCCAACAGTGAAAACTCTGACTTTTGCCCAGCCACTTTTTTTGTCAGCCCCCAATTTCGCTTCCAGGGATGGCGCCGGAGGTTTAGTGGATATTACCGACCTTGGGGACGCCTTGAGCGAATGAAGAAATTGATAGAGAAGATTTTTCTCATGAATGAGGCTGGTAAGGAGGAGGTAAAGCCATTGCTACGGAAACATACATGGCAAAGGACCGATCGCGATTGAGCTTTTCACCTGGCGAAGTATGTCCAGGGTCAGTCTTATTAGCCGAGCATGCGACACTGGCGGTAGAGACTGGACAATATGGCCAACCAAGCAATGCATACAACAAGATGAGACTCAAGCTTGGTGCTTGAGCAAAAGCCCGTCAAAGAAGACAAAGTACGTGAGCTTAAGCTGGACTCTTGAGGAGGATTCTAGTTGTATAGTTAATACTTTAAATATTGATGAATTACAACCGATGATATCTTCCCTGTGGATGGGTGTTTGCCAGTGCGGTTTAAGCTGGATCCATATGTTCAAGCAAATTGATGGAGTGAATGCATTTTGAAGAACACCGTGACTACACAAACCAACCTACTAACAGCACGTTCCACTATACTTTGAAGGGAAAATATACAAAATGAAATATTATTAAGAAACGACAAGTTTTCTATCATCCAAAACATTGAACGACCGACGTTAAAAGGGCTGATGAACCTGTAAAATGCAGTGTGTAGGGTGAGTGCTTGAGTCGTAGCCAGTGGGGGCTGCTAAGCCAGAGTAGCAAGCACTAAAACGCGCTGTGGATATAGGCTGTAACCCACTGAACCTCTAGCACATACGACCAAAGGTAGTGGAAAATACGGGATCCCGTCCGCTCTCCCATAGTCAAGCCACTAACCGGCGGATTAGTAGTTGGGTCGGTGACGACCAGCGAATCCCCGCTGTTGTATGTTTTTTGCTGATGTTTCTGTATCTTTTGCAATGGTTGATGGGCTGCTGATGTTGTGTGCGGGCGAGCTTGGTCTTTTTGCTGTTGCGTTTTCGCTCTGATTGGCTGACTTGTTTGTGTGCTTCAGCCCTGCCAATTCAATTCAAGTCGTAATTCAAGTCCAAAAAGTGGGTACCTCAGCACTGTCTTTCTGGCCAACGCTAGCAACAATTCAATTCAAGTCGTAATTCAAGTCCGAAAATTTCTTCCTCAGCTGAACTGACGAGTTAGAAACAGGGGTTCTTTGCTTTTTGGGACTTGAATTACGACTTGAATTGAATTGATCGACTTGAATCGACTTGATCGACTTGAATGCACTTAATTAACTTGAATTGCGACTTGACTTGCGACTTGAATTGAATTGTTGCAAGCGTTGCTTCTGGCTGACCTCCACTAATATTTGACGGTGGTTGGTAGGTCGCGTCAACCTTGCACTCTGCCAATATGAGTAGAACTTTGACGTATAGAAATAAGAATTCTCGCTCTACTTCGACCATATCCTATAAGTATTATACATAGAAAGTATCAGAAGATGTAGAGTTGTCCAAGTCTGAAAACTTTAGTCGTTCACCTTCAGCTAGAACAATCTAGCCTCATACATAGCCCAAACCGACACCTTATGCGCGCAGCACCTCCAATCTCAAACCAGAATCAAGCTCTAACAAGATACGCAGTCCTGTGATCCTGGTCCCTTGGGAACCCTCCAGGATAAATACTCATAATGTCCTCCCGATGCTTCGTCATCGGCTTGTTCTGCGCAATCCTCATCTTCTCAAAGTACACATACGCACCATAAAACACAGAGCTTTTCGCCCCGGCGTTAGACCCCTTCAGGCCGCGAAAGTCAGAAAGCTGTTTGGATTGTATACTCTTGCACTTTGGCTGCTGGAGTTGTGCGTATATGTCGCGGCAGAATTGTGCTTGTGTGACGCCAGGTGTTTTCATGTGTGCGTTTATCTTGCGACGGACTTCATCGCAGTTGTCGTAGACGGGGACGTCATCTACTTCTTCGCGGTGGAGGGAGATTTCGGATATATCGGGAAGGGCTTTTGAGGTTGATGCCTTGGAGGGAGTGCCATCAGTCATATCCTGCTTCTTCTGCTATTCGAGATGGCGTTTCTTGGTATCGGGCATTTTGAGACCCATGACTTCACGCTGCTTGAACCAAGCATAGGCATTTCCCCAAACACAACTCCCAGAGCCGCCCATTGGGCCTTTTGCCTTGAGGAACTTGTTCAGCGAGTTTGAGTTTGCGCCGGTGGCTCTGCAGAACTCGGCCTTGTTCATAACGCCCGAATCAAAGAGCTTGTTCATCTTTGTGCGGATGACACTGCAACTGGGGAGTGTATCATCCTCGAATTGGTCTGGGTTCACAACATCATCTAGATCTTGCTTGTATGCAGCGATTTCTTCATCGAGGGACAATTCAGCCTTGCGCTTCTTGCCAGAGGAAGGGGCTGCTTTTGCAACTGGTGAGCTCTCTGGAGGGACATTTTCCTTAGCTGCAGCTGCAGCTTTCCGTTTGTCTTTAAGGATACTCTCTGTGAGCTGAGGAGGGTCAGTTTGAGAACATGAGCCAAGGCGTCATCTTGTTTCTAACCGCTTTGATGGCGTTGGAGACGGTGTCCGTCGAACGAGGTGCTAGAGGTTCTGCCATTGTTGAATGTGTTATAAGATGAAGAAGTCTATATTACACAGAGTATCAACGTCTATTTCACAAGTTTCGCTTGGTTGGCAGAGAAGGTTGAAATGTACGCGGTTCAGTGGGTCTACGTCACTTCGTGTTCATTTCGTGCCTCTTGGTTGCGTCTTAGTGTCTGTCCCCACCTTTTCGCGCAGACCGTCTTTTCGCGCACTAAGCTAAAGATGGCTTCTGACTTTAAGATATAATATTTCTATTAATTTATATATAAATTAATATAAGAAAAATGGATTTATAGTAATTA